>PVLA01002615.1:0-258074 GCA_004027455.1 Hydrochoerus hydrochaeris | reverse complement strand
ACCCCACAATATGCTGTATACAAGAAACACATCTGACCCAAAAGGAAACTCATAGATTAAAAGTCAAAGGATGGAAAACAGTATTCCATGCAACAGGAACCCAGAAAAAAGCAGGGGTAGCTATTCTATTTGCAGACAACATGAACTTCAAACCTAAAATGATTAAAAGAGATAGAGAAGGTCACTACATACTTGTTAGCGGTAAAACTCAAGAGAAACAACTAACAATTATAAATATATGTGCGCCAAATACAGGAGCACCCAACTATATAAGACAGATACTAATGGACATGAAAAACCAAACACACAAGAACACAATTATAACAGATCTTAACAGCCCATTGTCACAAAGAGATAGATCAACTAGACAAAAAGTCAGCAAAGAAATAACAGAACTGAATCATATCTGTGAGCAATTGGACTTAGTAGATGTTTACCGAGTGTTCCATCCAACCACATCAGAATACACATCCTTCTCAGCTGCACATGGGACATTCTCCAAAATAGACCATATATTATCCCATAAAACATTCTTAAGTAAATGCAAAGATATTGAAATCATACCATGCATAATATCTGACCATAGTGCACTAAAATTGGAAAGTAATGGCAAAAGAAATTGTAAAACCTACATAAATACATGGAAATTAAATAACAGCCTTTTGAACAACCAGTGGGCTACAGATGAAATTAAAGAAGAAATAAAACAATACCTACAATTCAGTGAAAATATAGAAACAACATACTGTAATCTGTGGGATGCAATGAAAGCAGTCTTAAGAGGGAAATATATAGCAATAAACTGTCATATCAAGAAAACAGAATGAGCACAAATAAACAAACTAATGCTCCATCTCAAGCTTCTAGAAAAAGAAGAGCAAGCTAAACCCAAAGCTCATAGAAAAGAGGAAATTGTAAAGATTGGAGCAGAAATCAATGCAATTGAAACTAAAAAAAAAAAAAATACAAAGAATTAATGAATTAAAAAGCTGGTTTTTTGAGACAATAAACAAAATTGACCAACTGCTAGCCAACCTTATCAAGAGAAAGAAAGAAAAAAACCCAAATTCATGTAATAAGAACTGAAAAGGGAGAAATTACTACAGATCCCTTGGAAATTCAAACAATCATGAATACTTACTTTGAAAATCTCTACTCACATAGAGTGGAAAACACAGAAGAAATGGGCAGATTTCTAGAAACATATGAACTACCAAAGCTCAACCAAGAAGATATAGCAATTTTGAACAACCCAATATCAGCTATTGAAATTGAAAATGTAATTAAAAACTTACCAACAAAGAAAAGCCCAGGTCCAGATGGATTCACAGCTGAATTCTACAAGAAATTTAGAGAAGATTTGATGCCAATACTCCTTAAACTCTTCAATGAAATTGAGAAAAAAGTAATCCTCCCTAAATCATTCCTGGAGGCAAGTATTACTTTGATACCAAAACCAGAGAAAGATGCAACCAAAAAAGAGAACTGTAGGCCAATCTCACTAATGAACATTGATGCAAAGATTCTCAACAAAATACTGGCAAATAGAATGCAGCAAATCATCAAGAAGATTATGCATCATGACCAAGTGGGGTTCATTCCAGGACTGCAGGGATGGTTTAACATATGCAAATCAATAAATGCAATACACCACATCAACAGAGCCAGAAACAAAAACCACATGGTCATCTCAATAGATGCAGAATAAGCCATCTGCCTACCTGTCATCTGCCTACAAAGTCCAACACATGTTCATGATAAAAACCCTTCAAAAACTCGGAATACACGGCATCTACCTCAACCTTAGGGCCATCTATGACAAACCAACAGCCAACATTATACTGAATGGACAAAAACTGAAAGCTTTCACTTTAAAATCAGGAAAAAGACAAGGATGTCCACGCTCACCACTCCTTTTCAACATAGTTCTAGAAGCACTAGCCAGGGCAATCAGACAAGTGAGAGAAATAAAAACGGTAAAGCTAGAAAAGGAAGAAGTTAAATTATCACTATTCGCAGATGACATGATACTCTATATAGAAGACCCAAAAAACTCCATTAAAAGACTGCTAGAGGTAATAAACAAGTTCAGTAGTGTAGCTGGATACAAAGTCAACGCTCAAAAATCAATAGCATTCCTGTACACAAACAAAAAACTCACCGAGAGAGATATTATGGAAACATTACCCTTTATAATAACATCTAAAAAAATGAAATACTTAGGAATCAACCTAACTAAAAATGTAAAAGACCTATATGGTGAAAATTATACTACACTGGAAAAGGAGATTGAAGAGGATATTAGAAAATGGAAGGACATTCCTTGCTCTTGGTTAGGAAGATCCAACATTGTGAAAATGGCTATATTCCCAAAACCGTTATACAGATTTAATGCAATCCCTATCAAAATACCATTGACATACCTCACAGATCTAGAGAAAACACTACTAAACTTTATTTGGAAACAAAAGAAACCTAGAATAGCAAAGGCAATTCTAGGCAACAAAAGCAAGGCAGGAGGCATCTCAATTCCTGACTTGAAACAGTACTATAAAGACACAGTGATAAAATCAACTTAGTACTGGCAAAGAAATAGACCTGAGGCTCAATGGAACAGATTAGAAGATGCAAGCACAACTACAAAGACACTCAGCCACCTGATATTTCACAAAGGGGCTAAATATGTCCACTGGAAGAAGGATAGTCTCTTTAATAAGTGGTGTTGGAAAAATTGGCTCTCTACATGCCGAAAACTGAAACTAGATCCATGCATATCACCATGCACAAAACTAAAGCCTAAATGGATCAAAGACTCAATATCAAAACAGAAACACTAAATCTACTGGAAGACAAGGTAGGTAGAAGTCTTGGAGACAGGGGTAGGCAGAGAATTCATGAACAAAACACAAACTGCACGGGAAACACTTGAAAGAATCAACAAACGGGATCTCACATTATTGAAAAGTTTTTGCACTTCATAGGAAATCACCAACAGAGTGAAAAGAAAACCAACAGAGTGGGAAAAAATTTTAACCAGCAACCCCTGTCCAGAATATAACCAGAATTTTAACCAGCAACCCCTGTGTCCAGAATATATAAAGAATTGAAAAACATCAAGCCCCCCCAAATTCAAAAACCCTCTCCAAAAATGGGCATCTGAGATGAACACATTGTTCTCAGAGAAAGATATACAAATGGAAAATAAATACATGAAGAAATATTTGCCATCACTGGTCATTCAAGAAATGCAAATTAAAACAGCATTGAGATTCCACCTTACTCCAGAAAGAATAGCTGCCATCAAGAAATCAACTGATAACAATTGTTGGCGAGGCTGCGGGGAAAAAGGAACACTGGTCCACTGTTGGTGGGAATGTAGACTGGGTGCAACCATTATGGAAATCCATATGGAGAATTCTCAGAAGACTAGGATTGGAAGTTCCATTCAATCCAGCTATTCCCTTTCTGGGTATTTTCCCCAAAGAACTGAAAAGTTCATATCACAGTGATATATGTGCACCCATGTTCATAGCTGCACAATTTGTAATCACTAAATCCTGGAAACAACCAAGATGCCCATCAACTGCAGAGTGGATGAAAAAGATGTGGCATTTTTATACAATGGAATATTACTCAGCTATAAAAAAGGATGATCTTGAGGCCTTCATAGGCAAATGGAGACAACTTGAGACTATCCTCATTAGTGAAAAAATAAGAATCATATTTATAAATATCATATTGTGTCTCTAGTGTAAAAAGTAAATAAGAACTACAAGTGTAATAAAACTAAAATGTGTAATTGCTATCATAAAAAAGAGAGGAAATGAAAGTTCTCTAAGGGATATAATTGCATGTATGTTTGAGTGTGTAAAATAGGTGACCATATTGCTGAATCTTTCTTGGATCTTTCAGCCAAACTGTTTGTAGTCTGACTGTTTGAATATTTACTATGTACCCTTTAACTCTGTAACTTGAAAAACTACATCCAGGATGACAGTATGTAATTTATAAATTACTGATTTCTTAGTGGGGCTTTTTCTCATTCTCCTTTTTATTTCTTTCTTTTAGAATTCTGTATTTTTGCTACCCTTTTTTCAGTTTTGTTTTTTCTTTCTTCTCTTTAAATAAAATTTTAAAAACGTATAATTGCTATTATAAAAAAAGAGGAAATAGGAAGCACTATAGAAGATATAGCTGCATGCATGTTTAGATGTGTGGGATTGATGACCATATTTCTAGGTTCTTGTTGGATTCTTGAACAGATCTGTTTGCACTCTCACTGCTTTAGTGTCCACTTTGTGTGCTTTAATTCTGAATATTTGAATAACTATTTCTAAATGAACAATATGTAATGTATCAACTAGGGATTTCTTACTATTTGTCTTCTTTTCTTGAAATTCTGTAATATTTCTACCTTTTTCCTGTTGTTGTTTTTTTTTTCTCTTTAAATAAAAAAAAATGAAAAAACAAATCCTGGTTCACTATTTACAATATAGCATATCAAGACCATCTATATTATATAGTTTCTAGTTATCCTTCTCTGCCTCATTTCTGCTATGCTATTTTTCTGCCTTTGTTTGTCTAGTTTTCTCCTTCATTCTACTTTCTGCTCCACTCATTGAGGCCTTTTCTGCCACTGTTCCCAAAATCCTGGTATTTTTTTTTTCTTTCTCTCTAGAATGTCTTTCAGTATTCTCTGTAGTGTTGGATTGGTGGTCACAAACTCCCCCAGTTCCTCTTTGTCATGGAAGCATCTTGTTTCTCCATCAACTTCTAGTGACAGTTCAGGGTACATCAATCTGTGCTGGAGATTATTTTCTTTCAGGGCTTGTAACTCTTCACTCCAACCTCTTCTTGATCTGATGGTCTGTGTTGAGAAGTCAGCCATGATTCTGATGGGCTTACCTTTATAGGTAATCTGTTTCTTTTCTCTGACGGCTTTTAATATTCTGTTTTTATATTGAATTTCTGGCATCTTGATTATTATATGTCTGGGTGTAGATCTGCTTTGGTTGTAGGTGGCTGGAGTTCTGTATGCCTCACACAACCAAATGTCATTTTCTTTTCCCATGCTTGGGAAGTTTTCCTTAATTATTTTCATGAATAGACTTTGTAATTCACCTGTATGTATTCCTGCTTCTTTGTTCACGTTCCTTATTCTTAAATTGTAGATTCTCTTGTCATCTTCTAGCCTTTGTATTGTTACTGCCTGTTTCCTTGTTATTTTTAAGAGATCTTTCTTTTCATGATCACACACTGCAAACTTGTCTTCAAGTTTTGATAGTTTATCCTTAGTTTCTTTTAAGGAGTTTTGCCAGCTTTCAATGGATTTTTTAATTTCCTGGTAGTCTCTTTGAATCTGCTTCATGTATTCTACATTTTCTTTCTATTCTTCATCAAATGTTTCTCTCCTTTTTTTGTGTTCCTCCCTTCTTTCATCTGTATCTTCCTGAGAGGTGCTTCCTCAAGCATTTCTTTTATTACTCTACTCATATCCTGCTTTACCTGATTTAATATTTCAGTTTTGAGCTCATCTACAAGGTCCTTAAGATATCTCTTAATGTCCATTGAAGCCATGTCTGATGTTGTGTGTTTTCCTCCTTCAGTCTCCTTTGTTTTTCCTTCTCCTGGATCAGGGCTCTCAGGGTTCTGGGCTGAGAGCCCCCTCCTGCCTCTCTCTCCTGTCATGGCCCTGGCTTCCTCCACAGGGGTTACAGTGCAGGTCCCAGCCCCCTTCCCTGTTGGCCACATTTCCTAGGAAGCACACTGGCGAGGGATCTCCACCCTCTCCTGCCTGCTCTTGTCACTGAGGTGTAAGCATCATTTGCATATGCCTGCCCCTCCCCACCAAGCCAACCAAACTTCAGCTGCCTTCACCAAGTTAGTACTTGCTAGGCACAGGGAATTGATTTGGGATAGCTCATTGGGTCCTGGCCAGGGGCACAGCCCAGTCCAAGCAAATCCCACAAATCTGCTCTGGGGAGGGAGCAAGCAACTGAAGTCACTGTCTCTTCCAGTTCAGGCTCCTCCTGCCCGACTCCAACATGCTGCCCATCTGTTCATGTCCTTTCCTTGGGGGGGGTGTCCTGCTCCCAGCACTGACCGTGGATTAATGAAGATCCCTTTGCCGGCTCCACTCTCTGTTGGGCTCACCAAACCCTGACTGAAGCACTGCTGTGCCTCTTGTGAGTGGCAGCGGGAATGAATTTGGGCAGCTCTGCTGGCCCTGTGGATTCAAACTGGCACAGACTTGGCAAGTCACCACAAAAATGCTGTGTCCCTTAATTTTTAGCTGTTTCAGTTGTAATCCCGAAATATTTGATGAGCTTTTTTATGTTTTAATTTCTTCCTGTGTCAAGAGGATCCATCTCCCTCTGTATGGGTTGCTCCAGGGTGTTTTATTCTGGCATATGAATTGTTTCTCCTGGGAGGCTTTGTATTTTGTTGCTCACTGATCTGCCATCTTGTTTTCTCTTGCAAAAAGATGTGGCATTTTTATACAATGGAGAACTACTCACTTATTCATTTTCTTGAGACAAGGTCTCACTTTGTAGTGCAGGCTGGCCCTGAATTCTCTTTGTAGTGTAGGCTTGCCTCAAACTCGAAATGATTCTCCTAACTCAGACTCCCAAGTGCTGGGATTACAAGTGTGTGCCACTGGTACTTATCAAAATGTTTGAAACACTATTAAAATCAATACTTCAGTTGAATTATATTATGGAACATCCAAGTGGATAGGAAACCAGGAGAGCTATACTGTTTTTTTTTTCTTTTATCTCTTTTCTTTTCTTGACTGGCATCATCTGATCCTCAGCCTGTTAGATGCCTTGATTGGTGTTCAAGAAGGGTCATGTAGCTTACATGGCATCCAATCCCTTGTGCTCACTTCAAACCAAAGAATCTTATCAGCATAAAAAATAACAGTACTTAACTCTCACATATTACCGGAAATAGTGTCTTCTCACACCTACTAGGATAAAAACCTTAGGATTCACAGCTCCTTGGATAAAGGTTCCAAATACACAAAAACTAGGGAATAATTGTGTATAGTTTGATACTATCTTCAATTCTTCCTAGCAAAAAGTTGAAGGGATCATGTTTCCAAGTAACTTTTCCAAGGAAATAACTCAAATATATTTTACATGAATTGAAATTTTCTACAACCCAAAAAAGGTAAATTGCTAATAGTTGTATACTATGTAGCTTTTGGAACCTATCAGCAAAACTCAAGTGTTCTTTGTAACTAATGTTAAGGATTCTGTAATAAATGGACATTCCATGACTATAGAGCCTAAGAACAAGAGCTGGTACACAGAGCACATTCACAGAGGCCCCCCAGGATCCTTTAGCTCATTAAAAGATCTAGCCACTGATGTCAGAATCAGACCCAATTCTTTGTAGTATCTTACCTATAAATGTGTATATTAGATGTAGTATAATTTGTGTATCAGTGGATAGAAGGCAATTACTCTCAAAAAATCCTTTTAAATTTTTATAATGATGCAAGGCAAAGAATTTCTCTAGTGGATTTAGTACATTATTCAATATTTTTATTTTAAATTCTACTATGTTTTAGTCCAATCAAAAAGTTCATATGCTCCAATAAATAAGGAAAATATACTTGTTCTACTAGAGTGAGCAATCTATGAATACAAATTAATTTTAAAAATCAGCACTGAAAACCAAGAGATTCATGAAGTACAGATACAGAGATCAGCAAAATCTGTTTTATTTTTATACACAGAATCCCACAGTTCCAGTGGATAGCTCTCCTGAGAAAATTAACTCAATCAACTTCCATTTATTTGTAATATGACACAGGCAACAGATTCAGCTATAATTATACAAACCAAAAGTGAGCTAGCATGTTCTAAAATAATGAAATACATAAATCTTAGCAGCTGTCTTTACTTGGTATCATTATCCTAAGAGAGAACTATCTAACAACAAAGAAAATAACATAGAATCATATCTATTTTACATATAATTCTACTTTTTATATGACAAACCACCTGCTTTAAAAGAAGCAATTTCTCAGTAAAAGTTTATTTCTACCAAGGATATAAATAACAGCTTGTTAATTTCCTTTGTTAAGTTAGAAACATGTTAAGCTTGTTAAGTTAGAAACATGACTTAAGAAGAATGGTATTTTTTAGTCCTATTAAAATTTTAATGAAATAAAATCTGCGCTGCTGTAACTATGTTGTTTTTAGAGGATGTTATCTTAAAGTATTTAAAGAAAATGAAATTCAATGAGATTAAACCTTTTAATATATCTTTTTAATTTAGGAAAAAAATCCCAAGTGCATAGGGATTATTATCCTTCTTTTAAATTTTTGAGAAGACCAGGTTAGTACATCATATTCAAATTTTAGCTTGCAGAAGCTGTACTTTGTGAATGTTTCAAGAGATGCCTTCTCCTTAGTTTTGCCTTATTTCTTTGGTCATTTTATAGTTTGACGAGGCATGGAATTCTTTAATAGCACTAAGTTTTCCTTTTGGACAACCAGCTATGAAGTGGTAAATCATTTAATGCTTCTGCTATAATTTTGTTAATATTTTGCCAAACATTTCAAAAAGTTCAAAATCTCATATTTCTTCTAGCATTGAAAACCTGATCCAAGCTTCCCACACCTTTGGTGGGACAAAGAAATCTAGAAAATTTCTTATGGCCACTACTTCAAGGTGAGTGAGATGGACTTAGCAAATGGCACTTCATTTATATATAATGTAGATTAAAAAATTGTGTGGGAGCTCTAAATCCAAGTCACAAAAGTTAGTATAATTTCATTTAAATTCTAATTGTGAAGACTTGTCAAGGCAAATAAATCTTATAAGTAATGTACTTACTTATAGGTGAAAAATAATGTTTAATAAGCTGCTGAAATATTTTTCTATGAAAATATTTACATTTATGTGGAAAATTTAGTTAAAAATTAAACTTAACTAAAAAAGATCATTGTTCTGAAAAATATCTATACCATTATATTTATCACTTCTCAAAATTAGATTAACTGGAAGCTGATAAAAACATGTGTTTTTTAAAAATCAGTAGAAGCAGGGATTCTGAGCATATGCAAATCAGAATGGATAAAGTCAAACTTTTATTATAGTATAAAATCATTTTCTCAACTATGTCTTTAAACTCTTTAACAAATATAAATTTGTGTTTAATGTGCAAACGTGGTTCTCAGTCTGTGTAGGTATGTAAGTCTGTGTATATATTTGTTTGTGTGCATAAGTCATTAGGAAAAGTTTCAACCAGAGCAATACTCATTATTTTGTAAAGATACAAAAACAATTTTGCTGAACAAAAGAGTAATTTTCTGACTAATATACTTAGACTGTGTGGATCTTCTTTGATTTAGGTTATATAATCTGAACATAAACCTAGTAGACCCACAGTGTAAGTGTCCATGCTCCCTTTATCCCAAGAGCTCCCATAATCAGCTGTGGCCGTTTCACGGCCAACATACTTTTTGTCTCACACACTGCTCAGCCAAGGCTTTCTTTTGCTCAGTGTTACTTTTTCTGTGAGCATATGCACAATGAAGAGTCTTTACTACCTTTAAACCGTGCTTCACTGAAGGTAAAGAATATTTCATTCAAAAAGAACTGGGTCATGATTTGTTTCGCATCTCTAACGAGAATATAGTATAATACCTCAAAAAATTTACTGAACAACAAAAGAAAATTGGACACTTGCATTTCAAGAAACATTATAACGTTGAAAAATTTCAGAACCTTTCTTTGTATTGAAAATTTTGACCCTCTTGATGGCTATGCTAGGAGATGACATAGGTGGTACCCCAGCTTGTGTTTTAAAGTATTGTTTGGTCCATCATGTTAGATAAAGAATTGATACTGGAGTAGCCACATAAGACAGAATAAAAAAGTTAACAGAAAATAATGATGTCACTTATTCCAGAGTGTGTTTTAATTGTAATCAGATCATATACTCATAGCCTACAGAAGTTTCAAGTTAATTTATACAAATTCATTACCAATTCTACATTGGTATTGGAGAAAATTTATTTGAAAAATAGTGGCACCATGCTATGGTATAAATAAGTAAAGATAGAAAGCATAAAATGTTAAAGAGGTTATCTGTCATTATTATATAGACAAGTGAAGTTAAATCATTATAGACAAATACACAGGGAATCATAGAATGAAAGTTTCCTAATTGTGTCTAACAGTATGAGATCAAATCAGCAAGAAGAAAACAGTCAGTAGTGCAAAATACATAACATTTTATGTTTCATTGTCTCAAGGGGCTGGCAGATTCATGGATTCTATGTTTGTTTTGGTTGTTTATTTAATTAAAAAATGCAAAGTCTCATTAGATGATTGAGGCTATATGCAAGGAGATTCTTATACAGGAACAAACAGAAAAGACCAGTTAATTTTTGTGATATCAAAGTTTTGAACTGAGTCATCACTGACAGTGTTACTCCTTAACTGACAAAGTTGATGTGAAACCAACTGGAACAGTAACAAACACAACACTGTTTCACCTTCCTAACAAATAGAGGGTAGTGAATATAGCAGTTAAAATTTTTAATCTGGAGAACCTGAGTGGACTCTCAAGGGGAGTTAATACATTAGGGTTTCCCTTGTGTCTGCAAAGGAAGGCCAATATGCACAACTTAGACTTCTTCTGTAAGCACTCACTGAATTCTCTCCCAATTCCTAGAACCTCTAAACCACTGACAATTTATGCTAACTTTTTATAACACAGTTTCCTCATATGTGAAATCTGAATAGTCATACTATCTAATGTCTAAGTTTACCAGATTAAATAAAGCAGTATATTTACACTACTTACAATAGTTACTGGCCCATGGTAAGAACTTAATAAATTTTAACTATCGCCGTGGATTTCTAAAATAAGTGTGCCATCCATCAATCGACCTATTTCACAAAAGTATTCTACATGCAATATTTACACATCAATATATATTAAGTGAAATTTAAAAAAATATATAAGACAAGTTCTTGCTAAATATTTTAGGCTTGCCTTCAATTTGCCATGTAGCTCTATTTTACAGCAATCCTTCTGCCTTATACTTCTCAGTGCTGAGATTACAACATGCCTGATAGTTGCAAATTTTTTAAAACTGAACTTGTCAGGTGTTTCATTTACTGTAGATTTTCTGCTATTAAAAATTCTCCAACACACATACTTTTAATATCTATTTTTGTGGTTAGAAAAAACAGTCACTAGGGGCTGAGGATTTAGCTCAGCAGCATAAACACCTGCCTGCCAAGCACTAGGTTGTGAGTTCAATCCCCTGGACCAAAAAAAGAAAAAAGGAAAAAAAAGTCACTAAAAACATTACTTGCTCTAAGTTCCTACAGCATTATCTCTGATTAAATTAAAAGTTAACAAGTGAAAATTTGAGCCCAGGTATTGCAATCACAACTTGTTATATCACATCAGAAAAGTCACTAAAATCCATCAAATTCAAATTATATTTCATGGTAAAAACAGAATTAAGTACAGAAGAAATGTATTTCAACATAATAAGGTTGACATCAGACAAAATCAGAGTTAATAAACTTTTCCTGTAACATTAGGAACAAGAGGAGGGTCCCACTCTGAACCTTTTTTCCCTAACACATTCTGAAATGAGGTAATTAAGACTGAGAGAAAAAAGGCCACCAAAATGGAAGAAAGAAGTTAAATTGATACCATTTTAACAACATTGTAGCTCAATATAGAGGCAATTCTGAAGTGACTGAATGCTTCAAAAAACCTGAGAATAAGATTTCTGAAATAATATATAGGACTACTTAACCAAAGAAATGAAAAATGTGACACTGAAGACTATAAAACACTAATGAACATATTTGAACAAATACAAAATAATGGAAAGATATGCTGTTTTCATAAGTGGAAGAACTGTGTTAATTTTGCTAAAATGTTGATCATAACCAATGATTTACATATTCAATGCAATCCCTATGGAGCTTCTAAAGATGTTTTCCTCAGTAATTTAAGAAAACTATCAGGGATTTATATTGAAGAAGATAAAACTCTGAATGGCTAAAGCATTTCTTGAACAAAATAACAAATTTGTGTGCATCACACCTTAAATCTTAAAATATACCACAAAGTTATTGTAATTAAAATATTATAATACTAGCATAAAGCAAACATATTCACCAATAGACTATGGTAAAAAAAAAAAAACAGCAAAAGTTCCCAACTCTATACTCAGTTGGTTTTTGACAATCTGAAGACATACAATGAAGAAAACACAAGAACCTCTTCAGTAAAATTTTTTATGATGATTGGATATTTACAAGAAGCAGAAAGAAGATTTAAATTTAACTGTAAAACTACAAAAAGTAACAGGTAAAATTCTAAAAGTTTTTGTTGAAAACATTACTAAATATAAACTGAAAAGGACAGGCAACAAAGTAATAATGAACAAATGAGAAAGTGGCCAAGGAAAGAATCAGCAGAGTGAAGAGAAAAACTACAGAATGGGTGAAAATATTTTCTGTTTGATAAGGGCCTAAAATGCCAAAGAAATGCAAACTAATAGCAAGAAAATAATCAGACTTTGAAATGAGCAAAGGAACCAAATAGATTATTTCTCAATAGAAGATGTCTTAGTTACTTTTTACTCGTCACTGAGACAAAATACCTGATGCCCAAAGTTGGGGAAAGAAAGTTTTATTTCTTACAGTTTTTAGAGGTTTCAGTCCATACTCAGTTGGCTCCAAGGCAGCATGGCATGGCGGGGCCGCAGTTCATGGCAGCTGCAAACAGCAAGCTGAAACCGACAAGAGAGAGACACACCTTCTTCCTGCCCTTACATCTCATCCTGGCTCCACCCCCTAGGCCAGTGTAGCACTCACACCACCAATCCAAACTCTAGACAATGAACCAATCACAAATGCATCATGCAAAGGAATGAGGCTTGAGGGCCACTGACATAAACCATGACAGAAGACCTTTTACATAACTAGCAAATGCATGAAAAAAATGTTCAAGATCACTAACGATCAGATTTGCTTACTAAAACGGTAAAAAAAAGTTAATAAAAATTCAAGAATACACAAATCAATGGACAGTTATCCTGTGCTTATAAGCTGGAATAATTCATTAAAGCCATATGAAAATTAAAAGCATGATGAAATATCACCCCACACCTATTAGATTAGTTATTTGTATCAGTGTTTGTTAGAGAAACATATAACACAAGACATAAAATATATATAAATGTACTATATATATATATATATATATATATATATAAATGTACAATAATGTAAATATATATAAATGTACAATGCTTTAGCATAGCTTCCCTCAGTGTCACAGGAAGAGTGCAGAGGGTGCACACTGGAGACAGAAGAATTAAATTGAAGGTCTGGAGCTCACTGTAGTATCCTGTGTGAGCCCGTAGCAGGAGGCCAAGAGGTCTGCAGTGGAAGGCTAGAAGTCTACAGGAAGCTTAAAGCATCTGCCCCAGAAGCTAGAGTCTGCAGTGTAGAAGATGATGTAGAAGGTGAAGGCAAAGACTGGAGCTTCTCCGAAGTGCAGAAGTAAATCTGTCCTTCATTTCTCCTTTATATCATACAAGTGACCAGCCACCCTAGGGTGGGTCTTCTATGCCCTGGATATGGAATTACTGAGCTGATTTAAACTTACTCAAATTGACACAATCAATCAACCATCACACTGTTAGAATAAAAATGAGATGTAGAGGAAAAGGAACTACTGCATATTGTTAGAGGGAATGTAAGTGTCTTCAGCACTTATGGAAAATTCCTTGGAAATGTCTTAAAAAGCCAAAAATAGAACTATGATCAAGATGATTTATTTTGTTATGCTAAGTTTTTTTGACTAAGAAACACCTCAAAGACTAGTAAAACACAATTCTAGGTGTGTCCGTAGATAATTCATATGTAGGTCAGCATACTGAAGGAAGACCTACCCCAGATGTGAGGGGCACGAATCAATAGGCTTGTATCCTGAATGGAATAAAAAAGGAAAAAAGAAGAAAACTTTCTCATTTTGGAAGAACTCCAAGTGTTGTAGTCACCTTTAGATACTGGTCTACAGTTTCTTCAGCCTTCCAACACACACTTGATTGGAAACCCTCCCCCCATCTCCCACCCCCGGCTTCCAGGCCTTTAACTTTGGGTTTATTCTGCATCCTTTAACCATTTTGTTCTATAGCTTCTATATTTTGAGAAGATAGTCGATCCTCCTGGTCTCTAGCACACAAACAGTTACTGTAGAGTCTACTGCCTCTGATCCTGCAGATGGCCATTGTGAGTTAACCTGCCTTAGATCCTATAAGCACAGCTATTCTTTTGCATATTATGTATATATTTTCTATTCATTCTGTTTATCTAGAGAATTCTAATATATTGGCATTCCCACTTGAGGCTGTATGTGCAAAGGAACTAAAACGAATATGTGAAAGGGATATTTTTCATTTCCCTGTTCATTGTATATTATTCATAAATATACAAGATATGGAGTAAACCTAAATGCTCATCAACAGACAAACTGGTAAAGGAAATAGGGCATGTATAAACAATTAAACTCCTTCCAACATGAAAAAGGAGGAAATCTTGTCATTTGTAATAATATAATGATATAGGGGAAAGAAACTCCCAACCTGCTGGATATCTGGTATGAGTTAGTGGTCTCTAAAATAGAAGAATGAATTTTAGGAACAATGGAAGTTAAGAGCATAATATATTTATTAACAAATAAAAATCTTCTGTCTGAGAAAGAGACAGAAGGTGTCCTGAATGAGTCACTAGAGATTGTCTTTTCCAGGGACTTTTATAAATCAAAAATCATGAGGTGAAGCAGGTCTAAGGTGGAGGAAAAATGAGAACTTGCAAGGTGGGCATAAGGTAGGACATAACCATGGTCAACCAATAAGATTAATTGCTCAGGTAAAACTGATTCAACTGGTACAAATGGGGAAGCAAATCACGTAGCAAGTGGACATGTTTAAAAAGCAGTGACTCTTTCTGTAGGGGGTTGAGATGGTGACTCCTGGCTTCCTTAAGGTGTTCCATATCGATTTAGATGTTTATACTTAAGCTATAGTTGCATTTTTTTTGTCTTTTTGCCTTGAGATCTGGCCCACAGTGTGGGGGAGGGTGTCTGTCTCTTCCAAGGCCTCAAGATATCTGGTCTTCTGCACTAGCTCCCACAGGGGCTAGCCCTGTATAACTGCCGATCATACTTTTATCTAACTCAGATGCCTAAAACAGTAGGTGAAACTAGAGTGAAGGAGGCCACTATGAAGCAGCTCTGAGCAGGATTTAAAATTAATCAATTGGCTTTTTATATTTGCATGTGGGTCTGTCTAAGGCCTAGGTCCTTTGTCTGGAAATGAGCAGTGGATTCATAGTATGTAGACCTCTGTAAATCACTGGTCCTGCCTGAGGCCTGCAGTGGCCAGTAATGCCCTGACATATCAAAGGACAAGATCAGACTATAGCTGAGGATGCCTGGCTCCAATCCCAATTAACCAGATAAATACCATAGATGCAGGCATCTCACTATTGCAATGAAGGTCTATCTGGAGATAGGATAGTTAAATTAACATCATTTATTACTTGGAGAAGTCCTTGAGCCCATTCCCAAGGTCCTGCTCAGTTTCCCTGTCTTCCACTCTAACCCCTGCCCTTGTTTGAAAACCAAATAAATAAGGGCCACTCAGAGAAATTCTTTGTCTCAACCCCCAGAGAATCTGAAATTCTGATAGAGGGTTTTGATCCCCCTGGAATCTTAACATCATAACACTTGTCTCTTTTATTTAAGCCTTCACCATTCACTCGTTTGGAAGATTGAGGGTCTGAACAGTCTATGATATTAGAGGACATTGTACTAAAGGAACTAAACCAGGTTTTCAAAACAAACATCTTATCATGTCACTTAAATGTGAAATCCAAAAAGCTGAACTCCTGAAAGCTGTGTATGGAGGATGAGGAGCTGTTGATCAAAACACACAATGTTTCATTTACATAAGACTATTGTATCCAAGTGATATTTTACTATAAGGTGACTATAGAAAAAACTATTAATATTCTTGTGAAATTATATTTAATGTGTTGTAGCATATCTTTCACATACACAACCAAATGAAATGTACATGAGGTCATCCTTAATATTATTTAGCAATTCCACAATATATATTTTAGAATAATATGCTATATAGGCTAACTACATACAATTGTCAAAATATGTTTCAAACACAAGATAACTTATAATTTGTGCACTACTTACACAGAATTCATTGCATTATAACACACTATATTGCATTACATGATATGTTACAATACATAACAATGGTTTGTACTGTTTTCCAAAAGAAGATTCAAACTATGAACATGCTTTGCTAGCTAAAATATTCAACTTAAATAATATATCAACTTACACAGCAATGTAAACTTGATTTCACTCACACAAACACATACATACATGCACATACATTGTACATACATTTATTTTCTTTGAAAAAAATCCATATTTAACAAATGAATTTTTTTTATGACTAACATGTCCATGACACTGTAGTAATCATTTCACAAAACCTAATTTATTCTGTCTTTATAAAACCATTATGAGAATGATACTGTTATTTCCCCTGCTTTAAAGGAAGGGAAAAGAGACATAGAAAGTTCAAGTAATTTGCTCAATATCACATAACAAGAAAATAGCAAAGCAAATATTCAGAGTGAGTAAATCTCACTCCAAACTTGCAGTGCTGACAACTCTACTAACAGTTTTCAAAGGCATCTCTTTTCCATCAGAAGTAATGACATTTTACCAGACTAAGAGCATAATTCAGCTGTGCACTTTCTATCATGTCCTGCACACATTTTCCTAAACATGTAATGGGCAAGAAATCCATGCTGTTAGTGGTTGTTCTCATTATTGTCTTGAAATTTTTTTTTTTCAGTGAAGCTCAGGACTATTGAACTGAACTTAAGAAGCTTAAACAAGAATCCAGGTTACCATATAAAAATCATTACAGTTAATAAGAAGAAAAGATTATTTAAATGTTAGTTTATAAATTATCACTTATAAACACACCAAGTAATATAACAAAGGAGTTATGCTACATTCTCATTATTCAGAATGAATATTTCTGATTAACAATTTCTTGATTTAAAAGAAACTGTTACCAAGGGGAAATTTTTTCATTTAGATTACATACAAGAAGAAAATATACCAAAGAAATAGATTATAGCACATTTATATGATTTCTACAGATCTTCCTACTCAAATTTTTAGTGTGAAATGTTCCTCTCCTAAAAGAAAGAAAAATACAGCTTCATGGTTACTCTGAAAATATGGACATTAATTACTGTTTAAAATTCTGCAATTTTGAGATTGTTTCAGTGCAAAATGCCTCATTTACTCTATAAGTAATTATTATGCAGAATTAGGAACATCACTAGTTAAACATCTCCACTGAAAATGGTTCTCACATTGTTCCCTCCTTTATTTTTCATTCTTGTTAAATTATTAGAACTTTTTCACATTTTCAGAGTGCTCTATAAACCATCTGCTGTTTCCTTACCAAAATATGAAAATATACTTTCCTTTTAGCTTTTTCATGTAATTTACTTCTTTTAATTTAAATCTCCAAGACCCACTATGATCTGCCAAATGTTAAAGGATTCTCTGGCATTGGGTGGCATTTAACAATTCTAGCTACATTTTTGAAGCTTTGCTCTATTTCAATTACAAAAATTGGATACAGTTTAAGTCATTATATTTTGCCAATCTTCCTTTAACATGCAAAGAAATAGTAACGTCTATAGTAAACTTTATTATGAAATCTATATTAAAAATAAAAAAATTCAACAGAGTAAGACAACTAAAATGAGTCTTAGAATTTGATGCAAATGTGATCTAATTGTATCATATTGATTTGATGAATCAGGCAACTGATTTATTGGAGTATTGAAAACAATCAACTATCTTTTTTCGCTCCCTGTTTGTGACTTTAGGATTATGCAAGAAAACAAAAGTTTTTTTCACTCAAGTTATCAAGGGATATCAACAACTGAATTGCCAAAAATTATTTAATTTCAAAACATAAAGCATAGAATCTAAAACCACTTAAAATACATGCACCTATAATTTAATTGCATGGGTGAATTGGTTACTGGCCTATTCAGAAATGTTTCACCTATAATATTTATACTGGCTCCAAAATAGTGTTCTCGAAAAGAGAAAACACTCAAATAGTTATAGATTTGAATTTTCAGGGTATTGAGAAATTCTAGCAATATTATGAATCCTCTCCATTTTTGTAAAATGAAAAACTTTAATCTTATTTTAGGTCTGATCATTGAGCCATATCCATGAGCAATGAATTTAATGAAGGATTTCTGAGTTCTCCAGAAAGGTATATCTGCCCTTTCAAGCCACTCTGTGTTCACTGTCTAATTAGCAGTAATAAAATTCCTACTTTTTGCCAGCTTGCCTCATCAGTTGGTAGGCTGATTCTCTACTTAATAGGTTTGTGATGGTGTAACTGTTTCATGAGACTAGAAATTTAGACCAAATTCATTTTAGAAATCATTCTAGGGAATGATAGCTATGACTTAAACATTGTTTTAAAAACTATACCAAAATTTTAAAGATATGTTTAAAGAAGTTCAAAAACAAGTATTTTAAAAATAAATTCCTTGTTGCTGCTGAGAGAAAAAGAGAATCATCTCATCACCAGAGTGGTTTTCCAGAATTCCATACTCAGACTGATGCTTCAGAGAGAATCCACATTTCACTGAATTCACATGAAAAATAGGCATTCTTAACCTTTATTGTAAATTTAATCCCATTATAATGGGCAACTGATCATGTAATTTTTCTTTCTACTTTTCATTCTCATGCTTGCTTTATTCAATTATATTTAAATTGTCAGAGGTATTCGTAAATGTAATTATGCTTCTATTTTGTGACATTTATATCACTGAGAAAGATAAAAATAATTAGCATTTATTATGAAGGAAATATCTTCAGTTATCTATATGTACTATTGAAATTATATTTTAAATTCCTTTCAGTAATCTGATACTTACAGTAATTGATTCTTGCAGAAATATTTCAAAACAGTTTTATTTAAAACAACCAAATGATTTCCAGCTAGATACAATTACAAGTTATGTAAGTTTCTTAAATAATTTATAATTTGAAAAATTTCAATAGCCTGTACATGAACTGACTATTTAAGCACTATCCATTAGAAAAAGTTTGGCAAATGAAATATAGGTATATATTCTTGAACACATTTAGGATGACCATAAGTTTGAGGCCAGCCTGGGATATAAAGATTTCAAGTCCACCCTGAACTACTCACTGAGAGCATGTGGGAAGGGGGGAGAGAGAGAGAGAGAGAGAGAGAGAGAGAGAGAGAGAGAGAGAGAGAGAGCAGAATTCTATGTAGAGAGAGAAAAATGAGACAAGTTATGAGAAGACATAAATGGGCATACCACTTTTTAAAAAAGAGTAATAAAGACGTAAGAGTCAAATCCTAGTTTTAATGAAGTACAGTGACAGCAAATAAAAGCAGTTAACTAAGTAGAATGCAAGAATTTGCACAATATGATATATATCCATAAAATGTCCAATGTAATTCAATAAATCATGATTATTTTTCAACAAATGACACCAGTTCTGAGTCTCCACTTTCCATTTGCTCATATAATCCATTATAAAGGTTAATATCAATCTGTATCTATCTCACAGAGGATATAAACACACATCACCATATGAAAAATCACACTCAGAATTATAATAATTAAATTTTAAGACATCTGGTGGGTTTTCAGCCTGATTTCTTATCTTGTATTAAGTTATCTGCTAATTTAAAAAGTTTATGTGAACGTAGATACTTAATATTATGCTACTTTTAAGCAAGATGAAAATTAATAGAAACTTTAAAGTGTTCAAAAGATTATAACAAATTTTATAATTGGATTTTAGCAAAAGCACTGAGTGTAATAGAAGATGAAAAGAGTAACATTTGAGATTTCTCATTTGAGAGTATTAGGTCAATATTCAAAATATCTTTATGTTGACCTCCCTAAATGAAATCAATATTTCTAAAATTTTAGAAGGAAGGAATATAGAATTAAAATAAAGCAACTGAGTTCTAGAGAAAGTTCACAGAACTGATTTCAGTGGCATGTATTATGAAGAAAACAGATATTTATTTTAGTGGAAGAGTTCATGCGTGACTTGCTTATAACCACATATAAAGAATGTGTCCTTAGGTGTCTTTATGTCTGTAAAATTGATCTGTCCAACATTTTCCATTATACAAATTATTAATCTAAAAATATCTTCCCTCTTTTCCTAGTCTGACAGTAATAATTCAACTGGTACTTTTCTCTTGCTTTTCTTGAAATAACAGTTGTAAATTACACTTTCTTGGCTTGCTAAGGCAAAAGATAATAGGGAATAGAAGGTTAATATAATTCTTCCATATTTTCTGTTTCTTAAATTTATTTTTCAACTTTTCTGAGAGCTCACTAATATATTAAATTTTTCTTTGGGTCACTGAAGATTAATAAATGTGTCATATTTTAATTAATGCTTATAAAGGAGATATTGAAATAGAGATTTTAAAAAAATCACTTTTCATATCTTGCCTCACATCTCTGTAATCTCAGCACTGTAGGCTGCTGAGTCAGGAGGATTGCAAATTCAAGCCCAGTCTGAACAACTTAATGACTTAGCAAGAACCTGTCTCAAAATTAAAAAATAAGAAAGGCAAGAGATTTATGTGGCTCAATATGAAGGTTAAATCTTCAGTATTTCAAAAAATTTTCTAGAAACATTTTTAAATGAGGTAAATCATCTGTGAATATTCTCAACACTATCCATAGATATAACTGTAATTATAGTGTACTTAAACTATTGCTGTAGGTGCTTGTTTAAAATTTTGTTTCTCATGTTATTTTACCTTATGTATATCTGGATAACTATCTTAAGATGTAAATATATGTGAAAAAATTAAAATTCATTTTACATACATGTAGATGTGTAGGAATATACAGATATTTTAAAGGATATATATTTTAAAATATCATAGTCATTTTATAGTATATATTCTATTTGTATGTATAGTATTAATACCTATATCAAAATGTAATATATCACTCAATTAATTCCACTCCAATTCCAGTATCAATGATAGTAACAATTCATATTTCTATTCTTTTACTAATGAAGATACCAGAGAGGCAATCTTCCTGGGAAGACTTAAGTTTTGACAGAAATAATATTTTTATATGGATTCCAACCCCAAATTCCTAGTACAAATCCAAAATTTTTTGCAAGTTGCAACCCTCAGTCTATAGATGTCCGCTTCCTACCATTAAAAGCATCAGATTTTCCTGATAATCTCACCAAAGATCTTAACATTAACCATCATTCAAAGTTTTTCTGAAATCAGTATATGAGCTGTCTCTACACAGTATTCTGTGACCAATCATCAAAAAGAACTTTGTTCTTTTCACCATTTTAAATTAGCGTATCTATAGTGTGCATAGTGGCGTACACCTGTAATCCCAGCACTGATGAAGGCTGAGGTAGGAGGATTGTATGCTTGAGGCCAACATAGGCAATCAACTGACTTAGCAGCCTTTTTTAAAAATGAAAAATATAGGAATGTGTTTCATTGCAAAGGCCTTGGGTTCACATTTCAGTGACACACACATGCGCACACACATAGGCAAAACACCAATATTCTGTCCATAGCATTTTAGTAAATGAAAAATGTTAGACAAAAATTTTCTTTTTGTTAGACAAATTTTTAAGTGTACATTTTTTCTGTAAAATCTTCTCATTCTGTATCTACCTACTGGTTATTACATAGATTTCTTTCATAGGGCTAGTGTAATTTATCCTGCCCAGGGTCTTAATAAAATCAATTTTGTCTTTTTATTGTTGAATATTTTTTGACTTCTCATGTCTTCCCTCCCTTCTGTGCAGCTCAAGTTAGGAAATCCTTTCTATGTTGTGTATGTTTCTTATTCCTTCAGAAACCAGATCACATAAAATTTTTGTGTTTGTGAAATTTTGTTATACAGTTATAGTTACACATGATGCAATGCATATGTGTGCAGTTGCTAGAATCCTGCAAATGTCTCTTATGTAGCAGATGAACAAATAGAAAAATAATAAAATTATTGAGCTATAACTTAAACACAGGAAGCCACAAACATTTGAAGTATAATATGTGACTTCAAATATGCACAGAAAACTCAGAAAACATCTCTGTGATCAGGATAATAAATTTACATCAATCTCAAATCTTTTCCTGTAATATTTGGTGATAATTTTCTGTTACCATCCTGTCCACCCTCCTTCATTCCCAGGCAAAACTTGATCCACACTCTATTATTATGATACGCTGAACTTGGAATTTCTAGAATTTTATACAAATAGTGCTGTAGAGTACATGCTCCTTTTTTGTTATTCTTTCATTTGTTTCACTGAGGATAGTTTCATAAAATCCATGATGGCATTTTCTGTACATTATTTTCCATCTGACAAAATTTCTGACTGAGTGATAATCAAATATACTAGGAGATACTTGAAGTTCCATTAAAACTGCTTGTTAGAGACTTGTGACATACTTGTGAAGATTAAACACGAACTATACTATATTATCTTGTAATTTGAGTGTACCTGGAATTATCTCTCCAATTAAATGAATTCTGACTCCTTTCTCCAATTGCCTCACATATCATAAGGAGGTATTATCTTTGTGTAAGTAAATACATGTGCTGATTTATATTGAGTTTTTATCTCATTTCTTACATTAAAATTTTCTGCAATCTTTAGATCACTATATTCATACCTAATCTCAGTGTCACACATTTCCTAACATAAACCCTACTATGTCTGAATGGTACTGACTCCCTAAAATTATTGCCCATCTGTTACTGTAGTCAAATCCTCAAAACCTATTTATCTTTATTTTGTTTTTGGTTTGCATTTCAAGGATCACATATAATATTTCTACTAGTAATAATGAAGTACAAAATAGAATATGTTATGGGATTTAGGCTAAAGCAGAAATAAAAATGTGTGTGTATGCATATATACATAGTTTTAGGAATGTATAAATTAGAACTACTGACATTCCAATGTTCTTATATATCAGAGAAGGTTTAAATGATGTTTGGATATAGAGAATGGGTTGTGTGGCAGCAGTGTAGATTATTTCTTTTGTCTGTATGTAAATGGAATAGGATTCATAAAATGCAGTTACACTTCACTTAGAATCTGAGCAGTTACTAATAATTGAAGTTATAAATTAACAAAGTATGATAGTTTTATCCAAGAGTTTAACTGTTTCTCATTTAATTTGTTCATTTTATCACCATCAGCTAATACAAGATAAAATGATGTTTGCTTTTTTATCCATTTATTCTATTTAGTCTCCATAGTAACATGCAAAAATGTAAATACCTAACAATGCATTTCAAATAAAAAATTTTGCTACAATAGTTCTATAATATCTAGAAATAAAGTATTATTAGCCTTAAAATACTATTTATTTGTTATTTATTTGATCCTGCTAGTGCTACTTTAATGCCATGGCAAAAGAAAGTAAATTAGTTGCAGAGTAATATACTTCCAAAGGAAAAGGGAAACAGAGTTACCTAACCCTGAATAAATATCTAACATGGGTCATATTTTGTTCTTATTATTTATTAATATCAGTTATGATTTTGCCCTTAAACACTCACAAATTTAACATCTTTAATAAAGATGACAGTGGTAATGAAAACAATGGTGATATAGATGATAAAAATATTTCATAAAATATTTCTAACTCCTTTTAAAATCTTTTCTTTTTACAATTTAGACCTTGTATTTATTGGCCTTATACTGATCACTAAATTTGCAAGACAAAACTCTCCCTGAGGTGTCAAACTGGCAAGAATCAAAAAGATTCTTTTGAAAATATCAGTCTGTACTCCCCAAAGCATTATCTTCAAGGATGATGCTAGGAAGAAGTCTGCCCATCATGATTCTCCAGTATTTCCCATGTAAAATGCTGAATTTGTAATACATAATCCAGATAAAGCCTTATATTTAGGTCACAACAGAATCCAGTTATAAAAGTACTCTTTATATATCAATATACCAAATGCAGTCTGGCTCCCAAATAATTGCATCACATCCGACTGACTAACACTGAAGTCATTATTCATATCGACTTTCTCAAAAGCCTAGGTTGTAATAATGCTGAGTCTTCCTCAGACAATCAAGAAAAAATATCTAAATCCTGCCTTTGTGGTAGTACACATCTATAATCCCACCACTCGGGAGGCTGAGGTAGGAGAATCACTGTGAGTTCAAGGCCAGCCTAGGCTACATAGTGAGGTCAAGGCCAGTCTGAATTGCACAGTGAGATGTCATCGAAAAAAAAAAAAAAAAAGAAAGAAAGAAAGAAAAAGAAAAGAAAAAAGAAAAGTCTAAACCCTGTGTGAAAACTAACTGAAATAAAGTTTTTTCTGGATGCTTAAAATATTCACTAAACACTTAAATTGTTCTGAGAAATACAGTAGTACTCACACTGATCTGTTTTGAAAAGTAAAGGCCTCTGGATTTCATTTACACTGAGTAATATAAACTCATCTGAATTGTGGGATGTTTATAGATGTGAAGCTTCAAGGAATTACACTGCTTAAAATTTGGAGACCCCAATTAATCCTTGTTGAGTTTCTTAGAACTGTAGGTCAACAGTATCCAAAAGAAATATAATGGGGCTCAGAAACCAAGCAGCCAGCTCACCACCCTGGTGAGTGGCTGTGGTCCAGCAAGCCGCGGCCACCCCAGGGCAAGAACCATCAGTGTCTCCTGAAATCTGTGCCATGTTGGAACTTAGGGCATTGGGAAACCAAGCAGCCAGCTCACCACCCTGGTAAGCGGCTGTGGCCTGGCAAGCCTTGGCTGCCCTAGGGCAAGAATCTTCAGCATCTCCTAAGATCTGCATCATGTTGGAAATTAGGGCGCTGGGAAGGGCTGTGAGCTTACTGGCCTGTGGGCTGAGATTCAAACATCCATTTACCCATACCCCACCCCATTAGCAAGTGGGAGCCAGAGATCTGAGCATCTCTTGCGAGGTTGACTATATGCAAAATAGCAAATAAGGAGGATTTCCTTCTACCATCTCTTTGAAGGCAAATATTTTTATCACTGTTTTGCTTTGTTTTGATTAATAGTGCTGCTTTATTCAATATTCTGTTTTGATAAGTTCTATACTGTTCTGTATTTCCTTTGATTTTGCTATACCTGATTAAAAGAACAACTATTGTGAAGAAAACAACATGTACTATTGTACTTATTACTGTTATCCCAGTAACCTGCTGTGAAGTTCTGTACCAATTTCACTACACTGTCTCAGTTGGCTTTGTTCCGTCTTGTTCTGTGGTATTTTACTACTTTAAAAATAAATTTAAAAATAAAATAAAATAGTATTATACAGTGGATTTTATACATTGTAGCAGAGAAAATATCAATGTCTTTGTTAGCTTGGAAAAATTAATTATGTAGCTGCTAAGTGATATACATAGTCAACTTTTTATATTTTATATAATTAATGTTATAAAATATAATTCTTTATGATCATTAAAACATTAAAAAAAGAAATATAATGGATGTTGTATGCATGATTATAAATTCAATGATCTCTTTTCAAAGGTAAAATTCAAGAGGTGAGATTAATTTTAATAATATATTTTATTTCATTCAAAATGTCAAACACTGTCATTCCAGTGTGTAATTAAAATTTAAAACTTCAGATATCTTACATTCTTCCTTTTGCACCATATATTTCAGTTTTCAAGACCTGATAGGTTCATACACATCATATATTATTGAAATTTTAATGGTTAATAAAGTGAAGAGAAAACCCACAAAATGGGAAAGAATTTTAGCCAGCTGTCCCTCAAAGGACTTCTATTTAAAACACATAAAGATTGAAAAACATCAGGCCCCCCAAATTCAAAGACTGAATCCAAAAATGAACATGCACTTCTCAGATGAAAGAATACAAATGGCAAATAAATACATGAAGAAATGTTCAACACCACTGGTCATTTGAGAAATGCAAATTAAAACAACACTGAGATTCCATCTCACTCATGAAAGAATGACTGTCATCAGGAAATCAACCAATGACAAATGTTGGTGGGGTTGTGGGGGAAAGTTGGTACTGTTGGTGGGAGTACAGACTGGTGCAACCACTGTGGAAATCAATGTGGAGATTCTCCAAGAAAACTAGGATTGGAAGTCCCATTCAATCCAGCTATTCCCCTTCTGGGTATTTTTCCCAGAAGAATTGAAAACATCATGTCACAGAGATATATGTTTATAGCAGCACAATTTGTAATAGCTAAATCTTAGAAACAACCCAAATGCCCATCAACCAAGGACTAGATAAAGAAAAAAAGATGTGGCAGTTTTATATAATGGACTATTAATCATTTATAAAAAGGATAATTTTGAGGCTTTTATAGGTAAATGGAGGCAACTCAAGACCATACTCATAAGTGAAATAAATCAAACTCACATTTATTAATACTGTATTGTCTACCTAATATAAAAGGTAATAAAAATAAAAACTGAAAGAGTAATGAGATCCAAAATATACAAAAGGTGTTGTAATAATGAAAGGGAAAGAAAGTGCTCAAAAAGAAACTAGGATAAAGGAAAGGAGAAAAGGAAGAAAGGAAAAGATTATATGTGTGTAGGTATACTTATCTAAATGTATGTATGTGTATGTATGCAAGATACATAACTATATTACTAATCGCTATTCATCAGAAAGAACAGTTTGTGCTGTTACTGTTTGTTTGATCGTTTTTGTGCCTAGATCTTGTAACCTGAACAATTACTTCTATAATATGCAATATATTAACTAGTGTTAATTTCCTACTATTTTTTTGAAATTCTGCATCATTTCTATCCTTTTTCTGTTTTGATTTTTAAAATAAAAATATAAATTTTAATGGTTGAAATAAAGTACAATTACATAAAAACAAATAAATTGCATTTAATAGAAAAAATTTGCATTATTTTACATTAAATTTTTTAAATTAACGTTTGAATTCTGAGTTGTATTAACCTCACTGCAGGTGCCAAGTGGGTTGGTACACATGGTGTAGGTGGCTTTCACGTTGGTAAGTTCTTCTATTTTTTTAAATTACCTTTCTCACTTATTCTGTGTATTTACTTCAATAATCTCCAAAATCTTTGTAAGATAGCTGATTTCTTCCAAAGGTATAGTACTTCTGGTAAATTCATTTTACTGATCCTTAAAATGATTGAATTACAAAAAAATTCAAGTTAAAATATTATTTGGCTCTTGTAAAATTCTATCAATAGAAGTTAAACATTTCCTGGGACAACTGAAAGATATTTCACTTTTACATTTTGATATCATTGTCAAGATCATTGATGCATTAGTTCTCTCAAGAATATTCCCCTTATGGCATTTTGTGCTTTTATTTTATGCATCTCTAGTAATCAAAATTCCTTAATGTGTTTATTTAGCACAGTAAGTCTCTGACAGAAAATCAAGTCTGTAAGATGCAGGTAGTTACATATAGATTGCATCTGCATCTATCTGACTCTATCATTCTTTTGTTTATACAATAGTAAGATAAAAGAAATCATAAAAAATCCAGTCAAATGTACCTGAAAAATTCAATGTTTCAAATGCCCACAAATGTATTAAAAGTCATAGTCAAGCTAAATAAATTTGTGGGGAGCAGGGAAAGCTGGATATTGACCACACGGGCAGTAAGCAAGGCAAGTCCTATCCAAAAAACAAACTGCTCCAGCTCAAGGCTGTTAGACAAAGGGGCATTACACGACAGCAACCTGCAAAAACGTACAAATAAACACACTGCAGTGACTGAGCAGCTCCTTTTCCTTTCAGCCAAAGAGAGGGCTCCACCTGACCTCAACTTTCCCTCTGTTAACTTTCAGAGTTTCACTGGATGCGGCATAAATTGAACATATTAAATGATCTAATTTTCACATAACATTTTCTATCGCTATCATATTTTAAATACTCGAGCAATTATGAACTTGATATTTTGGAAATCTTAAAATTTGCCAATAGGAAGAAATTAATTTGACTCAGCATCTATTGAGACACTAGGTAGTAGTGGTGTAACTTAGAAATCAAAGAGAAAGAAAAATTATATATCCTTAGTGAGGCATTGATTGTTCATAAGTTGCATCTTAAAAATAGTGAGGCATAAAAAAAAAGTACATGGAAAATTTTTTTGTAAAATTATAGTGTTTTTCTATATCTTTTCTAAATGAAATTACTTAAAATGTAAGCATTGTTATTTGTCATAAATTGTTTTTAATTTCTATACATATTATTTATTTGTCCTTACACACCTGGGATGTACAAGCCATTATCATTCTGATTTTACTAATAATACGTTCTTAATCATGAAGCTATTTAATGGTTCACTCAAATTGACAGTGGCAGAAAATCATAGACCTGGCACATGGAAAGAAAAAATATTAAAGTATATCACTGTTACTGTTACAGAAGTCATCGAGGCCAACTTCGTTTTGCAATTACACATGTTCACTTTATCACAAGGTATTTTCATGAATGTAACATTTGCTTATAACACTAGTGAAATATAAGGCCTTATAGATAAACATATTTTTATATCTTCAGCAAATTATAAATATTGCTAAAAATAAATAGCATAAATAATGGAAAATTTTTTATATATTTTCTGATATTTATTTTGCATCTCCAACATGCAAATAGGTGACTGAAGACCCATGCAGTCTATTCTATAAGAAGATATAAATTTTAGTGATATAGCAAATAAAGGCAAAGTAGATGCCACATACATAATGCCCAAAAATAAACGCTCTCTTCTCAGTAGTATGCTTTATAGTTACAAAGAAAGTGTGTATCAGCACTTCTCTCTAATTAGTAGACATGTTATAATGAGGAGTGAGTATGTTAAGTTTAAGGTTTGGGGTATAAAGAAGATTGAGCAACCTAATTAAGATTTCATGCACACGATACTAAGGGTAGGAATTGATGGATAAATCACCGGAGTCAGAGTAATTCCTTGAATTCTGTCTGAAACAAACGGAGAAACTGTGTAGTGGAAACTGGCAAGAGAAGCAATGAGTGTAAAATGATCCACCATGTAAACAAAGATGTGTAGATCCATCTTGTAAATAAATTCTTTCCATTCTATGTGTCTTTGCAAATAAAGGAGGTCAAAGTATATTAGATCTGGAATTTCCATGCATGTGTTTCTCCTTTAGTTAACAGAAATTTCATAAAAAGTAAGGAATTATAAGTAAATCAATATTTGGAAATCAGTTTAACTACATAATTAATAATAATGTAAAATACTATCTCATGTATGCACATATTTTTTTTCTTTCTCCCTTTATTACAGTCCCCTTTTTCCCATCATGGTTTGTCTTTTCATTTGAATAGTTTTTTCCTAGTTCACAATATCTATTGTACATTTCAAAACCTATTTACATGCTCATTTACACCTAATGGTCTGATTGATTCACTTATGAGTATGGTCATGAGTTGAATTCATTTACCTGTAGAAGTCACCTTATTTATTGCTGACTAGCCCTCCATCGTATTTTTTTAAAATCACATTTTTTATCCATTCCTTGGCTGATGGTCATTTGGAATGTTTTCAAGATTTAGCTATTACAAATTGTGCTACTATAAACATAGGTGAACATACATTGGTAAGTATGATGTTTTTAATTCTTCTGAGGAGATAGCAAGAAGAGGAATAGTTGGTTCAAATACAGCCTCTAATCCTAGTTTTTAAGGAATCTCCATGCTGGTTTCCACAGTGATTGCACCAGTCTACATTCCAACAGTGTGTTTTTTGTGGGATTCATTTTGATTTTCCCCTTTTCATTCCTAATTTCTTGAATGTGTGTTTTTTTTTCTAGTTTTTGATGAGGTTGGCTAATGGTTTATCAATTTTATTCATATTTATTACTCAGCTATAAAAAGGATGATCTTGAGAACTTCATAAGTAAATGGAGACAACTTGAGACTATCCTCATTAGTAAAATAAATAAGAATCATATTTATAAATATCATATTGTATCTCTAACGTAAAAAGTAAATAAGAACTATAAGTGTAATAAAACCAAAATGTGTAATTGCTATTGTAAAAAAGAGAGGAAAAGAAAGTGCTCTAGGGATATAACTGCATGTATGTTTGAGTGTGTAAAATAGATGACCATATTGGTGAATCTTTGTTGGATCTTTGAGCAGAACTGTTTACAGTCTCACTGTTTGAATGTCTACTATGTATCCTTTAACTTTGTAACTTGAACAACTACATCCAAGATGACAATACGTAATTTATCAACTAGTGATTTCTTAGTGGGTTTTTTTTCTCTTTTTCCTTATTTTTTCTTTCTTTTTCTTTCTTTCTTTTAGAATTCTGTATTGTTGCTACCCTTTTTTCTGTTTTGCTTTTTTTCTTCTCTTTAAATAAAATTCAGAAGCATAAAAAAGTATTTAGAATTAATCTATTAGAATTTACTCATGAAATGCAGGGGTAGTTTAAAATATGAAAATTAATACACAATGCTAAGAGATTGAAGGGGAAAAATTAAAATAATAATCAGTCCATGTAGATAATATATTTGACAATATTTTACATATTTCTTGATAAAGCTACCAAACAAAGCAGAAATACAATGGTGCTAACAACATAAAAGGGTGTCTTATGAAATGCTCAAAGTGAGCATCACACTGAATAGTGAAAGACTAAAAGCTGTCCTCAGATCAAGACAAGAGTAGTCACTTAATCATTCTATACAATATAATTTTTAAAATCCTAGACAGAGTAATTAGGACAGTTATACAAAAAACATTGAAATGTTAATGCAATCTTTGTTCTTAGATGACAAGATCTATGTTGGAAAGCCTATAAAGATTCTGTGAAAAAACTGTTAGAACTATAATCAAATTTAGTAACTTTGCAGAACACAAAAGTAGCAAACAAACAAACAAACAAAAAAGTAGCAAACATCACTTGTATTTCTACACAATAACGACAAGCAACCCAGAGAGTAAAATAAGAAAGCAGTTCCATTCATTACACATTAGGAAGAATAAAATAATTCAGAATTTAACTGAGAAGACAGTTATGTACAATAAACCTATAAAACCTTGCCATATAAGGTTAATAAATATTTTTCAAAAATATATGAAAATATACTGTTGATCAAATAGAACTCTAAATAAATATTTTCTGGTTGTAAAAATGGTATAAATAAACAAAATTTCACTTTGCACAGTTTTTTTGTGGAAATGGAGATGCTTATGGGTATAAATGTATTACTAAGAGTTTCTCATTTTCAGCACACTGAGACAACATTTAGGAATCTAAGAAAGATAGATTAATGGAATGTAGGGAAAGTTAAATACAGTCAAATCATGGATATATGTTCTAGGATTCTCTAGAGGAACAGAACCAACAGAATATTTTCAAGGGAATTTATTAAGTCAGTTTACAGGATCAGAGGCAACAGTCATGCTTCACCTCTGCTCTTCTTATCAGATGGAAGAACTTCATTCCCTGTAATGATGTGCTTAAGTGGGCAGGTTCATAATCTGTGATTGCAGTAGTACAGGCAGTGCCCATATGGCTTCTTGCACTATTTTACTTTAAGAAAATATCAACTTTTCCCTTGGCTTATCAGGAAACTACCATCCTGGTTGTGCAAACTATTCAACTGTAACTGTATATGCATTACATGTGGGTGAGACTGATACGCTGCATTTATGTCAGAACCAGTGGTCAAAACACCTGTACTTAGACCACATAAGAGGTGAAAAAAATCAATATAGTCACTTATGTATTTTAGTTAACTTTAAATTTTGAGATTTCTTCTAGCATACCATTATTTAAGGTAAAATTTATAAATAGAAATAATATAGCACATTAAAAGCACAAAGAACAGGGTGAGAAATTAGTAATGTTTTAAAATATGATTCCATTTATACATGAAAAATATTATATGATGTTAGACAATAGTAATTTCAATAATATGCATTATATACGAAGGTAAGCAACTATAAAATTAATCCAAAGAGTTATATATAAGGATCCAATAGAAGGTTTACAAATTTGATAATAAAAGAACTCTATCCACAAGAAGATGAGTGCATATGGAAAATAACATTTTAAAATGGGACATAAATGAAATAAAGAGCAAGTGGTACTACTAACTCTTATACAAACACAATTAAGGAACAAGATTCAATACTTCAATTAAAAAGCATGTATCATCATGCAGAATACAAATAGAAGGTACAACTTTATGTTTCCAGAAAAATAGCATTTTAATAAAATGGTATATTCTATGAGAAAACTAATTATAAGAAAACTATATTAATAACAGACAAAATATAATTGAAAACCAATAGTTTTCCAATGATATTTTATGATAAAAGTCTCATTTCACAAATAAGGCTTAGTAATGTAAAATGTATTTGCATATAATTATAGGATTTCAAATATTTATAGAAAAAGCTAACAGATTTGAAGATGTCGACAAGTCCACGAACATAATTGGAGATTTAAACATTCCTTTCAGAGAAACTGACAAGATTGGAAACAATCACAGTAAGGATAAACTAGAACATGCCTGTCAATTGACTTAATTAGCCTTGGTGGAACAAGCAACGGTAGAATCCACATCCTTTTCATTTGTGTGATGAATATTCAATGATGAAGACAATAGAATGAACTTGTTATTAAAACAAGTTTTAATAAACTATAAAGCACTCAAATCATACATAATATGCTATTTGACCAAGACAAATTTAAAATTGGAACCAATTTTAAAATTACAAAGAGAAATAAAATATTGAAGCTAAGTGACATTTAAAAGAAAATGTCTAGAAATTTTAGTGTGTAGAGTGGTGCTTTGAGAAAAATGGGTAGTTTTGTAAAGCTTTTGTTCTTTTAAAAAGTGAGATTTAAGCCAGTTATATAAATTTTAACCTTAAAAAGCTATGAAATGATATGGAAATTAAATGCAGTATAAGAAATATAATATACAATAAAAATATGTCATAAACCAATGAAACACAAAATGTGCAAAGAAAAGGAAAATCAAAGATATGAAATGCTTGTTCTTTGAAAAAAATAACAAAATTGATAAGTATCTACTATACTACAAATAATCATAAAATTGAGAAAACATGATTTATCAATACCAAAAAGAGACATCACTATAGATACTATTGCAATTGCACAAATGATATTAATTTTATGAACTGTTTTGTGTTAATAATTATATAGTTTACATGGAATTATCAAATTTATAAAAATATATTATTAGAATTAATATAAGTATGTATAATCTAAACTAGCATATAATTACTTCAATTTGTAATTTGAGCTTTGCCATAAGTTAGATTTCTGGTTCAAATAGCTATGATTGTGAGTTATATCAAACTTTTTAAAATAAATGTCAAATTTCTCATCATATTAGGGGGAAAAAACAAAGAAATAATAACAAACTTATACTAACATATAATGAAGATAACACTTTTTAATTGGTACATAATGTAGAAATATAAATTAAGATCACTATAATCATACATAGAATATTAAATTAATTATTACAATTATTTTCAAATTATATGTTCAGATTTAAGAAATCAATTGATTTCAAAACTTATATTTTTTCCTATTTTTATGAAACACTAATAACTGAGCATGGTGGAATATGTCTTTAATCTCAGCACTTGGGAGACTGAGGCAGGAAGATCAGGCTTTCAAGACCAGCCTGAGCTACTGGGGAGTTCTAGGTCAGCAGGAATTACATAGGCCTTTCACAAAACAAAACAAAACAAAACAAAACAAAACAAAACAAAACAAAACAAAATGACACAAAACTAAACACTCAACCAATTAGCCAACAAACAGCATTAATAAACTGATGAATTAATATTAACAAAATTAAAATTTCCTTATGCTTTCAATATACCATTATTAATTTATGGAATATAACAAATCAAGTTACTAAACTTAATAAAAGTAACTAAATTTTAGATAATATTACATGAAGTCAATATTAAACATTTCTACCTTTTAATCAGTGTGTGAAGAATTTATCAATATTCTGAAGGCAAAAATGTCATGAAAGTCAATGAGCTGCCTTGTAGCAAATCAAAAAATTTTATTAATGTTGCAAATGTCAAAATTTTATTAGTTTTATTTAAACAAGTTTATACAAGAAAAAATTAAATATTAAAGTGAAAATCATTCTGCCTCATTTCTTATACAATGATTTTAAGAGAATATGTTAATTAAAAAATAAACAACTTCTGTTCATTTTTAAAGTTTCATTGCTTTGGCATTTTATCCCAAGCATTATGCAAGGAGTTAATTTCCTGAATTTCAACCAGTTAGAAATGAGTTTCACTATGTGATTTTTTTTTAAAAGAACAATTTTACATGTATTTCTTCATTTCTGGCATGTGTTTAAAAATATCTGGAATCTGTTGAAGATTTGGGGAGTGTAAATATTTATTTTCTTATTGTTGGTCATAATGCATATGTCAGCATCTAGCTAAAGTATTAATGAATGAACATACAATTGTATAGTATCAAAAAGTTTTTTTTATAAAAAAAATAGAAAAACTTTAAATTTTACATTTTCTTTCCTGTGATGTGGGATACCGAAGCCAGTACATATTTAAAATGCACTTTACCACTGAACTCTCACCCTAACCTGAATACTTTGTTATACAGAAATTGACAAGTAAACAGAATCAGTGTACAAAAGACATTTTCTTGGATTTTAGTTCAAAGTTTAAAAAATTGTATGAAATGAGATTAGTCTGGAAATCAACATTAGAGATGTCTCAAATTAAAAAAAATAAAAAGTCAACCTGTTGTCAATCAAAGTTTCTTTTGCTCATTTCAGATGGAAATCATGGATCAGCAAAGTATAGCTCCATGGTGCAGTCTCAATGAGTGGGGGCCCACAGTTAACACATCCCACACTGGTTACTACTGGTTTGTGCCTGACACCTTTGTCTTGGTTACTGTAGTCCCTTGCTGAGAGAAAATATCTGACACTCAACATGAAGAAAGGAAATATTTATTTCTTACATTTTTGTTTCCTTGGAGTTTTCAGTCCATATTCAGCTGGCTCCAAGGCATGGTGGCATGGCTGAGGGGCAACTGTTCATGGCAGCCACCAAAAGCAAGGGCGAAAGGGCAAAAGAGGGAAAAACATGCCTTCTTCCATCCCTTATATTGTATGTTGGCTCCACCCCTGAGCGGGTACAGCACTCACACCACCAATCCCAGTGATAGACAACGAAGCAATCACAAATGCTAAATTCAGCTGCCTCCATCACTGCATGAAGCTTGGGGGGCCACCTAGACACAAACCATAAGAACCTTACATTGACTGCACCAGGTACTGGTCTCTGCTCCTGATCTTCCATGGCTTCTTGCCTCTAGCACTCTTTGGTGCTAACAGATCTTAGTGTTCATTGCTGTTTTGAAATGAAGATTCTGTCCAGAATACTCAGGATAAAAATTTCAAGTACACTTACAGGATATTTGAAACTCATACTGCCCTAGGAATAAATCACAAACAGGTTTACAGGAACATCAAAGCAAGCCATTATTTTAAGAGGTCTTGTGCTGCAGGGCATGGTGCCAGGACACAGGTGGAAGCCCTCCTAGACTACACTCCAATAGTGTTGCTTATATAGCAGCTGCAAGCCTGTGTCAGTCATGCGAGCTAAAATCAGGGAATCCTCTGAAAAGTTAACTGTGCGAGTTAGGCATGCAAATAAGGGACCCAGATCCCTCCTTCCCTGATCTCAGCCTAACAGGGCTTTATCATCCCTTCTTTGAAAAGGACAGAAGTGGCAGCAGTGGAGGATAGGCACCATGTAGACAGTGGAGCTGTGCTCTTGGCCTGAAATGGAAGAGAGTGGCAGTTAGACAGCCAGGGAGGACAATGAGAGGAGGGAGCAAAAGAAGGTAAGGCCGTGTCTGTGTGACACTGGCTGGCCAAACCACATCATCCCCCTGGCTTGGCTAGAAAATGAGAGTCAAACGCTTCTCATCTGTCTCAAATGCATCATGAAGCATAATATGGCAACTACTGGAGACACTTTCAGTACCCTGTCATTGTTTGTACCAGCCTTTTCAGAATATGCTTACTGCCACAACCTGCCCTGAGAGCAGCGTCCTGAGACATGAGAGATTAAGAAACAAAACACATAAAAGCAAATCAGGGACCAAGTGGGCCTTGACCTCTCTGAGGCAGAGGCAACAACAAGCAGCGTGGTCTGCCTCTTTATGCACTGTAAAGAGGGGGAAGCACACAACAGGTCGAAAGTGCAAGGTCTCAGTATTTTGCTGAGAACCAGCAAAACTTTCTCTGAGCTATCCAAGCTGCAGTTAACAGCCAACAACTTATTTACATGGCTTATCTCTAGCTCAGCCTCAGCTCTGACACTGCCCACATCTGATGGTTTCTTTCTGGAAGCAGGTACGACCCGGAAGGCTTTTGTTATACTCTAATAAATTTGTGAAAGCATCATTACTAATAAATTTGTGAGAGCATCATTGCTCTTTCCTGGTTAAGGCTGTGGAAAAGCAGATCACATCTACTGAGAAGTGCTGCAGATATATTGGGAAAGGTGTGGATAGAGAGGATTGGAAAATTGCAACTATATTTAAAACCATGTTATGAACTTCAGTCTCTGACTCCACACTCATGTATCTCCCACAGATTAATACACTCTGCTCCATCTCAGGAGTCCCAAAAGTTATTTCCTATCTTGGCAGTGAACCATTATATCATGATCTCTACCAAATTTGGATGTAGTTCTTCAAGATAAGATCCATTTGGATTCTGACACTGATGACCCAAAAAGACAATACTTCCAGAGTAATTGTGAGAAATGAACAGAGTTACAACAATAAACACTTCCATTAACTAAGTAAAAGAGAGGGAAGCACATCTCACTGATCCAGAGAAATTCTAAAATGTAATGAGCCAATATTACCACATCTCCTTTCTCCAGAACAGGAAAAAATCCTGTTAGGGCCCTCTCCCCTTCAGGGTCTCCCAGGTCATTGTACTCCAGGGCTTTGGGCTCTACTGTCTTGAATGTCTTTCCTTTTGGGAAGTATAAATATTTGGAAAACAGGACTCATCGAGTAGTCTATAGAAAAGTGTAGCTCAGGGGAGTTGTGTAGCTCAGGGCAGTTTTGTTGTTGTTGTTTTGTCTTTTTGAGGCAGGGTCTTACTATGCATTTCAGGCTGGCTTTTGTTCTTAATTTTTATTTTTTGAATTTTGAACAATTTCCGTAGCCTGATAATGCTTTTAACAACTCTTCTAAGAATGTAATCTGCTTATATCTCCTCTTAAGCCTCACAGTACTTTCTAGACACCCACTCTTTCAGACTTAATCAAAGTCACCTTGAGTATAAGTAAATGAATTTGATGCAAGTCAAAGTCTTATGATTACTGTATGCACTTTTTTTTTGCAAGAGTCTCTACTGAATATGACCCTAATTGTTTCAGAGGTTCTATGAAAGGGAGGGATCTTACACTGATATATTTGATTTAACTTTTTTCTGAGCCCATATCTTTCTGACAGGACCCTAAAAACTGCTTTATATTCGAATTCAGTGATTTTTGATGCCTCTATATTTATTTGAAATTATATTTGCAATTTGGAAAATTTTCTTTAGCTCTTTTATTTATTTTGCAAAATTACATTTGGAGATATAGCAAACACATGACATTTATAATATTGTACCTCAAAATTTCATTGCTGAATTGCAAAAGTTTGCTGAATGTCTTTTCTAAACTTCAAGTAACATTTGGTAACCATTTTACAGAAAGTTTTGTGGCTAGGAAATATGACTGCCCTGCTTTCTATGTATATTTTGTCAGTAAAAGTATATTCCTATTTCTTTCTTTGTGTATCATTTCCATTTTAAAATTTTTATATTTTAACTCATACATAAACACAAAATTTGTACATACTAATGGATTACAAGATAATGTTTTGGTAATGTATATGCTGTATATTGACTAAGTCAGATGAAACCTATTGCCACAAATACTTATCATTTCTTTATGAAGAAAACCTTGAAAAGGTTTTTTTTCTAGCTTCTTGAAATTTAGAATGTGTCACTTAGAGTATTCACCCAAATATGAGATAGAATTTATTCCTTATCTGATTTTATCTTGGTACACACTGGTCAACATTTACCAATTACTCCCCTGCCTTCTCTCTGTTATTGATCATTGTTCTACTCTGCATTTTATGTTCTCTAAACTTTATGTATTCAGTTGTTTTAGATTCCACATATTATTGAACAATGTGGTACTTGTCTTTCTGCTCCTGACTTTTTTTAATGTAATGATTTCCAGTTCCATTTTACCTCCAGTTTTTTTTAATCTACTCATGCAATTCTGATATTCATTTTGAACGTCATTATTTCTATGTTTTACCACTGTCTTCTGGAATACATGTCCAAAATTGAAATCTCAGGAGTAATTTCATATTTAAAAGTTTATCTCATACAATTTTGCTCTATGCATCTTTGACTTTCCTCAGCCATTGTCTGGTGGTTCCTGCCAGCAATTTCAGACTATGGGACCCCTTTCTCCTCTAGAAATGCCAGCACCCTAAATGGAATTAAATTGTAACTAAGCACTAGCTACTGGTTTAGACAGTTTTCAGCAGAGGACATCAGAGGGCAGGTTTTTCTGAAGGGGTGTAAGTGTTTTTTGGGTTTTTGGGTTGTTTTGTTTTGTTTTGTTTTGCAGAGTAGTAGCTTTTGCTTCACACTGAAAGTAGAGAAAAGTGTTAGTCACTGAAAGGGAAGATTGCACCAACTCTGCCCATTCGGTTTATAAATTTGGGAATTCAGCATTGTTAACTGTATTATCCTGTGCCATTACCACCCAGTACAAACTTGGAGTTCAAGTCAGCATTCAGAAATTTTAAGGAGTATTTGCAGGAGCAGTATTTCTAGGGAAAGGGGTGAAAGCCATTCAGGAAAGAGGGAAACATCCTGCAGTGTGGTAATTACAGTATTTTACCACGTTACATAGAAGTACTCTAAAACAGAATCTTCACTGCTGCCACACTTTGGGGAAAGGAATCTTGACCTAACTGCTGCACTAATCTATCTGGAGTGTAGGCTTTTCCAGAAAGAAAGCTTAACTTTCAGAAGATTTCTCTTTTTTAGTCATTGACAAAACCCCAAAAAGGAGATGCCTGCCAGCCTATACACTTCCTTGAGTTGAGGGACTAAATCCTTTGATTTTGAGGGTGACTGGGTGGTAAATCAGAGTGTCAGTGACAGATAACTGTGTCTAAAGCCAAAACTAACAACTAATTTATTTTTCTTAGATTAATGGGTCAGAAGGACCACAAAAAATAACTATAGAAGATATACTATGATTTTTCACAAGGCACTAGGATTGCTGCTCCACAACAGGTGCATAGGGGAACATGAGAATTCAGTGTAGAATTTTTGTCTCCATGCCTAGTGAAAATAGAATGGATGATTGAAGGAAACACAGAGTGATAAGCAAGAGAAAATTAAGCACTTGCATCCCATAGGCATATATTGACTAAACAAATAAAAATTTCTGGCAATAGCCCTGAAAAGAGAGCTAGAAACCTAGAAATGTAGTATAACAGAAAGATGACAACTCAGTATCCACTACAGCAGTGAATTTACAGCATTATTTTTGGCAGTAAGTCTCTGGCAGAAATTTCACTTCCTTACATTCAAATCTGCAGAAATCTTTATATGTAAATCATGAGCGTTATCAGCAGGTGTAAGTGATGGACTGCTTCCAGTGCCCTTGCTATGGAATCACATTTTCTCAGTCACACCACTGATTTCAGACACGTTGGGATGCACTGTTCCTGGGAAGACTGAGATCATTCTGTCTTGACAGTATCTCGTCTCTGATTTGTGTATTGCATACCTGCCACTTGCCTCAGGGCTCTCCAAAAAGTAACAGACACTAACAGAACTTGCACATAAAACTAATGTATGTGTTAGCATCCCAACTGCGAAATATAAAAATGGGTGATGGTTGATAATGAATAAATGTTCCTACCTCTCACTATTCAGTCAGATATTTCTGAGGCATTCTGCATGTATTCAGGAGGTCCCAGACTAATTGAACTTCGTAACCAGCAAATTCATTGCATAGGACCATTTGAAATTGAGATTTATATTATGACCTTAAAGAGAAAATGTTAGTTTGTTAATCCAGTGACAGGCTGAAAACAGTTTTCATGAGTTCAAAGATTGAATCTAATTGTATTGATTTGACATGAAAAATTCAGAAATTTCTGCAGTTTAAATGGAATGATGTTTTTTTCCCTCTATTTCTAATGTGAAAGTTTTATTTGCTCAAATATTTCCTTAGCCTTTTCTTCACTACTCTGCCCTGTGGTCTGAAGTCTATCACTGAAAGGAGAGACTTCTTTGAAGGCTCGATTCTTTTGAAAATAAAATACTCCAAGTCTTCACACCATGTGCTGCATTCTTATTGCTCATGATATTATTGCCCCACAAAGAACACTCGATGAGTTCAAAGAAAATTTTACACCATGGATGAAGAAAAGCAGAATGCATCAAGCAGATACACATGTGACTTCTGTTTTCCTATTCTTTCTCTTCTGGTATTATCTGTAGAAGCTATTTCATCTAGTGAGTAAGACACACTGAAAAAGAGCTAAAATCAATTAAAAAAAGAAACCTTTAGAAATTTTAAATCTATAAACAAGTAGTTTTTCCATTTAGAATCAGGTGATTTAATTTAAAAAATTATATACTCAATTTTTAAAACTTTTAGATCTTTAGAGGTTTCCAATAAAACTTATTACTTGATAGGAGATGAAGAAAATAAAATTGCCATGTTAAATATTTTCCAAATGTTACTAATTCAATATCTAGCCCAAGGGTATAAATTCAGAAAACTTTCATAATATAAATAAGTTCACTCTTCAGTTTTTTAATTTATTAAGTCTTCCAGAAATTCCCCTCCCTTTGTCCTTCCTAGAAAATAAAGCAATTGTTCTGTCTCTATATATAGAAGATATAAGCTTTGTCTCTGTCTTCTACAAGTGTCATGTGAGAATACTATTCATATCCAGACAGTTTTCATTTTGACTTCTCTGATCTATAAGATTGCATATATATTCCTGCCTAGTATGTACGTCCAATCTCTAAAACTAAAATTGAATATTATAGCTAGGCAACATTTCATGCATATTTCATTGTGTGAGTTTGTATCTTTCTTTACGTATTGTTGGTTCAGTAAGAAATTGAAGTTTTGGTGCCACTCCTACTCTCCTTGGTATGACACATTATTATGATGTGTATTTCTTCCCCCTAGGACAACACATTTCCTAGAATTATATATTGGATTTCGTTCTGCTCCTCTTCCTCATCCAATAATAATAAAATCATATGTTGACGCTGTAACCCTTAGCATGCCAGAGCATCACTGTGTTTCGACATATGACATTTAAAGAGATAAGTCATAGTAAGGATTTATAGTTGCCATTTATAGAGTTTTTCATATTATTCAATAAGTTTGAAACAGTTTATTATATGAAATGAGAGTCCCAGACACATTATCAACTGAAACAATAGCCCTTCATATTGTGGACCTGCCTAGTAGAAAATACTGATTTTCCTTTTGTTTCTCATTGGCAGTTTTAGATCATTAATGTATCACAATACTATGAATAGATATATTTACTATATTGTTATTCACTGGAGTTTAAGGTGTATATGATATATATTTGGAGACCAGGTCACTGTATTTTGCAGTTGCTGTTATAATATTATTAACTTATGGCAGTTTAATTTATAAATATTATTAATTTATGTTACACAGCAATTTCTTTGGTCATGTAGAAGAAGGGTATATGACCATATGTGCCAGGTAGTCAAGAAGAAAAATATAGTAGATATAAATTAAAACACTTTTCAAATCTTTGGCTAGGTTATGGCTATTTGACCCCAATTTAGATTACCACTTACCAGAGTTACAAGTTGGGAAAGGTTACTAGAGACTGAAAACTTTTGGACCCCAGCCTCGCTGATGCTTTGTAGTCACTGATTCAACATATTTAATGCTGATCATCAAAAAAAATGAAGGCAGGATCTTTTTTCATCTTTTAAAGCTATCTTATCTCCAGTAATTAAAATGGTAAGCAACATATGTGTTGAAAGAAAAGAGCTGCTGATTAAACACTAAGATACATTTGTATAAGTCCCAGTGATTACAACCATGAAAAATGGAAAGAAAACAGTCTGTACCCGTGTGGCTTACAGTCCATGAGAGAGAGGCAACAATAAACCTAAAAACAACACACTATGAAAAATAATTTGTTGTCTAGTAAGTCATGAGGTTGCAAGTAAAGAAGGATAGGATATGATTTACTCATAAATAAATATGAGTGGGTGGGTGGAAGAGATCCATCTGGGAGATGATGATATTGGGACTTATATCCAGGCAATAAGAAAGAGGCAACTTTAGAGAGATCTATGAGGAGAATGTTCCAGGAAAATGGAAGAAAATATACAAGAGATATCATGCTAGGATCTCACATTATGGTATGGAATTGATAAGGGTTTTCCAGAGAGTAAAAGATTATGATTGTGAAAAAGGGATACAACTGGAGAGACAGAGATGAAATCAAGTAAGATGGTATGACATATGCAGGGAATTGAATTTTATTCTAGTTTTAACCAAGAGTCATGCAAAGGTTTTAAGCAAGAAAGAAAGTAATTAAGAAATATTATAAGCAATCTGTTTGCTATTGTTACATAGTTTCTGGCTAGTAATAATGAAGGACAAGACTGCGGACTTTTTAAATTACTTAATTTTATGAAGCAATTTTGCACACGGTCAGTAAACCCTCTTTCACCCACAAGATAGGCATTATCTGCTGTTTTCAAGTATATGTGCTGTAATGGATTATTATTTTTAGATGAGCAACATTATTTTTTATAAGATTGTTGGAATAGTTCTTTTTTGGTCTTATTTTATGGCATATTGAGTCATGAAAATAAACAACATAAACCAATTATTTTATATATATGAACATATATGTGTGTATATGCATGTAATATACAAATATATTTTACATCATCTGTGCATTTATATTTGTGATGTTATATACTTCTTTACTACAGAAGAACACTTGAACTTAACTAATTCTATTGTCTGTTGCAAACCAGAAATTCATCTGCCATGGGAGAGACAGTCTCACCACTGTTACTTGAAAATGATAGGTGGAAACTTCTTTCTTCCTCTCCTGCTCTGATGCATATAGCTTTCAGTTAGTTTCACTTCCTTCTTTCCTTTCTTCATTTCTTTCCTCTTCCTTCACTTCTTCGCATCCTCCATCAATTCTTCCTCCCCCTCCCTTCCCTTCTGTCTCTTCCTTTCTCTCTCTTTCTTTCTCTTTTTCTCTCTTTCTTTCTTCCTTCTTTCTCTGAAGCTATTAGGTTATTAAGAGTCTTAGCCTTCTCTATAAGATCCTCATGATGCAAAGCAAATTTTTTTCTAAGGCATTGGGATACCAAAAATATATTTAGGATAAAGACTGAATGCCAAAAACACTTGGAAAACAGATATAAGACTGTCTTGGCAAAGTTTATTTCCTCAGGATGCTCACTTATCCTTGGTTCACCCAATTTTATGGTCCTATGAATTTAATAATATTTCTAAAATATTTATAAGTATGTAGTACTAGTACTCTAAGTCAGAAAAGCAAAACTTTAACACTGGAATAAGTTTGCACAGATAATCACATTCATGAAGATAGCATATTTACTTAAAATTCTCTCCTTTAAAATATTCTTGTGTTTAAAGCAAAAGAGAGTTTATTACATGGTTAAATCCATATTTGACTATATTTGTAAAGCCATATACTGGAAAAATTTAGTACATTTAATGAATTTCTATAGCAGAACATTCTGCCACGTAGAAATATATTATTTAAGGTCTAGAAACTGACTGTTTTAATGTGAACAGTCTGTTGAAGGTGATAGTTTTTTGACATCTTAAAAATAGGTTTTGTTTAAAGCATGGGGATAAGGACATAAACATATTGAAAAGCAAAACCTACTCTGAAAACAGAAGCTTGCATTATAGGTGCTTATTATGAACAGCACGCTTTTTACAAAAGAGTAGGATCAGCGTGCAGCTATATTGAATGACTATTTCTTGAGTTTACAGGGCTGTTAAAACTGTTGATAGTTTTGTTCCTGGAAAGTACAATGACATGTAATATAATAAGTTAATAATACAATATAAACAATAATAAGTTGACAAGTTGAATCACCTATTTCTGGATTCTTGAATTCCATTACTACTTAACCATGTATATAGAAAAGGAAAGAAAATTTGAGAAATTCGGCAGCTTATTCCAAATTCATGTTGTGTAATGATTGCTTAGGATTGGCAATACTTATTTCATTGATCTTCATTGATTTTCCTTTTCTTCCATCATTAATGCAAGACATAAACTTATTTTCAAACAATGCTTCTCTCATAGTTCTTCTCATTTCAACAGTTATTTAGGGCATATTCCCCATACAAAAAAGTAGACAGTGAACACTCAGAATGATCCATGTATGACCCTTTTCATTAGTTGTAATGAGATCATTCAAACATACACAAACATTCACAATATTTTACTTTTACAAAGCAGATAAGTAACAAAATGGAAGTATCTGTAGTATTATAGCAATACAAATGATGTTATTCTATGCAAGAGCTAATCTGACATTTAAACTAAAAGCATTAATTGGCTGTGAATTCATATATCAATTTTCTTACCACTACAGACTATTAAGCTCAAAATTCAAAGTATTTACAAAAAAGAGTCAAAATATAAAGAATTTCATGTACTTTTTATATTCTATATGAGTGAAGATTTTCACTGCAGGATAAGGAGAGCTTTCGTGTCTATCACATTTCAGTATAGAGGTCACACCCTGTTTGCTTGGAATAAATGAACACTTTATATGAATGTGTTAATTTCACTTTAATCATGATAGATATATCACTCTGGTAACATGAAATCATGAATTGGATGTAATGTGCAATGGGAATGTGATTCAGAACTAGAATATCATGTTATTACAAAATAGTAGTGTAGCAAACTGTGAAGGAAAATTTGACAAAACATTTTAACTTGCACAGAAATATGATTTAATATTTCAGAGTTCAAAACATTCCCTTAAATACTAAGCTACAAAAATATATAGATAGGGTTAGTAAGAAGTGGAGCATTTTCCATAGAGGTTCTGTTTTACTTGTTTTGTTTTTTCTGTTTTACTTGATATTTTTATTTTCCAGTGTCCTATCAATACAACAAAATAAATCTCAGCCTTTATAGATTATATCCAAGTCTACAAGTAAGCTTAATTAGAATATAATTTTGATCTAAAATCTCAAAGTAAGTACTATGAATCTTTTCTTCTTAATGTTTCTTTATGAGATTTTAATAATTTCTTTATTGATTTAACAGATTGTGTATCTAGTTTCTATTTTTCTTTATTCTTTAGGATGCATCTAGTCTTCCTCAGGTACACATTTATATATGAATGGAATATTGTTGGTAATTATTTCATTATAATTGTATGATTACAATATGTAATGATTGATAAGAGCTTTATTCTCCAAGTATTTCAGGTAAGATTTTAAAAATTACAAAGATTTTTTTTCAAGATACTCTAAGAGTGTCAGCAAAGTACAGAACATATAAATATAATAAATACAACAATGACTTATCAGTAGTTTCTAAATTTTATTGAAAATAACAAAAAAGAAAATAATGCTAAATTATTATTTGCAATGAGAATAGGTTCTACGTCCAATGAAAGATTAAAGAAACAAGAAAAGAAAAACAAAATACAGTTTTGGGATAAGGAGATTCTAGGAAAATATTAAGACATGATTCAGGCTTTAGAACTGTGAAATTACAAGGAAATTCTATCAAAGTTTGATCTTTATATTGTTATATGCACAACTTTGAGCATGCTACTTGACCTATTTGAATAACTGAAAACTTAATTGAAATATACATACAAACAAAATAATAATTTTCAAGTATGTTGCAATTAGTGTAACATCTATTAAAATCAAATGACCAATAATAACATGTTCCTTTTCTATTCTTCATGTTGGGAGAACACACAGTCTTAACAAAGAAGATCATAACTATAATCCAATAAATAATATTTAAAAGCAAAAATGCATAACATAGTAAGAAAAGCTTGTAAATATTTAGAAATCTTGCTTTTCCTAAGGATTACTTGGGTGTTTTAACTTTGGAGCATTCATTTATTCTATTTAAATATAACTTAGTGAGGCTGTTTATGTACATAATATGTGCTCTATATGCTTTGCTTTATTTCCCATTTCACATACTACAGAATTTAAGTTCCTGTCCAAATTCTTAGATTCTCTAACTACTACCTAGCTACTTGATACATAACTATATATAACTAATTATAAGCATGTATGTATATAGTATTGTCATATAACAACTATATGACTATATATTTTCTCTCTGACTTGCCAAATAAACAAAATCTCATATACAGACTTTTTACAATAAGTGAATTAATATAAGACTATATAGACAATTTAGTGGATTCATAAGTCACAATGTGTTTTCTATATATTATATGTGACATTAATAAAGTAATTATTACTGAATTTTTAGCATCATGCATATTTTTGAGTTTCTAAAACACCTCACTAAAATGTAATCTTGCAGAGTGTTTATTAAATTCTTCAAGAAAGTTTTATATCTTACAGCAGAGAACTTTTTATTTACATAAAATTTAAGAATTTCAAATAGACAAAGAAGATTAAGTGAAAACAGATCCAACCATAGAGAAGAAAATCTGATTTTTAAAGAGGCAAGCAGAGTATTTATGGGGAAATGTACTGTTATCTACAAGTTACTTTGAGATACTATAGAAATTAAACAGATTAGTGAATGAATACAGTCATATATAGTATATATACATGAGGAAACAAATTATAATAAAATGTTAAGGCTAAATCTCTGTGGTGTAGAAATAAATATTCAACTATATTATACTTTTGAAAGTTTTCCTGGCAAAATTTTTAGAGAACACTGCCTTAGGTACAAACCATTAGCCATTAGAAAATATCTGTATTGCACAGCCTGTGTCTCAGTATTTATTTCTTTCCACATTTGGCAGCTCAAGAGGAAAGAAAATGTGCTCCCCACTACACCTCAACTTTATCATTCCTTTTTTTTTTTCTGTTTGTATGGCTTCAGTTTTCTAGGTTCTAGCTCATTTTAGAACAGACAATTGCTTAATTTTCCAGGTGATGTTGATTTTATACTGTCAGCTATGCTGTATTAAACTCTGTACTTTCCTACAAACTGGCTCCAGCATAAAAAAAAAAGTAGTATAAGATCAGCAATGCTAAATCTATAGACAATCATGAAAGAAATGTTGGAACAGATGCTAAAAAAATAAAGTGTTATAAATTTTTTTCATTCTGTGTGTTTACTTTCAAATCAAAAATATACAACTAAAACTATAATGATATAGTAGACCAAAATACTGTCTTTCAAGCATTCTAATACTTTGCCACATTTTCACAGCTTTTTCTTGGAGTGGACTTCCATTAATTAATTAATATTATAGCAGATGGATCAGTCAGTAGTAAGTTGATTGATTTTACTTACTGTTTCTATTACTGTAATTCTTATGGTGATTAAACATAAGAGCCTGTTGTATGTTAGACAATCTACTTCAAATATTCAAATGTTTTGATATGTGTTAGCAACAGATTTTGTTTTCTTCTGTATTCATTGTTCTTTCTTTTTTTTTTCCTTTTTTCCTTTTTAAACAAAAGCTGAATTTGGCACTCTTAATTTTCTGGTTGTGATTTAAAAGAATAATCAGTGATGTTTATAATCAAAAGAGCTCTAGAATAGAAACGAAAAAACAGAATTTCTTGAAAATAATTAGGTACATACTTTTGTAGTTTAATGTCTTCTTTTTTCTTTCTATTTTAAAATGAGATGGATAACCTGAATTATTTCTAATGTTAATTTCATATATATATATATATATATATATATATATATAATTAATAGCAACAAGTATTCCTTATATAGATATATGTTTCAGTGAAAAGAATGACAGCAAAATGCAAGAGACAGAAAATTTGGGATTTTTTTGTTAGCATAAGGTACTCACATCATTTGTGAGTAATTATGTTATCTGAAAGTTGAGTTGATTAGTTTAAAAGATAAAATTAAATTTCTGAGACAAATCAGTTTAAAAAAATAAATCTTGACATAGTACTGCATGCTTGATCACTCTCATCATCAGTAAATAAACCAACTGAAAGAAAGAATTGTAAAAGTAGATTCAAGCACAAGACTCAATTGTACAGTGAATTAAAAAACATGTTAATTATAGAAACACATAGAGGAAGCTCAGAAGATCATGGATCAATAGGCAGCAAAGTAAAAAGCCTCTCTGAAAGAAACAGCTCAGATGCTGGAATATAGCATCTTGAAGAAGACCAGATGGAAGAAGATGGATCCTCTTGACCCAGGAAGAAGCTAAAGTTAAAAAAAGAAGAAAGAAGAAAGAAAGAAAGAAAGAAAGAAAGAAAGAAAGAAAGAAAGAGAAAAGAAGAAAGAAAAGAAAAATGTGGACAGAAAGCTGGAGCCAGATGCACTCTCACCAGAGGCAGTCCCACTGTATGTGAAATGCCACTTGAATCTGAAGACACATGGTCACGGTGAAGTTGGGGGTTGGACTCACGGAGGGAGTGGTGGACCAGAAAACTGCACTGGCTCACCATGAGTGTGGGGAACTCAGTCCTCCTGCATGAGTGGGTGATTGGGCAGGTGACATTTTGGAGTCTGGCAGAATAAGCCAGGAACCAGAACTGCAGCTGGCTTCATTCAGCCACTCCTAGCATAGTCCAGATTGGTGAGAATTGCTTGGACTGAGTCCCACCCCTGTGTGTGATCCAATAACCAAGGCCAACTTTCCCTGAAGCTATCCCTAACTGGCCCCATCCACACTGCACACACTAACATGGAAAAGACTCCCAGTGGTTGACCAGCTCAAAAAGGAGGGGCCAGCCTGCCCTGCCTCTGCTTGTATTCCAGTGGTCACTAGCACACTGGGGAGGGCAAAAATCCCTAGCCAGCATGCATCAGAGAAATTGTAACCAATACATGAAGTGCCAGGGAGCCCCACTCTCCACTTGTCTGAAAGAAACCCAAAGCATGACAAAAGGAAGAAACAAAAGGAAGTCTCCAGCTTCCAACTCAAGCAGTACTGGTCCAGGAGAGGTAAACACAGAAGAGATCAGGGGTTGCACACCTGCAGTTTCTGAAGAAAGAGCATCTGACATAAAGAAATATCTTTGTGAAATTACAAAAGAACTTAAAACAGAAATACTAATACAAATAAAGGAAGATATAAGAAAAATAATAAATGTTAAGCACCTTTCAAAAAGACACAGATGGAAGAATGGAGGAACATAGAAAAAGGAGGAAAATCTTTGATGAAGAATATTTTTTAAAAATCTAGAATATGTGAAATAGATTCAAAGGGATTACCAGGAAATTAAAAACACTATCGAAAGCTGGCAAAACTGCTTGAAAGAAACTAAAGATAGACTATCAAACCTTGAAGACAGGTTTGCAACTTGTGATCATGAAAGGAAAGATCTCTTACAAATAACAAGGAACCAGGAAGTAACAATACAAAGGCTAAAAGATGACAAGAGGATCTATAATTTAAGCATAAAAAATGTGAGTGAAGAAGCAGGGTGAACACAAATGAAATACAAAGGCTATTTACAAAAATAATAAAAGAAAACTTCCCAGGCATAGGAAAAGGAAATGATATTCTGATAGATGAGGCATACAGAACTCCAGCCAGCTATAACCAAAATAGATCTACACCCAGACATATAATAAAGATCCCAGAAATTCAACACAAGAACAGAAAGTAAAATCTGTCAGAGTAAAGAAACAGATCATCTATAAAGGAAAACCCATCAGAATCATGACAGACTTCTCAACACAAACTATCAAATCAAGAAGAGCTTGGAGTGAAGTATACCAAGCTCTGAAAGAAAATAACCTCCAACCCAGGTTAATGTACCCTGCAAAACTATCTCTCAAAATTAATGGAGAAAAAAGATGCTTCCATGACCAAGAGGAACTGGGGGAGTTCATGACCACCAATTCAAAACCCTACGAAAAATACTGAAGGACATTCTAGAGGGAGAGAAAAAAGATCATGGCTTCAGGAACAGTGGCAGAGAGGGCTCAATGAATGAGATGGATAGTGGAATGAAGGAGAAAAGTAGACAAGCAATGACAGAAAAATAGCATGGCACAGATAAGACAGAGAAGGTTCACCATAATTGCTAACATGGATGGCCTCAAAACACTAATAAAAAGAAACACAGGCAGAGTGGATAGAAGATAGGGTCCATCAAGATGCTCTATATAAGAAATATGATTAACCTGAAAGAGGGTTTATGAACTGAAAGTCAAAGATGAGAAAATAATGCTCTATGTGATAGGGAACCAGCAAAATATAGGGGTAACTTGCCCTTCAGATGCAGATTGGTTGGAAAAACAGCACTTTTATACAATGGGGAACTACTCAGCTATAAGTAAGGAAAATCTTCAGGCTCTTACAGGTAAATGGATACAACTTGAGATCAAGCTCAGGGATAAAATGGTTCAGAACCACTTAAGTAAATAGCAGATTGCCTCCCTAATCTAAAAACTAAAGGAGGTAGTGGGATATAAAATGGACAATACACCCTGTTGAAGTGAAAGGGAGGAATTGTCTAAAAAGGGAAGGCAGATGACATTGTTAATCTTGTATCATGATTTGAAACCTGTATTGTTTTTATCGCTCTGTTTAGCTTGATTGTGTTCTGTTCCAGTTTGTCTGCTTGTGCTAGATTTGATGGCAAGGGCAATTATTCCAAAGATAGCAGGATATACTTTGGTAACCATTTTTAAATTTCCCACTAACTTAATCTGAAGCCCTGTATTGCTCTCACTGTCTTGTTTTGATTGATTTTATTTGAATCTGTTTTGTTTGATCACTGTCTTGTCTTGACTGATTTTATTAGAATCTGTTATATTTGATAGTATCAAGCCTGAGGGTATAGGCAACTACTCTGAAGACAATAAAATTCACTATGATACCCATTCCGGTTTGACTATTACCTTCTTTTGAAGTCCTATAATGCCTCCAATGTTTTGTTTTTATTGATTTTGTTCTGTACTTCTATGTTCAATTTTATTATGCTTGATGATATGGGCAATTCTATTGAAGATAACAAGAGACATCATGGTAACCATTGTAGATCACCTTGTACTTTGGTTTTAAGTCATGTACTATGTCCATCCTTTTGTTTTGACTGACCATATTTTGTTTTTTTCTCATTTGGTTTTATTCTCTTCAAAATAAAATTTTTTTAAAGAGAAACACATAGGATTAAAGGTAATGTATGTAGATGAAATATATCATGCTAACAGCAATGAAATGAGAGCAGCAGAAACTATGTAAGTTTTAGACTGAGCACACATCAAAGAAAGTAGTGCTGCTACAATCAAAACAATCATTGTATAATTGGGTTAATTCCTCAATAACTCAAAAGTCCTTAACAGGTATGCAACTAAAAATGTGTCAAAATACACAAGGCAAAACTACTAGAAATTCAAGGAAAGAGAAACCCATTATTAAAGCCTATGAAAAACAGAGATTGAGCAAACAGAAAATCAGCAAGGAATTAATTGAACTGAAAAACACCAGAAGTCAACTTATTTTTGTACAAAAATAATAAGAAAACACATTGATTCAAAGCTCACCTGTAACATTCAATATAGTGATTTTCTGGGTCATTGAGTTTATTGTTTCCAATTTGAAAGACTATATATCATTCACTATTTTTCCTAAGATTACAATGAAATTAAACTAAAAATCAACAACACAAAGAAAGCTAAATGGAAAATTCCCAATCTTCCTGGAGTTTAAACAACAAATCTCTCAACAACACTTGAATCAAGGAGAAAACACTCTCAAGAGAAATGTTTTAAATAAAAACTATTAAAATTTATGGAAGAAAGTAAAAGCAATTCTCAGAGAAAAGTTTATATTAGAAAAGAGGGAAACTTGAAAAATGAACACCTCAATTTAAAACAAAAATCTTATTTTTGTTTTGCTTACTTTGCATTTGATTTGCATTTTTCAAATGCAAATTAAGAAATTTGTTCAAATTTCCTAAAAGAAACTTAGGTTATTATTTAAAAAATCAGTAAAACTCTTTCCAATTTGTAAGAAAAACAAAACAGAGCTCATAATTTATAAATACAAGAAATAAAAAACATATCACATTAAAAATTATGGTGGCATATGCCATACCAGCACTCTGGGTCGCTAAGGCAGAAAGTGTAAATTCCAACTAAGCCTAGGTAACTTAGTAACTTATCAAGACTCTAATTATCAAGACTCAAAGTAAAAAATAGAAAAGATTCCCAGTACTGAAAGAAAAGGAGAGAGAGAGGGAGAGAGAGAGAGAGAATCAAATGCTTACAAATTTGGTAATGTAGATGAAATTGTTCAATCCCTTTAAAGATAGAATCTACTAAACCTCATGAAAGAAGAAACAGCTACATGAAAAGGCCAATATTTATTAAAATTCAATTTATAATTAATAACCTACCAAAACAAACTCTAGGCCCAGAAATGTTGCATTCTACCTGGATTTTACAAAAAAAAAAATTAAAGCAATTCTCTAAAATTTCTTCCAGAGAATACAAGAAGGAGGAATATTTTAAATTAATTCTAGAAAAACAATATTGCCAAAATTCACAACCTCAGCAATTAACAGAAAAATAAATAATATAAATAATGAAAATGCAACAATGTGCCCTATGCCAGTTTGAACAGACAAACCCTCAAGTCATCTACTGCAATAAGCCCAAAAGGAAGTGATCATTTATTCCTATTACATGCCAAAATTTGTCTAAAGTATTCATGATTATTTTAATATTCCCTAGCAAATAAACTACTTATCTTTCCAGTCTCAATTAAAAGTATAATAGACAGCTAAGTTAAATAGAAATATTATAGGAAATCAGCCAAGGATAGGCCCTGGAAGGAGTCTATGTAGAAGATACATTCTGACTTTGGGTGGAGGCAAATTCCTTGAAAGTCAGCCCTCAAAACCAAAGATAAAAGAATTATATCTCTATACTTCCCCCAGGGATAAACAATGATTGATATTCTAAATAGCCATCCATGCACATGGGTAGGTAGCCTGGAAAAGTTTCTGATCCCCTTCTTCTGGTCAAGTTCATTGCTCTTTTCATGCACATTTACTACATGATTTGCTTCCTCATTAGATAAATGTTACCTAAGTCACTATACTTAAAATTTTATTGGTCAGTCATTATTTGGTCCCACCTTATATCCATCTCATGATTTTGCTCCTTAACTGTTCCCCTGAAAGTAGAGTCCACAGAAATCTACTTTCCAGGTTCCCTTCTGTCTCTCTTGGGTAGAAACTACCTGCCCCTCAATAAATATTTCCTGTTCTTAACCTCTGTTTTTCCTTAAAATTCATCTTGCATTTTTGGGGAACATGAATTCAATGTATCAGACATCTAGAAGGTTAACTATCATAATAATATAGGTGAATGAAATGCTCAACCTACTATGTCCATGAGTTTCTGTTCTCTAAAATCGAAGAATGAATTTTAGGAACAATGGAGGTGAAGAGTAGAATATATTTATTGAGAGAAAGCTTCTGTCTGAAGAGAGACAGAAGGGGGTCCCCAGTGGGTTGCCCCTGACTCTGTCTTTTCCAAGGATTTTTATAGAGTAAGACCATTGGTTCAAGGTGGGGGAAGACTGGGAACTCACAGAGCAGATGGGCATAAGGTGGGACATAACTATAGTTACAACTATAGTTATAGTAAGATCAATAGTTCAGGTAAAATTGATTACATTAGGGACAAATGGGAAAGCAAGTCGCCTAGCAAGCAGGCATTCTTGGAATTGTGACCTTTACCCTAGAGGGATGGGATAGTGGCTCCAGGGTGAGAGGGAACTAATTAGAATATCAGTCTCCAGGATGTAGATGCATTTGTTTGATCCTTTGTCTTGAGGCCTGGCCCACAGCAAGAGATGTGTTTCTTCTGTGTTGAGATCTGGCCTGCAGTAAAATGTATGTGTCTCCTCCAAGGTCATCAGACATCTGGTCCTCTGTGCCAGTTTTTAAGAGGGCCTAGCCCTGTCTGACTGTCTATAATATTTCTAACTGGCTCAGCTGCCTGTAACAATAATATTTCCCTTATATTGTTTGGATTATTTAAAGGTCCTATATCACCCTTGGATATAGTTTAAAAGGATATAGTTTAAATATCTGTCAGACTCAGACCCTACTATTTTGAGTAGTCTCAAATTAGAGAATTTTGAGTTAAGCTAGAGATTTTGGGGTTAACTATTTGGCTATACAGATGGATTTTTCTTGGAAAAGAGCATGGTTTATATGGCTGAATAGAAACTGTACATTATTTCTCCTTTGCTGGACACATACTAACCTCAAGTCAGTGTCAAATGGCCAAAGTGTGCCTATCATTCAAAATGACTGTCAATTTTTAAATGTCTTTCAAAAGAAAAGGGAATCATTCATTATCTTTAAATCACAGAAAAGGTGTATTTTGTATTTTTTGTTGCTGACTGCCCACACAAAATTTCCAGTCTTTAATGACTGAAATTTTTTTAAACTTCTACTGTTATCTCTGATTTGTCATCCTGTGCTTGTGTGGGGAAGTGACCATTCTGCATAAATTAGCTATCACTCACATGATGCCATGAAATAGTGGACAAAAAAGGAACTCAGCAGCATTCACATTTTCACAAAAGTAGTCAATATAAGAATGAGGAAGTGATTCAGATTAGAGCTGTTAACCTAGAAGAGGCAGATATAATGAAGATCAAATGAAAACTGAAGCATCAAGCCACACAAATTTCTTTTCAGAGTCAAATACAGATAATACATGACAGTTCTTAAGAGTTAGATTTTGATATCAAATATATGCAAGAGTGGTAGCAGCTATAAGCAGAAATAGCTATCTGCTATAAAATCTGAATTTCCTTCTAAAAATAAATAAGACACAAGAATTTCTGATACTAAAACTTTTTATTTCAAATTTGTTTCAATCTTTCATTATTTTAAAAGTTTTTGGAGAGTTGTTTCTTCAAAACATCTAGTAATTTATAGATCCCTTCCCCATCTGAGAGAGAGCACAATTATCATGGTGATGGTTCAAAACTGTGCCATGATAATGCATAACTCCTTCTTCCCGGAAGCCCCTATGGCTTCTTCCTCCAAAAAGTGTTGGCCAAAGCTCATGCATGTAAAGATTTACCCAGTGCCCTGAACTCTCGCAAAATAAATCCACTCATATCAGTACCTAGAGCCCTTCCCCCATCAGAGCCTATATCAGGCAGAATCTGCCCTTTGTCTGCAGAGAGCTTCCACAGCCTTGTTTGTGTGACTCTGTGCCCTCATTGAACTCCTCTTATCTAGTTGTCTCCTCTCTTTTAATATTCTGTGCTGCTCTAGATTGAGTACAAAGTTTCCACTCAATCAGTTGGTGCCATGACTCCAGTGATCAGAGGCTGTGCGGCTCCTGGGGGTTTTGTCCCTGCTCTGAGCAGACCTTTCCTCTCTGTTCCTCCTCCTTCTTCCTCCTCCTCCCCCTCCCCCTCTCCCGGACTGGGGACTCCTCTGCTCTGACATGTCTAGGCAACGTGCAACACCAGCCTTCATCTCATCAGGTCCAAGGTGAGCCTCCCCTCTAGTACTTGTCTCCTTTCTTTTAATATTCTGCACTGATCTAGATTGAGTACAAAGTTTCCACTCAATCAATAATCATATGCCATTTCCATACATGAAATTCTGCTTTAATGATTCTATCAGAAAAAGTGATAATGGTATTTTTAATATAAATTATTAAAATGTCAATTTCCATATATTTAGTGTGAGTTCATTTTTACAGCAGTTTTATATCACAGGAGTTAAAGACTGGCATAAGCACTTGCTTGGCAAGTGCGAGGTCATGAGTTCGATCCCTGGTACCACAAAAAAAAAAAAAAAAAAAAGAGTTAAAGACTCAGAGAGGTAGAGTGAACCAAACTGTACTTTGCTGGCAGGCTTAGGGGAGATGAGCTCTCCAAAGATCTAAGTCCCAAAGTATTTGCTGGGACTGCCTTAGAAAGAGGTTTGGAGCAGGAACAAGCAAGTGTGGCTGCAGATGCAGAACTAGAAGTGGTTCTTTAGCCATTTTATATCCTTTTGTCCTCCACTGGGGATGTCTAGGTTTCAATTTCCTCTGATCAGTTTTTCCTCATCACATAATCTAGACTTTGCTTGTACTTAGAATGTATTCACTGGATGAAATGAATGTATGCTTATTCTTCGGAGTGATCACTTTTTGCATAATATTTTATGCTTAAAAGTAAATTATCTGTATAGTTGGAGCAAAACTTAGAATATTTTAAAACATTACTTCTGGTGCAGAATTGAAAGTCTTGATAAGGTATGAAAATTGTATGGATGAAATTATTAATTGTCTTAGACACCAATGGGTAGTATTTATGATAGGTGCAAAATTACATGAATATGATGTCTATCATATTTTGTTAGGATGTCTGATATCATTCATAAATTTTATATATCCTAAGTGGTAAAAAAAATATTTTTCATGTTAAAAATAAGTGAAGATTAATGTGAATCCATAAAAGTCTATAAAATGATATACATAAGTATAAGGCATTCACAGATGCATGTTACTACATTGTGCTGATTAACAAAGCCTTTATTAATCAGTATCTCTTTGTTTTAATAATTATAAAAAACAATATTAAACCTTGCTTTCTTTTTTTGTTTCTTGCATTTGCTTGAGTTTGTTTTTGACAAACCAAAGCCAGAATTTGTTAAGAAATCTGAGATGTTAATTAATGAAGTCATCTCTGACTAAAAACTGAGTAACAGCTATGATATTCCTTGATTTGTATTATACTCTACCAATCTTATTCATCAGTATGCACATGAGTAGACAACATTAGATAAATTCCCTTTGGTACTATAGAGAAAATGATATTCCTTTGTAAGAAAATTTACAGATGTTCGGGGTTAGAAAAGCATAATCCTAATTTGTTATCAAGATGCAGAATCATGAGTCAGACACAAATTTATTCATTAGAATATTTCTCTTGATGAATTATTAATTTTAATTTTATGAGTTTTATTATATTAAACAATGAGTACTTAACAGAAAAAAACTACAAAAGATAAACTTGAATTTTAATACTTATTGTTTATAAAAGCATCAAAATTTTCAATAGCTACTGTTTTGTGTGTACTAAGTCTAAAAAAGTACAACACAAATTCTTATATGAACTACAATGGATATACCAATACCATTTTATAAAAATAAAATAATCTTTACTTAAATTATTACACCTATGGTAGTCTGCACAAATGACATGGCACATTCCATACATGCATATCACTTACACTGACAGCATATGTGTTTTGATTTCCTGGTCTTGTAGAATATACTTGACATCTCAATGATCTTGCTGTTTTATCAGGAGGTGCTCATTATATTATATGGTGTATAGTTAGCAAGAACATAAAATATCAATAAAATAAATATTAAATTCTTAATATGTATTGTGTGTTTAGAATAGACATCATTTTCGCACTAGCTGTGTACTTGCTTACAAAACCTACAAGATAATATCAGAAATAAATTCCTGACAATGAAAATACCAATAGAACTCCACCACAAAAGCAAGTTTTGCTTCAACTATCACACCCAAGGGAGCCTTCACACACCCAAGGGAGTTTTCATGTTCCATACACGTATTTTGCTTATATTAACAGAACATACACTTAGCTTTCCTTTCATATGTGGCAGTCTTGCCACCTATCTTATCTTCCTGTTTTATCAGGAGCTTCCCACTATATTGTTCAACATGTACTTAATAGGAAAATAAGATATTAATAAAATAAAATATCAAATATGTAATGAGTGTTTAAAATAGACATCAACATTTTCATATCAGCTGTTTACTTGCTTACAAAACCTGAAAGATAACATCAAAAATAAAACCTATGTGAATTATAATGTAAATACAAATAAAAGTCTACCATATAAATAAACTTTGCTTCAACTGTTATATACAAGGTACTCTTCATAATTAAAGCTGCATGATCTATACACGGGTATCACTCATGCTGATAACACATATATTTTGTTTTCCTGTCCTTTCTTTAGGGCACAGATGATATTGATATGTTTTTTGTTTTCCTATTACTATATTAGGTCTGTATGATGCTGCTCCTGCCTGTTCATGTGTTGGCTTATCAGTATACTCCAGAATAATTTTTTTAGTTCCCTGGAAACATTTTTTTCCTCTGCTGTAAATGATCTCTTATGAGTTCCTCTTCTAATCCTCTAAGAAAATTTCTCTGTGATACTTTTCACTTGTTATTTTCCTTGTAAATGATCAAACTATGCTATATATGTTTAGGATCAACTAAAAAATAATGATTGGCCAATGTTTTTTGCTTCAAGTGACATCACAGTTGCTGTATATCTCAACAACATTTACTCCACATTTGGTTTTGTTGTAGAAAGTTTCCATTTTAGGCTTCTGTTTTGTCAATATTTCCCTATCATCAATTTCATCATGGTGAAATGTTGATATAAGCAGTTCTACTTTTTTTGCCATATATGAGGCCAATGTTATTGATTTCTGAAATCTGAAGCTTATATTATATAATTCTTTGCTTTGAAATTATAACATTTCATTTGGAGTTTCTGCTTTGCTCCAGTGTAGCTTCTGCACTGGTCAAATTGTGCTCTGATAGCAAATGTAACATCAAATTGAAAATGATAAACCAAGTGTTGAATCTCATGTTCTGATTAATTTGGATGATGGAATCAATAAGTCTGTTCACAACATCATTTAGTTTATCACTAAAAGAATAAGGACCTGATGGCTCAGTTCCAGAATGAATGTCTAAATTTAAAACATAATAAGTCTTCACATGTACAAGGGAATAACTTTTTATGCCACATTTTTACCTATTGCTTTTAAGTAAGTCTTTTACATTCCTACAATCACCATGAGAAATCCTTGCTAAGTACAACATACCTATGAATTCTTTCTATTCAGCCAGAAAAGTGTCATAATAAATACATCTATTGGTGCATACAGGCCATTTTACTTGCATTTCAGCCTTTGTGTATTTTACCACATCTTGCCACATTTCATCTGTTGCAATTTTCAACATTGAATGGCAATGTTGGTTTTCTGTCCAATATTCTTCAACCCTGCCAAGACCTTCACTATATTTTCAGACCTAGTTCTAATGTTGGATCATTCCATTTGGTTGCATGGCCATTTTACATTTCAATTGATCAAATATGTACTCATATTGCTATTTTCTTCATTATCTGAATCAAAGAGTTCCACATTCCCTGTATTTGTATCAGTCAATTTTTGTCTATTCCATTGTCATGGGAAATTTGAATCATATGGCAAATATCAAAGTCATCATTATCATCATCATCAACATCACACAACATGCTTTCTGTTGTAAAAGCATGTATTTTACCATAATGAGTCATCTTCATCATTCCTGCATGAAAAATCTGATGATTCATTTTTTACCTTCTCCAAAACTTGTGATCTGATTTTTCAAAGTGTCATTATACTGAAATGGGTTACTTCTACCAGGAAAATCTTAGGAAATATTTTTAAAATAAATCCTGAAGTTGTATGGGTCTATTGGATCCACTATGATGCTCAGGTAAACATATGTAAAAAGTAGTTACCTGGAGCATATGGTGGGGAAAAGTTCCATTTTGTCATTTCTGTACTTATGTACATATGTTGCTGTTCATCATACCAAGTGGGTAAACAAATAGATTGTTTCCTGTAGCCCTCAAGGAAATGTTCTGAGAGAAACAGCAAGCTAGTATTATTCTAAAGTACAAATTTACAGTAGAAAAGTTAAGGGATGGGTCTACTTTACCCAGGCTTATGTTCCAAAAGTATTAGAATAAGGAGGTAAATATCTTTACTTGTTTTTTCATAAACTTCATGCTACTTATGTCTAGGGTAGATAATAAATAAAGCTTTAAAAATTATCTGTCATAATCATTGGTAAATGTATTTTTCAGCTGTGGAAAAAAAAAGAATTGGTCACCATTCCTTACCCTTAATTATAATCACTCATCAAAAATTTATCTATATTGAAAATAAATTGATAGCATAATCACTTCATTGCAATTCCCCCTGCTACATCAGAAGTTCTTGCTTTGATTATTTAAACATCTTCTTGACTGTTCTCTATTTTCATCCTTGCCCCATCTTTTTTGTACATATTTTTAATGCATTACCTATTTAGTCCTTAAAATGTAACACTTTTAAAGATCAAAACACTTCTATACTCAGATGTCTCCAAAGCTTCCCAATTTAGTATGAATAGAGCAGGGAAATGCAAACTCTTTATAATATTTACACAGACCCTGTGTTAATTTTCTTTTTCTGGATAAATTTAGTAGACTTAGCATCATCCATGTTTATTACCTTGCATTTCCCACAGCTACCTGTCAGGATACAAATGATGTGAATTCTTTGTTTCAGGGACACACTAAGCTGACATCTTAATTCTGACTAGCTGCTAGATTTGTCTGAGGGAAAATAGGACTTTAACTCCCCTTAAATTGTTGACATCTCTGATTTGTTATTGATTTTAGGATGAAAACCATTTTTTCTTTCTGTCAGAAGTCTCTCTGAGCTACTAGAAGTCACCTATAGTTATTTGATATACAACTGTCTTCATAGGGCCTCTAAGAATTTCCTGAAAGCCAACAATGTAGAAAAATCTCAGTGTCTGCTAGCAAAATTATATGTACAGAATCCAGTGATACACATTTCAGTTAACAATAGGCTGCATAAAAAAATACAGGTTCTATAAGTCTATAAGGCCTAAAGACCTTGAAGCCATCTTTGTTTGGGGACTTTATTTCCACAGTGATGAAAGACTGCATTTCCCATCATCAAGAGATACATGAGGCATTCAACCAGGAGAGCCAGGCCCATACCACCAGGGGAGACAGGCCATTGCCACCATGAGGTGACTTCTAGCTCACTGGCACTGGCCCAGGGAGAGTTAGGAACCATTGCTCCTGGTAGATGGGTGCCTGCCCAGCCCCCTAGGACTCTGGAGTAGGTTCCAGAGGTACCACGGGCTTCAGTAGACCACACCAAGCAACCTTCATTCAACCAAGGGAGCCAGGCCCATGCCAAAAGGGGAGCCAGACCCGTACCACCCTGAGGTGAGTTCCAGCTCACCAGCACTGGCCTGGGGAGAGTTAGGGACCATCACTCCCAGTGAATAGGTGCCCACCCAGCCCCCTAGGACACTGGACTAGGCTCCAGAGGCTTCATGGACTTCAGTGGACCATGCCCAGCGACCTTCATTCAACCAGGGGAGCCAGGTCCATGTCAAAAGGGGAGCCTGGCCCAAGCCACAAGGAAGTGAGTTCCAGCTCACTGGTGCTGGCCCAGGAGAGACTGGGACCATTGATCCTGGCAGTTGGGTGTGCACTGAACCCCCTAGGACACTGGAGTAGGCTCCAGAGGTTTCACGGGCTTGAGTGGACCATGCCCAGTGACATTCATTCAACCAGGGGAGCCAGGCCTGTGCTGCAAGAGGAGCCAGGCCTATGCTGTGAAGGGAGGCAAGGCCACGTGTGTCCCAGGAGCCAAGGGTGCAGGAGGTGATTTCCAACATGCCCAGGGAAAGTTTTGGAACATCACTTGAAACACAGAAATATAGGAAAATGACAAATGAAAGACCAAAATGCAATTTCAAACCTCCAGCCCATCCCAAGGAAGCCTAGGACCCATGTACAAAGAAGAAAATGCACCTGAAATGCCTGAAATGTTATCAACTGAAATAAAGAAGCAAGAATGGGAAGCCAAGAAAGAACTCAAATCAGAAATAATCTCCCAGGTAAAAGAAGAAATGATAAAAGTAGTGAAAGAAATACTGAATGCATCTAAAGAAGACACAGCTAAAAAAAATAGAGAAACAAAGGAAAAAGATAGAATCCCTGAATGAACAGAATAAGAAACAAACACAATACATGAAGCAGATTCAAAGAGATATACAGGAAATGAAAAATTCTATTGAAAGTTGCCAAAATCACCTCAACAAAAGTGAAGATGGAATTTCAGACCTTGAAGATAAGATTGCAGTTAGTGAACAGGAAAGGAAAGATCTTGTAAAAATAACGAGGAATCAGGAAATAACAATTCAACAGCTGCAACATGATGCAAAAAGAAAAACAACATAAGATTAATAGGGATAAATGAAAAAGGTGACAACACAAATGATATCAAGAGGGTATTTACAGAAATAATAGCTGAAAACTTCCCAAACATGAGAATGGAAACAGACATACAGATTAGGGAAGCATATAGAATTCCAAATAGCCATAACCAAAATAAAACTACATCCAGACATATAGTAATCACCATCCCAGAAATCCAACATAAGAATAGAATATTAAAAGCTGTTAGAGAGAAAAGACAGATCACCTATAAAGGAAAACCTATCAGAATCACTGCAGACTTCTCAACACAAACAATGAAGTCAAGAAGAGCATGGAGTCAAGTATTTCAGATCCTAAAGGAAAATGACTTCCAACCCAGACTGATGTACCCTGAAAAACTGTCCTTCAAAATGAATGGAGAAATAAGATATTTCCATGACCTAGAACAGCTGAAGAACTTCATGATAACCAAACAAAAATCACTAAGTGAGGCAGACAGTTAAACATAATGGAAAACTAAAGAAACAACAACAGAAACATAACATGTCAAAAAATAAACCAATGTATAACAGTTATAACCATTAATGTAAATGGCCTCAATTCACCAATTAAAAGAAACAGAGTGGCAAAATGCACAAGAAACAATGTCCAATCATATGCTTTACAAGAAACCCATCTAACCCAAAAGGAAACTCATAGACTGAAACTCAAAGGGGAAAACAATGCTCCATGCAACAGGAACTCAAAAAAAGCAGGGGTAGCTATTCTGTTTGCAGACAATGTGAATTCAAACCAAGAATGATTCAAAAAGATAAAGAAGATCACTATATACTAGTTAGGGGAAAACTTCAATAGGAAGAGATAGCAATCTTAAATATATATGCACCAAATTGCAGAGCACCCAGCTATACAAAGCAAGTATTAACAGAAATGAAAAATCAAATAAGCAATAACAATTATAACAGCAGAGCTTAAACACCATTGACTCAAAGGGACAGATCAATTAGTCAGAAAATCAGCAAAGTAATAACAGAACTGAATCACACCTCTGAACAAAAGGAATTGATAGACGTATACAAAATGTTCAGTATCAGAATATACATTCTTCTCAGCAGTACATGGGACATTCTCTAAAATAGACCATATACTAACCAACAGAACATACTTAAGTAAATCCAAAAGAATTGAAATTATCCCATGCATGTTATCAGATCATAGAGCCAGGAAACTGGAAATTAATGATAAAAAAAACCACAAACCCCCCCAAAACACATGGAAATTGAATAATATACTCCTGAGCAATCAATGGGTCACAGAGGAAATTAAAGAAGAAATTAAACAATATTTACAAGCAAACAAAAATGCAAACACAACTTACCAGAACCTGTGGGATGCAGTGAAAGTGGTCCTCAGAGGAAAATATATTGCACTGAGTTCCCACATTAGGAAAACAGAATGAACACAAATAAACAACCTGATACTACACCTCAAACAGCTAGAAATAGAAAAGCAAGCCAAGCCCAAAGCCAAAAGAAGGGAGGAAATTATAAGGGTCAGAGTAGAAATTAATGTGACAGAGACTAAGAAAATAATACAAAGAATCAATGAATCAAAGAGTTGGTTCTTTGAAAGAATAAATAAAATTGATAAGCCCCTAGCCAACCTAATTTAAAAAAGGAAAGAAAAGATTCAAATTCATGAAATACAGAATGAAAAAGGTGAAATCACTGCCGACTCTGAGGAAATACAGATGATCATCAACACCTATTTCTAAAACTTCTACACTCATAGGTGCAATAACACAGAAGAAATGGGCAGATTCCTAGAAACATATGAGCCACCAAAGCTGGATCAAGAAGATGTAAAACTGCTGAATAACTCAATTTCTATTAATGAAGTGGAAAATGTAATTAAGTCCTTACCAACAAAGAAGAGCTCAGGCCCAGATGGATTCACTGCGGAATTCTAAAAGAAATACAAAGAAGACTTAATGCCAACACTCCTCAAACTCTTCGATGAAATTGAAAGGGAAACAATTCTCCCTAAGTCATTCCTGGAAGCAAATATTACTCTAGTGCCAAAACCTGAGAAAGACCCAACTAAAAAAGAGAACTAAAGGCCAATCTCCCTAATGAACATAGATGCAAAAATTTTCACTAAAATATTGGCAAACAGGATGCAGCAAATCATCAAGAAGATTATACACCATGACCAAGTGGGATTCATCCCAGGCATGCAGGGATGGTTCAATATATGTAAAACAATAAATGTAATCTACCATATCAATAGAAATAAGAATCACATGATCATTTCTATAGATGCAGAAAAAGCTTTTGACAAGGTCCAACACTCATTTATGATAAGAACCTTACAGAGAATTAGAATAGATGGTCTTTACCTCAATATGATAAAGGCCATCTATGACAAACCAACAGCCAGCATCATATTAAATGGCAAAAAACTGAAAGCCTTTACCTTGATATCAGGCACAAGACAAGAATGTCCTTTATCACTATTCATATTCAATATAGTACTGGAAATACTAGTCAGATCAATTAGACAAGAGAGAGAAATACAAGTAGTAAAGATAGGAAAAGAGGAAGTTAAACTATCATTATTTGCAGATGACATGATACTCTATGTAGAAGAACCTGAAAACTCCATTGAAAGACTCCTAGATAGGGCTGGGGATCTAGCTCAGTGGCATAAGTGCCAGCCTTGCAAGCACAAGTTGTGAGTTCAATCTCAGTACAAAAGAAAGAAAGAAGGAAAGAAAGAAGGAAAGAAAGAAAGAAAGAAAGAAAGAAAGAGAAAGAAAGAAAGAAAGAAAGAAAGAAAGAAAGAAAGAAAGAAAGAAAGAAAATAAAGACTCCTAGGTATAATGAATGCAGAAATATAGCTGCATATAAAGTTAGCACTCAAAAATCAATAGCATGCTTATACACTAAAAACAAAATCCCTGAGACAGAAATAGAGAAGCCATACCCTTCACAATAGCATCCAAAAAATAAAATACTTAGCAATCAATCTAACAAAAGAAGTAAAAGATCTATTCAGGGAAAATTATAATACTCTGACAAAGAAATCAAAGAGGACCTCAGAAAATGGAAAGACATCCCTTGTTCATGGATAGGAAGAATAAATATTGTGAAAATGGCCATTCCCCCAAAATTGTTATACAGATTCAATGCAATCCCAATGAAATAACACTAACATACCTCATAGATCTAGAGAAATCACTCCTAAAAGTCATGTGGAACCAGAAGAGACCTAGAATAGCAAAGGCAATTCTAAGCAGCAAAGGCAAAGCAGGAGGTATCACAATCCCTGACTTGAAGTCATAATACAAAGCTACCGTAATAAAATCAACATGGTACTGGAATAAAAACAGACCTGAAGATCAATGGAATAGACTAGAAGATACAACCACAACTATGAACACACTCAACCACCTTTTCTTTGATATAGGGGCCAAATATATTCATTAGAAGAACGATAGTCTCTTTAATAAATAGTACTGGAAAAACTGGCTGTTCATATGCTGAAAACTAAAACTGGAACCATGCCTATAATGATGTACTAAATGGGTCAAAGATCTAAATATTAAAACAGAAACACTAAATCTGTTTCAAGACAAAATAGGTAAAAATCTTAAAGACATAGGGGTTGGTAGAGAATTCATGAGCAAGAACCAAACTGCATGGGAAATACTTCCCAGAATCAATAACTGGGATCATGTCTTATTAAAGTTTCTGCATGTCCAAAGAAATCTCCAGCATAGTGAAAAGAAAACCCACAAATTGGGGAAAAATCTTAGTGAACTGTCCCTCAGACAAAGGACTTGTCTAGAACTTAAAAAGAATTAAAAAATCAGACCCCTGAAATTCAAAGACCCAATCTAAAAATGGGCATCTGAGATGAACACACAGTTCTCAGATGAAGAAATACAAATGACAAATAAATACATAAAAAAATGTTGATCATCATTAGTCATTAGAGAAATGCATATTAAAAACACACTGAGATTCCATCTCACTCCAGAAAGAATGGCCAGGATCAACAAAACTACCAACAATAAATGCTGGAGAGGGTGTGGGGGAAAAGGAACTCTTCTGCACTGTTAGTGGGAGTGTAGACTGGTGCAACCACTGTGGAGGTTAATTTGGAGATTCCTAAAAAAGCTGGGATTGGAAGAACCATTTGACCCAGGTATTCAACTCCTAGGCATATTCCCAGAAGAACTGAAAACATCTTACCACAGTGATATATGCACCTATGTTTATAGCAGCACAATTTGTAATAGCCAGATCTTGGAAACAACCTAAGTGCCCATCAACTGAGGAATGGATAAAAAAATTGTGGTACTTTTATACAATGGAATACTACTCAGCTATAAAGAATGATCACATTGAGATATTTATAAATAAATGGATGCAACTTGAATCCATACACATAAGTGAAATAAATCAAACTCACATGTATGAATACCATATAGTCTCCCTAGTGTAAGAAATGGTAAGAGCACATAAGATTTTATGGTAATCATGGTTCCTCATTATATTGCTCTGAAGTCATATAATGTTTTCATTCTTTGGTTGGAATGGTTTTATTCTGTTTTGTTTGATCTTATTATGTGTGATGGTATGAACAGTTACTTTGAAGAAAACAAGACAATATGACAACCGTCGCTGATTTAATATCATGTTGCTTGAAGACCTACCATGCTTTTGTTCTTCTATTTCCACTGGTTCTATCATGTTGTGTCTTATTGGATTTTAATATGCATGATAGTATAAACAATTTTTTTATGGAAAATGAAATAATATAGTAGCCTTTGCTTATTTTCTGTTATTTGGTTCAGAATGCCTTGTAACACTTTCATTCTCTTGAATGGTTTTATTCTATTTTGTTATGTTTGATATTGTGTGTGAAGCTACACTCAACCATTTCAAAGAAAGAGACATTATGATAGCTACTGTTAATATCCAGTTGTCTTGTTGTGAAGTGTTGTGTTGCTTATGTTGTTCTGTTCTGTTCTGATCTGATCTGTTTTGTTCTGTCCTCTTTTGTTTTATTCTCTGTAAAATAAAAAAAGGGAATAAAAGGAGAGATACATGAGTGTATACACCTATAGGTGTATCACAAATGTAAGAGTGACATTTTATTCTAACCTTTTCTAACAGCAAGAATCTAGTTGCAAATTCTTCCTAAGACAAGGGGAATATATAGGGCATGATCATGAATGCTTCACAAACAAGACCTTGATCTTCCCACTTGCCACTTCTCTGAGGTCAGTGACCAGTCTTCTACTCCAACATATTCCAAACATATCAGCCTTCTTGCTGTTCTTTTAGTCACAAAGCAAACTACTGCACAAAAGTCTTCATCCTAACCCTGCTATCTTGTGGAAAAGCTGTTTTTAAAGAAGGAGATTCATAGAAGAAGGAATTACTTGGCCTTTATTTCTTCAAGCAAATAAGAACCTTCAAGAAAAAACATCCTTGATATATTACAGAAGCAGTAACTCCCATTCTTTATACCCTATCCCTGAAATATTTTACCCCAAAGACTATGCCATTTTACTTATTTTTAGGTGCTTTTGATCTTTACCTCTCATATTTCCTAAAAACAGAAAGTTTTCTTTACCACAGAATTCCTGACACCAACACCAGTTCCTTTTGGGAACTTATTAAAAAGCTCTCTATACCTGTGTAGGCAGTGGAGTGAAGAGTTGTTCCTCTGCTCTATGAATAGCCAATAAGGGAATAATTTATCAAAGTAAAGGCGTCATTTCTGAGAGAAAATATTGTTTTGATGAGCAGTTCATAACATCAAAAAAGTTGCTTTGGATTATTTGATATTTCTCTTTATTATTTGTGCATTTTTCCATTAATCTTATTAATGTATTTAAAATTTAGCATCTAGAAGGAAGTGCATTACAGTTTTTTTTATAGCATTATAGTAAGAGTCTTGCTGGAAGAAAGATAAGAAATCCATGAATCTTAATGATCTATTCACAAAACTTTGCATGCTTTTAATCTTCAAAATAACCCTAGAGGTTTGTTATGGCTTGCACTTGGATGTGTCCCCCAAAGCCTCATGCAATCATAGATGGGGTTTTTTCAGAGGCAGGTGTATTTAGAGTATGTGATGCTGAAATTCATTCATGGTGCAAATCTAGGCTCAAGGGCACAGGATTAAGGTTCTGATTGCTATCTACCCTAAGTAGTCTGGATAAGATTAAAGGGGCAAAAAGACATTGTTTAGAACCATTGTTGTTAATTTTATTTCTTAATAAATTTCACATTTAAATATGCACATAATTTTATTATATTTAACCACAATATTTTTGTATAGAGTTTATTAGCCAAAATGTAATTAGGCCCTTTATGACTGCATGAACATAATCTTTTAGGCAGACATTACAGAGTTTTCTCTATTGCTAAATTTAAAAGAAACAATCTATCATGTTCTTAGAGAATCTGAGGAAGGCCATTTGAGGTTTCTAAAGGACAAGTAACAAAGAATCTTCCCTGAAATTTATAGCACCTATTCTAGCCTACTATTCATAATTCTGCCATACTTGATCTTTAGTCTGCTGGAAATGATACAAAGTGATCACATGGGTAAATGGGTAAATGGGTTATCACTGCTTTTTCACACTCATTATAACACTATTTATAGAGACTGAAGTTTTAAAAGTGGTGTTACTTGTAATTTTGGACATCAATGCAATTCAACTTCAGTTTGTAAGTCTTGGTCAAGCAAAAATTCATCAGCACATACATAGATAATGAAAACATAGTACAGCATAATGCAGTCACACAATAAATGAAATTCTGTCCTTTGGAACTTTATAGATCAATCTAGAGGACATTGTGTTAAGTGAAAAATGCCAGGTAAAGAATGAAAAATAGAGTTAAATGGTGGTTACCACAGGCAAGGAATAGGCAGGCACAAGAAATGAGATGTTACTAGTCAAAGGGTAGAAAGTTTGATCTATAAAGAAAAAAAAAGGTTTTGGAATCTATTATACCACATAATGACTATAGTCAATAATAATGTATACTTCAAAATAGCTGAAAGAATGATTTCAAATATTATCACAAATTGTCAAATAAATGAAGTAACTTCTATATTAATTGGCATATATATATATATATATATATAGTCTCAATAAATTCAATTATACTCCATAAATATACTACAATTAAAACTTGTGAATTAAAAAATTAAAAGACTTAATATTTACTGTCATAGTCATTTTTTATTGCTGGGACAAACTACTTGACACCTATAAGTTAAAGTTTTATTTTAGCTCACACTTTGTTGAGTACGTGATGCTGGAATTCATTCATGGTGTAAATCTAAGCTCAAGGGCACAGGATTGAGCCTATAATCAAGTTGACTCCAAAGCAGGGCAGCATAGCAGAAGGACAGCATAGTGGAGAAACAGTCCATAGCATAGCAGGCAAAAAAGAGCAAACCTGTCTTCTTTCTGTTTCTTTATATTCCATCCAGGCTCCAAGCCTATTGATTGGTGCCACTCTCACCCAGAATGGGGTATCTCACTTCAGTAAATCCATTTAACCACATCCAGAACTCTGCTAATGTATTCAGGGGACTAATCCAGACATCATACAACTTTAATTCATGTTCATGCACCCTAGATCCAGCCAACTCTGAAAACTCTATGAGTGCCTGAAGCTTTGGGAGGACATCGAGATACAAGTCATAACAGTTATCTATGCTTTGTTTTCATAGAATTTTATAAGATCTTAAGAAAAGTAACATCACATACACACATTCACTTATACACATTCAAACAAAATAAGACTTGGAATTCCAAAGGAAAAAGTTATTGTGCTAATGTGGCAAACTGAATTCAATGTATACATTGGAAATAATACGAGATTCTGAAATTGAGGTCTGGTGGAATATGGCTATCATATGAAAGTATAAATAGATGTTTCAAGAAATTAGAATATGCTGATAAAATATATTTACTGAGAAAATGAAGATTAGTATCCACATTAAAATATTCTATACATAGAAAGATAGTATTACCAGAAAGGAGACATGTCTATGACTGTAATTTAATTATACAAATTATTTTGTGGCTAATTTGCTTTATGATGAAAGGGAAAGAGAGTTAGATAATTTTTAAGGTAATCAAGAAAACAAGAGTAACTACCATTACAAGAATTACAATATAATCTTCTGATAATAGGGTTACTATAAGCAATCACCAAGACTCCTGCTCTGTATAATGTAAAGCACTTCTAAAAAATTGGCTTTATGAAATACCAATAAGCCATTTAAATCCATTCAGTGTTTGGAAAGCATTATACAAGTATTTATTATATTACACTGGAAAAAGTTAGTGACGGAAGCTGAGGAAAATGCTTCAAGAGTTTGAAGGGAGATTTGTCAGAACCCAGCCAAACAATTCACACACATACACTTAACTGAGCACTTCTGCTACAATTAATACTTCTGCAGAGAAATTGAAAATGTAAAGAAAAAGTGTGACAAGAAAGAGGATAAATAATTACTTTAGGAACATATTATGATTTTTCTCTCCCTCAGATATCTTTTTATAATATTAAATGAAAATTTTAATATATAATAAAATTAAATTAAAATACCTTGGTTTATTTGGAGATTAACTATAGTAAATATATATATATATATATATATATATATATATCCATACATATATACTGTTAATATCACCTATTCTAGCCTACTATTCATAATTCAGTCATACTTGATCTTTAGTCTGCTGGAAATGATATGAAGTGATCACATGGCTAAGTAGATTATCCCTACTTTTTCATACTCATTATAACACAATAATTATAGAAACTGAAATTTTAGAAGTGGCATTGCTTATAATTTTTCTCATTAATTTGAATGCAATTCAACTTCAGTTTGTAAGTCTTCATTAAGTAAAAATTCATTGACATACTCACTTATTTTAATTTTATTTTTATAAGTACATATTCACAGTACATCATAATTACATTAATGGTAGGGAGTTGGTGCATGTACATAATTTTTTAAAATAACTAAAATATTTACTTGGGCAACTAGAAAAATGAAACAAATTTGCAAACTACAAGCAAAACTGCAAAGCCAAAACAAATCAGATAAACTAATACAATTCAATTGAAATAAAAGATATAGTGCTAAAATAAATCACATTTTACACACACACACACACACACACACTAATTAGCTATCCTAGTTGTGCACTGTGAAGTATTCCTGTAATCATAGGTACTTGGAAAGCTCAGGCAGAGGGATAGCAATTTGGGCCAGCCCTTTTAGCATGACCCTTTTTAAACAAAAATTAGAAACATAAAGGATGGGAATGTAACTCAATGTTATAATGCTTTCTAAGCATGCACAAGACTTTGGGCTTAATCCATAGTACCACAACAAAAAATTTTTAAAAGAGGGGAATTAGCTGTCATTGTCATCACCATCACTATCATCACAATTTTAGTCACTATTTTCATTTTGATGCATGTATTTATAGTAAAAGAATCTTTCTCTAGAAAAATATTTATTGAAAAACACTACTACTGTTTCTGTATAGGACTCAAGTGAAAGAAAGTAAAATATTTTAGGTTTTTCACTCTTCTTTATTTGGTATGAGCTGTGGTATGTGTGTGTGTGTGTGTGTGTGTGTGTGTGCGTGTGTTTGTTTCTGACAATATTGAACCTAACATCCTAACAGGCATGAAATGATAACTCCTTTTCATTTTTAATTTGCATTCCCCTGAAGTTACTGACACTGAGCTTTTGTTGAGGAAGTGGGGTCTTGTCCACTTATATGTATTCTTTTGAGAACTATTTTCTCATATCCTTTGCCCATATTTGGATTTTGCTTCAGACTTGTTTGAGTGCCTGTTGTAGAGTTTTGTGTTTTCCTGGACCCTATTGAAATGAACATTATTTCAGGTCCCTTAGTAAGTGAAATGCAGTGACACAAGCTAATGAAAAATGTGTCGCCTCTAAATCCAAAGAAACCAGTAGATGTTATTCTTGTTTAGTGATTGTAGGAGGAGCTGTGTGCATAAACTTATTCTTCACTTTAGAAAGACTATTTCACCATGTACCACACAACTGGACACCTAAAAATTTCACTGAGACAGAAGACCCTTGAAATTTTCATTTGGTGTAATTTGCTCTCTCTGACATGACTTATCAAGTAGTCTAGAGTAGTTACAATTTTTAGCAACTACTAAGCACATAGAATGTCATTAATATAACAAATCAGTGTGATAACGTGTGGAAGAAAATGGTAATGAAGTCCATTGCAAATAAAATGATGACACAAGGCTGGGGAGTAGATTAACACTGCATTACTCTAGTTGTATTGCTATAAGAAAACATCCAAGAACAGGTAATTTTATAGGTCAATTTATTTCCTTACACTTATGGAAACTGAGATATCCCAAGAAGGATAAAATTGTGTGTGTGTGTGTGTGTGTGTGCGCATCCATGCGTGCATGTGTGTGTTTTCTGCAAATGTCCCTGATTTTTACTTCTACGATTACACCTTTCATGAGGTAGCTCAACATGAGAAAGGGGAAGAAAAGAAAAAAGAAGTCAATTCATTCCCTAATGCCTTTGTGTAAAGTTCTAATTCCATTCATGAGGGCACAGCTCACCTGCAGGTTCCACTAAATTTCAACTCCAACTTTGGAGTAATAAAAAGCATTCAAATCATAGAGTCTCTGAAGATGTGTCACTGGCACTACTTTATGAAATAAAACTACTTCTGCTGAGCTTCGTTGACTAAAATAAAAAAGAGACATATTTGTCATATCAATAGCTTCTTACAAGGCAACAGTGGATGTGTTAATTTCCTCAAGGAATGAAACTATCTGGTAGAGCAGCTGCAATTGGAGTCACCACCTGGTTAAGTTTACAATAATCCACTGTCATTCTCCAAGATCCATTTATCTTCTGCACACAACAAATAGGTGAGTTCAATGGGGGATGTGATGGGAATTACCAGTCCTACAGCTCTCAAGTTCTTCAGGTTGATCCTAATTCTAAAATTCCTCTAGGAATATGGTCTTCCTTAAATTTGCTATTTCCTACACAGGCAGCTATAATAGCCTTTCTCAACATCATAGCAATCACTGCATAGTATAAAGAATCAATGGTGAGTATTTACCTGCTGAGTAGATTTGTTTTAATGATTTATTATAATTAAACATTCTAGAACTGGAAAAATAATCATAACATATGTTTGAGAGTCCACTGGTCCAACTGTGGACCTGAGTTGAACCTGACCTAAACTGCATTGATCTCTTGACTTGCGTATGCCCCTTTTCTGATTGGTAAAAGACAGTCGTATGTGAAGTCATCTGGAATTGGGAGCCAGTATCCAATGTTATCCAAGAGTTCTGATTATTAAAAATATTCTCAGAACAAAATCCTTTTAGTAAAAGACTGTAAGCTTCTTTGCAGGAAGCTCAGAGCAACATTAGCAGTATAAATATTTGTTAGTTTACTGGGTTCCTTCTCAAGAGGGACCTGGCCATGCTTTTATTTAAGAAGTTCTGGTTCTGTAGTTTACCTCAAATGTGAGAATTGACTGAAGTGACAAATTGTTCTAGGAGTCCCATTTCCCTAAGCTTTTGAATCCATCCTCAACATTAAACCAAATAGGTGTATTATGTTTAATTCACCCACAGTGGGTAAATTTTGATTGATGATTCAACCATTCATCCAAAGTTAATTCTTAGAGCTTTTCTCAACATTATAAAGCAACATTAAATGCAGAAATCCTGCTTATTGAGTATGGCATGATACAATTTTATGTTTCTTATACCATTATCCCATATCCTCAAAATTTGTTCTCAAATACAAAACCCAGATTTTCTTTGTCTAATAATTAGAAAAGTAAAATGCATTCTTTTGGTATGTAGCATAGCTCCTCCATGGATCATACACTATACCTCACTCATTTACTTTTAAACTACATTTTGTTTAAGTAACAGAAGAAAGGCAAATATTTAAATCAATTGTGACAACTCAATATGAAGCCTCATAAAATACATAGAATTTAAATTTACTGGTAACAATGTATGAAAAGTTTACAAAATAATGCCACTAAATTCCCATTTGTGTTGTTTCATGTATTTTACATTTTTGTATTTAAATTCACACTAACATTTTATTTTTTTCTTTAAATAATTCATTACACTCTAAAGAAATTTGAAAAATGCAACAAAATGTTTTCCATTAAATGATAATTAAGATTTCTGAACTACTTCATTTCTTATATATATGAATCCATATTTGTATCATTTATCTTTGAGCTTAAAGAAATTCCATTAGTCTTTTTGCAGTGTATATCTGTTAACAACAAATTTCCTGTTTTTACCTGAAAACTTTTATGCTTTCCTGTATTGTTCAAGATGTCTTTGGTGAATAAAGAATAATAAGCGTATATAGTTTTATCAATGTTTTAAAGGTTTCTTATTGTCTTCTGAAGACCATACCTGATAATGTACTACTCTCATCTATGTCTTGCTCTATTTTTTTTTTCCCATACTGGAGACTGAACTCACAACCTCACACTTGCCAGGAAGGTTCTTGTGCCGCTGAATTCTTGCTCTTTTTTTAAAGTCTTCTAGTAGATTGATCATAAATTATACATAAGACTTTTTCATATTTATTATTCTAGTGTTTTTATGTACTATGTCGATATGTTAGTTAAACTTGGAAAGTAACTCATTCATATGTCATCAACTGCTTCTCTAACCAGCTTTATTTTCTCTGTCCCAGTACTCTAATAAAATCTATTATTAAAAACTCAATAATTATATTTTAGATATTTTAGATTATATTTAGATCAATAATTTATATTTTTCAATCTGCTTATCTTTTCTAAATTTCCAGTGCTTCTGAGGTTTTGTTTCTTATAAATATCCAATTCATACCTAATTTAATTCAGAGAAATACTCAATTCCATGTATTTTAACTTGAAATTCTAAAATTTGCACCTAGTTATTTTTATAACTAGATTTTTGGGGAGGGATAATGATTTCTACCTATACTATTGGGATTATTAATGCCTTGAGTGCATTTCTTAGGATAGTTCCATCAAAAGATTTTTATTATCATTATTATTTTTTATTTTAAAGAGAATAAAACCAAACTAAATACAACAGAATAAAGCCAATCAAAACAAAACAGTGAAAGCAATACAAGATTTCAAAATGAGGTAATAGGAAATTAACAATGCCTACCATAATGCCTCTTGTTATCTGACAGTAATGCCCATACCATCAGATACAATAAAATCAAACAAAACAAAGTAATGGAAATGGTACGGGATTTTAAAACAAGATAATAGGGAGTTAACAATGGTTACTACCTTCAGAAAGAAATTCCACATAGTTATTGTATTGCATATTGTTATCCTCTAAATAGTTGCTCAGACTACTGGCCTTAAGCCTGCAAAGTCAATCAAACAAAAGAGGCATTAAGTTGTTTTTTTAACTGCAGTGACTATCGTCTCTTCCTGTGTTTCTCATAATCAGCCGGTTTCTTTCCCAGTGGAGAAGGGAGGCTCGACAATTCTTGACTCCCAGCCAGTGCACTGGCTAGCTCACTGGAAGTGGCTGGCCCAGCCCATGACTGCCACTGGCTCACAGGAAGGGGTTAGCTTCATCTTACTTCTCTTCCTGAGATGCATGGCTGCTGCTGGCTCACAGAAGGGGCCGGCTCAGCCTACAACTGCTTCTGGCTCACAGGAAGGTGCTAGCTTCTTTTTGGCTCTCTTCTTGGAATGCATGGCTGCCATATTGTTATTACTATTCCTCAGTATTTAATTACTTTGCAACTCCCTGACTGTGGCAGTATTTTGATGTATTTTGACATGCAAGTTTTGTCCAGGTGCTCACTGTTTGTTTAGTATTGGAGCTTGTCAGTGTCCTTTTTCTCCTGGAACCAGTGAAGGAGGACACCAAGGTGATACTTAGAGGTTTCTGTTTCTTAACAGATTAATAGTTGTTGTTAATCTCTTGCTAAAAAATACAGTACATTATTGAAGTTTGGGATAATTTTATATTTCTCTGAAGATTATTGGATTTGTCCCAAAGTTTAGTAACATTACTTCCTGTTTACCTATATTTCCAAAGATTAGAATTTACCTGTTTAAAAGGTCTATATTAGATTTGCCTTAAATGTAAAATGAATCTTATAATACTCAGATATTGTATTGCCTTCTAAAGTATTTCTTCCAGGGTCCTGTAGGAACCCTCAGTGTTTATTGTTTATTACTTTAAGGATTCTTTCTTACATTGGAAAGCAGTTGAAATCACTTGAAGTCGACTTTGTACATACAAACTTCACCCTCTGAAAGTTGAAGCTAAAGATAATGTGGTTGCTGGATTAAATTCTTGATTGCCAGTTGATAGATTGGTTTGTGCCTTTTGCATAAAAGCCAGGAAAACATTATTGTCATTCTCTTGCTTCAATACTTTGAAACCCTGCAGTTTCCCTCTGTCTGGTACTAAAAAGAATTATTTTTCAAATTAAATAAAACATGCTTGATATAAGGAGATTTTCAAGAATAGAACAAAAAGATCCCATTTAGTCTTGATCTACTTTCCTCTAAAGATTTCAATTTACATGATTATTTTGCAAGCTATTTTATTATGTATGTATATTTCCATAACCACCATCACAGTTAAGAAACAACTGTGCCACTACTACAGAAATCATTTCTGTTCAACCTATTTACTGAAAAGAACTAGATTTCAGGCCAATGATTAAACCTCTGCTGTCACCACAGTGATGCAAAGGGAAGCCGAGCCTTGTTATTGCATATAAATTTTCCCCTCACCCAGTGATGTGACAGAGACAAGGATACCTCATTAAAATAATGAGGCTTATCAAACTTAACTTCTACTAAGGCTCAGAGTTTCAATTCCTATTATAATAGAATCATATTCCATTATGTAGACATATCATATTTTGTCTTTCATTTTTCCTTTTCTCCATTGTGAATAATACCACTATGAAAATGCTCATTCAATTTTTTTGTTTGAAGACCTGCTTGAAGTATATTCCAATGAAAGAATTACAGTGTTATATGGTTCAATTATTTAAGAGATTCCACTAAATTATTTTCCTCAGTGCCTGTACCATTTTACATTACCACCAGCAAGAATGAAGTTTCTAAAATTTTCATGTATCTACTATTTATTGATATTTCCCAATTTTTTTAATCTTAATGGACATGAATCGACATCTTAGCATTTTTCTAGGCCTGATTGTGTGAAAACCTTTTAATATACTTGCTGATGGTTTGTATATTACTGCTTGAAAAATATCTGTTCATTTGCTTATTTTGACTGGGTTATTCATCTCTTTTTGTGTTGGATATTAGATTTTAAACAGATATATGTGTTATCATTTTATGTGCTATCATTTCTCTGTATTGATACTATTCATTGATTTAAAAGTTATCTTTTAAAAACTTATTTTCAATTTTAGTTGCTTTATATATTGGATATTATATCTAAGAATATTTTGCAAGGTTTTTTGTAAGAATTTTAAGATTTTGCTTTAAATCTTTGATCCTTTTAAAGTTAATTTTAGTATATACAATAAGATCTTAGTTTAATCTTTTACATGTACATAAACAGAATCTAATTATCTCAAAAGCACTTCATTGGGACAATGATATTCAAAAGTAAATGGCCTTAGGACTCCTGTTGAAAATAATTTCAAATACACAATGTATTAATTATTGTTACTCTCCTTTTATCTTGTTTTGAAACACTTTGAATTTAATTTTTCTCTTTTAATAAAAAAATAATTCCATCATGGGTCTCTGAGTCTATTTCCAGATTCTCAATTCTATTTCATTGACCTGTGTGACTATTCTTATGCAGTATCATACTACTTTGATTCTTGCCTTTTTGAAATAAATTTTAAATGTAGAAGTACGAGTATTCCAACTTTGTCTTTTCCAGGGTTATTTCATGTTATTAGGAGTCCCAAATACACAAGTGAATTTTAGGATCAGTTTTTTCACTTCTGTAAAAGAAAATGTCATTGGAATTCTTGTAGCAAGTTCAATTAATCATGTAGATACACTGGTTGTTATTGTCTTGTTTTACTTTTCTTTTTCTTTTCTTCAGTATTGAGGGCTGAACCCATGACCTAAACCTCACAAGACAGACATGCTACCACTAAGCTGAATCCTATCTTCTTTTTGAATTTTATTTTGAGACAAGTTTTCACAAAATTGCTCAGGCTGGCCCGACATTTGAAATCCTCCTGGCTCAACCTCCCATGTAGTAGAGATTACAAGTGCATGTTACCTTGCTCGACTAGGTGCCATTGACATCTTTACAATGTTACATTTTCCTGTAAAAAAATGAGGGATTTTTTTTATTTCTCTAGATTTTCTTTAATCTTTTAAAGAGTACTTTATCTGAAGGACACAATTCTTACACTTGGATAAATGTGTTTGTCTTTTACGTTTTTTGAATGCTGTCTTGAGTGAGATTTCAGTCTTAATTTTTTTTTCAAATAATTGTTGTATTTCAAAATAGAACTAAAGTTTTAGTGTTGATCTTGTATCCTGAAATGAGGCTAAACTTACTTATCATCATATTTTTTCTGAATATTCTTTGGGGATGGATAGATACATAAATAGATAGATAGATAGATAGATAGATAGATAGATAGATAGGTAGATTTGGATGATGTACGTTTTCTTGTGCAGTTGCTCCAAAGTACAACTTGCATTGAAATGTTTTAGATATATTGCAAAGTCTAGCATACTTGTCTTACTTGTGATCCAGGGAAAAGACTTATCATTTCAGAGTTGACTATTCTATGTTTTGTTTATTTTTAAATTATTGTAGAACTTATCATACATTTTCTTTAGGCACAATTAGTATTATTTTACTGAATGTTTGGTAATGAAGAGTGTTGGGATAGTCAAATGATTTTTTGCATTAATCGAGATGATCTTGTAGTTGTGAGCTTGTTTTATTCGTTCTGTTAATTTGATATATCACATTGGTTTACCTTTGTTGAATAAACTTTATTTTTAAAAACAAATTTTAAAAACACAGCTTTCTTTTACCTTTTATCCTGTATATAGCCAACCTCTGCCACTGTCTACATATCACTTTAATTACAATTAATGAACTTACATAACACTTTATTACCCCAGTGTCATATTTCACTTTCAGATCAGCTTTGCTGTTGTATATTTTGTGGTTTTGGACCAATGATGCAACATATGTCTTCCATTGTATTATCCTATAGAGAAAAGTTTATTATCTTAAAAATTCTCTCTGTGCTCTTAGTACATCTTTACATTTCATCATCTTTAGGAGTCACTGTTTTTTACTGTTTGTAGTTTTGTCTTTTCTAGAATGTCACATTATTGAAACTAGACATTATACAGTCTTTTCATGTTCATTTCTATGACTTAGTAATAAATATTTAAGCTTTATTCCATGGCTATTTGCATGTTGATGGATTTGGGGATAATGTTTCCTTTTCTGGATTTGCTACAATTCATTTTTTCATCTAGTGAAGAACATGATTAAGTAACTGTTTCTCTAGGCTGTCAAGTTTGTTGGCACAGATTCATTCAGACCATTTCTTCATTACCCTGTTAATGATCCTGAAAATTATAGTGATGACTTCCTTTATATTTTAAATGTGATGAACTTTTGTTTTCTCTCTTTTTCCTTCATTAGTCTAGCTAAAGCTATCATTTTTTAAAATTAACATATCAAAAAATCAGCTTTCAGTGTTAATTTTCTGTCTGTGGTTTCTGCTTTCATCGTTATTTTCTTTTGCCCCAAGATTTTTTATTTCTTTTTTCTGCCTCTTTTGCATCTAATTTTTCCTTTTGATATTGTTGTTTTAATTCATCTGAGTTTGCTATATTTTAAAAGTACTGTTTATTTTATCAATTTTCATAAATTTTGTTTTTCTAATGCATGAATTTAATGCTAAAGTCTTCCATTTAACTGTGTTTGATGCATCTATATATTTTGATAAAGTACATTCTTATTTCATTTATTTACAAAACTTTCTAAATTTTTTTGGCGATTTCTTTCTTGATCTATGTGTTATTTAAAAATCTAGTAATTATCCAAGTTTTATCCAAATTATCAATTTCAATAACACATTTCGTTAAATACTTGGGAAAATTCATCATTGAAGACAAGTCTGATAATGCACGATAGTAAAAGGGGTGTTGATCATTGACAACTTTGCTTTTCAACTGAATAGATCAACATTATCATGTGATTGTCTTGATTTTTATTCAGGTTTGTCGAATAAATGCATTTGCCATGTGTACATGTTTGTGCAGTTTTAAGTGGGTGTTTCTGAACTAAAACTGCACCCTAAAATATTTGATAATTATAGCAGTGTTTCCTGTAATACTAGGTAAGTAGCACTATATTAAGCCTACATTCAAAATATATTTTAATATTTGAAAATTAAAAAGTAAATATATATTCTTGAAAATCTGTCTGAGTTTGATTGCTGAGCACTGGATATTATCATGATTACTTACGCTCAGTTTCTTATTTTATTTTTGCGTTTAGGTTCCTAAAGATATTTTATGTTTTTAATGAGTAGGTTAAAAGTTCACTAAAATTTGACATTTGTATTTCAAGCTTTGAATAGAATAAAGTTTTTTTTAATCAAGTGTTCTGAAATAATCATTTTACTAATAAATAACCATTCTCATTACCAAGACTTTTACAAAGATATGAAATATATTAAGTCTGGTTTTAACTTAGTCATAAAAATGAAAGTCTGCCACAATAAGTTACCACAGTGAGGCAATTTAAGGAAGGTACAGTAACAGAGAGGGGTGGGGACATGCTGAGAAGCCAAAGCAACCAATGACATTCAGAATGAGCTTGCATGGATGCAGACAGGTACTTTGCAGAAAAGCACTGATGATCAGAAACTAGTGAGAATGAGGGAGAGAAAGAGGACCAACACCTATGATTGCACAAGTTAAGGTGAGGGAAATATTGCATGTCTCCTGGAATATGCCGTATCTTTTTCTGAATATTTTTCAGCTCACTCAAAACTCAGAGCACTATACTGAGGCATGCAGTATTATTTCAGCTTTACAGTACTCCAGAGAGAAAGAGTAATTTGACCCAAGTTGCATAAGCTAATATAATACATGGTTTGAAATTCAAATTTATGTCCAGCAGTATATGATTTCAGAGCTACTTCTATTTCTATGACACTTTTAAAGAATTAAAATGTGTTTAATACCTGTTGATGGATGTGGACCACAACAATTTGCCTAATTACTTTGGCTAATATTTTCAGAACTATATTGAGTAGGAGTGGTGATAGTGGACATTTTTATTCTTGATTTTAGACTGAAAGCTTTCAGATTTTGGTCATTTAGTTTGATATTACTTGTTGGTTTGTAAAAGATAGGGTTTTACTCGATTGAGATAAAGGTCATCTATTCCAGTTTTCTGTAGAGATTTTTAAATCATGAATGGATTTTGGACCTTGTCAAACATTTTTTCTGCATCTGTTGTGATAACTATGTGATTTTTTCCATAGCTGTGTTGATATGGTATATTATATTTATTGATTTATGTATGTTGAACCATTTCTGCATCCCTGGGATGAATCTTAGTTGCTGGCAGGAGATATGGGTGAAGAAGAACCATTCTCTACTGTTATTGGGAGTGTAGACTGATATAACCACTGTAAAATCATTGTGGAGATTCCTCAAAAAACTAAAACTAGGGTTTCAGTTTGACCCAGCTATTCCCCTTCTTGGGATCTTCCTAAAAGAATTAAAAGCATAATACTAAAATGATGTATGCATACCCATGTTTATAGCAGAACAGTTGGTAATAGTTAAATCTTGGAAGCAGCCCAAATTCCCATCAACTAATGAATGGATAAAGAAGATGTGCTTTTTTAAAAAATACAATGGAATACTACTCAGCCATAAACAAGGGTAGACAAAACATTTCTAGGCAAATGGATGCATCTTGAGACCATAATCTTATGTGAAGTAAGTCATTCACACATGTATAAAATTGAATTGTTTCTCTGGTGTGAGAAACTGAAAGTGTAAATGAGAACCAAAATGTATAATAGATATTGTGAAATACAAAGAAAATGTTCAAACAGGAAAAATGAGAAGGGGAACTGGGAAGGGAGAGAGGAGAGGGAAGGAAGGGGAAAAGAAAAAATGAGAAAAAAGCCATAAAATGGAAACAAAGCTTTTGTAAATAAGGAAGGAAGAGAAGTTGAAAGGTGATTAGTAGGATGAAGGGAAAAAAAGAAAAATTAAGGTATGTACAGGTACAAATTCCCTATAATGATCATTATGGATATGTAAAATATAGCAATAAATTTAATGAAAAAATTTAAAAATTGGATGGAAAGGAAAGACAACTGTGAAAGTTAAAATACTCCCTTCGCCTACAGATAACAAAGATTGGAGATAGACCCTTCAAAACTGTATTTTGATTCAAAATTGTGACTACCTTTTACTATCTGGAAGCTCTGGAATAAAAAGAGTATCAAAGACAACTATCAGATTAAATTAGAACAAACAAAATGGGAAGAATAAGAAGTATGCTGATTTAATTATTCCAGTAGCCTATGATGACAAATTACAGCTAATTCATCCATTTGCATCCAACTCATGAAAGTTTAAAATTCTATTGCCTGAATTTTGTCAAATAATTTCTTTTAAACCAGAAAAGCCATATACTTAAAAGACACGTGATTGTGTTAAAAATGTTTGGGTATTTTTTAAAAAGTTTTAATTATTTTCTCTAACTCACTTGAAAAACAAACAAAAAATTTCAGTTCTCACAATTTACTTCTATCTACTGCATAAAAATAAATTTGACTCAAAATTACCTTTTAATTAATATGCATTAATTATGCAAATCAGTATGTTTCAATGTGACATTTCCATACATGCATATTATAGATTGATGATATCCACTTTCCCACTTGTCCTTTCTTGTTCTTTTTAAATTAATGAACATGTGAGGAGTTTGAGGAAAAGGTAAATGAGAGGCAGGAGCCCCTAGTGAAATCTTTAAGTGCTGTCATAATTTTACAAGATATGACAAAATGCTTTATAAAGAATGAAGATATTTAAAGCCAAATGCTGCATCAGTTATGTTACAATCTACTATAAATGTGTCCCAAAGCAGAAATATGCACAAATGCCACTTTGAAGGCATAAGAAAGTTGGCTTATTCAGATCCCCAGTAAATGATTACAGAATGTCGATGATAGATGGATGAGTTCCACAGTTATTATAATTTAAAGAAATAACTGTAGATTAGAGAAGAATGGAAAAGTACTATTATTAGTTATAGAAAGAAGGTGGGAGAGGAAAAGATAGAATATGAGCAGAAAGGAGAGGAAAAGAAAGAAAAAAAAAGAGAAATGAGCAAAAGAAACTGTAAGTAGAGCCCAGCAATCTGCATTCTATAATCAGAACTCCTGTAAATTCTGATGTATATTAGTGTTTGAGAAATATTGGATAAAAACCAAACAGGGTTGGCAAATTTGAATCACTTCCCCAATTTTGAATAAAATATTAATGATTTTTCTGAAGGAAAAAATTGAAAAAAAATAGAAATTATGTGTTTCATGCCACTTTTGCCTCTGTTAATTATTTACATTTTAAAAATGAAATAATAAGAGATACTTTCAGTATGTTTATTAATAAACAAGTATAATTATAATCAATGACCACAAAGCAAAAAAGTTAAATAGAGATGAACATTTTTTAATTTCAGGCTTTGTACCAGAAAGTCATATACATGATAACTTTTAATCTTCAAACTTGTGTAGTTTATGGACAAGGACGATGACACTTGGTAGACTAATCTAACGGTGAATATAAAAACATAAAATATCTTACAATGAGAAATAATTTATTATCTGGATTCCAAGTGTATTCTCGATTACTTAATGCTTTTCACTGGAAGTGAAATCTTTGGAATACCTTTCCAGAGATAGTGGCATAAATAGGAAGAAAAGGTTTTCATTTTAAATATTAAAGTGAAAATTCATTGTAGAAGTCTTGACCTACCTCAGATTTTAATATTACTGTTTGATCATTAGTTTCAGTGTGCCGGCAGGTTGATTTACATCATTTCATTAGTTGCATAACAATGCAACAGCAAACTTCATCACATTTGTTTTAGACTCCACTTACAGTACCTTGGTATGATTTTCCATATTTTAAGTTTACTTGAGAGCAAGTGGAAGAAATAGGGTACAAATCAATTTATGTGAAAAGAGAATGAATTAAAAGGTCATCAACAATTTAGAATAACCAGCCAGATAAAGGTGACATCTCATAGGGCCTGTACCCTAGAAGCAAATCTTCAGTCAGGAATTTATTTACATGGAAGTAAGTTAAGAAAGAAAACAGTTCCAGGAGAAACCAGTTTAAAAATAGGGAAAGGAAGACAGAGAAAAAGCCAGCATTGTAATTTCACATAAAGTCCTAGAGTCACTCTGTTTTTTCAAGGAGTCTGGAATAAAAATTATACTCTAGAATTCGTACCTCATCTATGCCAAAGGCAAAATTTTGTACCCAAACATCAGACAAGTATCGAGATAATCCATTTTAATTATGATTTCTTCTCTTTTCAAATAGTTGAGCAGTCCATGACACCAAAGACAAATTTTTGAAGAAGGTTGCCCTGGGTATAAGAAACTGAGAAATGAACACCCAGAGGAGGTAAGAGAGAATTTTGGGTAACTGAGTGAGAACAGTGGTGTCTGCTAAAGAGAAGATGCATGAGGGCAGCCTTAGAAAGAAGTGGAACTTAACCCAGTATTTTGATTATGTATATAATGGTGAATCCAATGTCCAAGTGATGTGTTGTATACTTTATTTTGTGTCTATCGAGTATCTTTCTCAACAACATGGAAAATATTATTTCACTGTCTTGTAGATTGCAGGTATATTCAATGCAGAGACAAGAGTTTTCTTATAGTCAAAGTCAGACTTTCAGGGGAAGGACTCATTTTAGGCATACATCTTGGAATCATTTTCTTCAGCTGAAGGGTGAGAGATAGATGATGTTTGTAAGAATATGGTAACTTCTTCAAAAACAGAGTTTAGGCAGAAAAAGGTAATTTCCAGAGAAAGGGGTTGATACTGGATGTTTGGCTATGTGGTTCTAAAGTACACCACCAAGTATACATCTTAAAGATTTGATATGATGAATAAGACCTACCTCTGCCTAGACCTCACTGATATCTAAATTTAGAGGAAAAAAGAATTAAGGTGACAATAAAACCTTTGACTTCAGAAGTAATGACATAAGTAGAAAAAATACAAAATAAGAATTTTTGCAATGTTTAAGGTTAAGAAAGAAATAAAATTGTTATTTCATAATAATGCATATATATTCTTTAAAGATATTAATATTTTCAAATTTTCTATTATTTGGTCAAGTATTTTACTAATGTGCACATGTAATAACTCATTAAATAATAATGTATGCTTGTTTCCATGCTTAATTATCAAGTAAAAAAATTTTTAAAGCTCATTTTTGTTTCATTCTGTCAGGGGAAAGCAATGGTTCATTGCTTTTGCTCCAAGGATCTAAGGAATTGTTAATTCCATTCCAATGAAAAATAACAAGTATCTTCAAAGGCATATGTATTTTTATAATTGAAAAAATGCTGTCATGCTTTCCTGTGACAACTTAGATTCCTTTTGGAAAGTTTTATTATTTGTAAAATTTCAAAGTAGGAACTCTTCATTGAAAGTAAAGTTCTTCAGTTCATACTATCCTAAGCAAAATTCATCACTTTAACCATGTTTAGACAGTGCCTGACAATTCAAATTGCGTCTTATAAATCAAATCAATTTCAAAATAGGAATAAAATCAAAAGTATATTTTGCAAAATGAAGAAAATTTTCATCATGTTCTTCCCTATGGCACTTCAAAAAAGAAAGCCAAGCACCTCAGCACTGTAATAGGAGGCATTACAAATAATAAATGACATGCAATAGCTAGTAGATTCAATTTTATATGAATATCATATTCAATGAATTAATAATACATTTCTATATTGTAGCATGAATTAAACATAAGTGGCTTTGTGTATTTCAGAAGTTTGGTCAAGTAGACCAGCATTTTTACAATTATGTTAATTATGATATATGGAGCAAATTTCATCTCAAAACATTGTTATGCTTCTGGTTTACAACAGAAGACTATGTATTTCATATTAAAGGTAGCTTCAGAACCAAAAACATGTCATCTTCTATGTGGTCAAATTTCAGGGAAATTACATCTGTAGATCTTTGTGAAATGATAAAAAAATAAAAATAAAAAAGAAGCAACCATAAAGCTTTCTGAAATAAACCTGAAAAAAATAATATACATTTTAAATTTATAACTATTTCATATTAATGGAACATAACAAAGATAGTAGTCTTTGTATGTTTTCTCATGTTGAGGACACACTGTATGTTTGTGCAGGATATTTGTTTTAAATAGTGAATTAATAATAACATTTTATTAACTAAAGTCCATAAGGAATCAGTAGTAAGACATTACTAATTCAGATGCCCTTAAGTTTTGTCTCCTGTCTTCTTTCTGTTCTAGGATACTTCCTAGGATATTAGACTACAAAAGTTTAATTGGTTGCAAATTTTCCCAGACTTTTCTTAGTTTAAATGTTTTTGACAATTTTGACAAACATTATACTGGTCAGATATTTTGTTGATGCCTCTGAATTGACATTGGTCTGTTTGAAGGTTTTTCATTTATTTATTTTTAGTATTAGACATGAAATAACACATTTTGTGAATATTACATGATTTCTCATGATGAGGAAATTGTTATAGGCAAATAACACCATAGAACTACAACTTTTCATCATACCATTTCAAGAGTATCTACTATCTACCTAACTTTTCAGGTTGATGTTGCCCTGGATCTGTGGTAGGCTTTCTCCACTGGAGAGCAACTCATCCCTGGTTTCTGTGTGGTATACTTTCAAGGAAGTCACCACCTCCAGCCCACTCTTGAGAAGTGTGCCCATTCTCACTGAGGTCAGAATGTATATGTACAACCTTCAAAAGTCTATTGCACAACAGATTAGTCACTTTCCCACAGTTTATTTATGCAATTGCTTTTTTATATCAGTATGGTCTTGGGGCTCTTTATTTCATGCCTTGGGTTATAAAGCAACGTTGCATTACTTTGTTGCTCAATTTGTTTCATACTTCATTATTGAGATCTCTTTCAGCTGATTCTGTGTCACTTAGATGTAACAGTCATCATTAATTCTTTTCGCTAAGTTATCTCTTATTTTCTGTGACTGTCAAATATTCCTAAATCAGATTTTATATTTTATGTCCTACTGATAGCCTACAGGCTTTTTATCTTACCTTTATAAAAATATTGCTAATCCTAATATATATTCCAGTTATAATTTTTCCCTTTTTTTGGGCTTAAATCTGGGGATATGAAATAATGAAATAATTTAGTAATAAGGTTGAACATTCTTCATTAAAATAGATCGTTTATAAGCAGTATATAAGCAGACCATGAAGTCAGCTGCTACTCCTCCCAGATGAAATATACAAGGTGGAAACTCTCAGTTAAACATTTATTTCTGGTTTATATATTCCCTCTATAAAAGTAATGTAGAAGGTTTCAAAAGTGGCAGCTGAGCCTTTCTCCTTTAAATGCCTCAACGCTCCTGTGTATTTATTCCTTTGCCACTGAAATCTTTATCAGGCAACTGTTTCCACGACTGCCATCTCTGACCTTGAGAAATGGAGATTCAGCCTTTGTTTTATTCACCTCCTATTGAGAAGTTAAAGGCTTCTCAAACAGTTTTTGCTGTTGTCCAAGTTATCTCTGCCTCTTCCCTGAGATGTCTGAGAGCAAAGTTTATCTGAGGTTTTCTACTTGGTAATTCTGCATTAAGCAATATTAAAATCATTCTCTGGTTTAATACTTTCAACAATACCATGAGATAAACATTCAGAAGCCCAGTTTAAGCAATATCTAGAAGCAGGATTGAGGAGTACTAGAACAATCCTATTTTCTTAAAAATTGTGTTAATTATTCTCTTTTATGAAGCTTCAGATTAGAGAGCCTGATTGCTATTTTTCTTTTTTTTTTTGTATGAGATATACTGAGATCTTTGTACCTTTGCATTGAGCTACTGAGTTACATCCATAGCACTTTTTATTTTTTATTTTGACGTAAGTCTCATTAGGTCTAAGTTTCATAAGTTGGGCTCAATTTGTGATCCTCCTATCTCAACTTTCTGAAATGCTGAGATTATAGGTCTGTACCACCATGCCTGTCTTCACTAACTCTGAGGTGGTTGAAAAGAAAAAACAGAAATAAGAAAAAGAGCTTAATTATATTATAATAAATATTAATTATTTTTTGAATTATTGTGCCTATGCTTATTTTATGCTAGCATAAGACCAACATGTGAAAGAAATATGTAGTTTGAAGAAAATACATGGTGAATATCTGTGTCTAAAATTTATTACCTAGTGTATTACCATTAATCCCAGTTGAAAAAAATCCCCCTTTGCTTCAGACACACTTATTCCATCATTCTTGCCACTTTCTAAAGCAGTTTTCAAGTCTTCTTCCATGATCATCTCTATGGTAAAAAACATGGTAAATACTGCTAAATTGTATCCAATGAAAGGCAGTCTTGTAAAAACATTATGGTATGTCCTCATCCAATTTATTTGGAGGATCTGGCACTGTACAACTTATGATTCTTCCCGAAAATCAAACTGAATAGGGAAAATAAATGTTTTCCACCCTTGTAGAACATGGAGGCAGCCATAGCAGCACAACTAAAGATACAAAAGAAGACATACAGACCAGCTTCAGAAAGTGTGGCAAGAATCATGAGATGCCAGGCATAGTGCTACATGTCTGCAATCCCACTATTTGAGAGGCCAAGACAGTAGGATCACTGTAAGTTCAAGGCCAACCTAGGGTACTGGTACAATTGATACACTGTATCAGTTTGAGAAGTCTAGAAGGTTAACTGTGTAACTCAGGAGTTCTACATCCCAGTGTGTAGAGGACATGCCCTTAGGCTGTAGGATATTGTTCATTGTGTGAATTTGAGAAATTTAAGTTTACGTAACTTAGCAGGGGGCCAGGGTCCTAACAGCCCCAGCCTGTGCAAGAGGAGGACACAGAGATAGTGTAAGGACTACACCCACCCCACGGCAGATAGCCTACTTACAAAATAAGGGAGGAAAAGAAACTTGATCCCCACTCCCCATCCCCACCTTTTGCTCTTGTTGCTTTTGCTGTTTTCTGAACACCTTGAACTATTGCCCCTGTGCCATGCCACCCTGGCTTGGAGCCAGCTGATATGAATTGAAACCTCTACAAACTGTGAGTTAAATAAATCTTTTCTTCCTTAATTTTGTGCATCAGGTAGTTTGTCTCAGCAAAGAGAGAAAAGTAACCAACACAGTTACATAGTGAGCTCAAGACCAGCCAGGACTACATAGTGAGATTTTGTCTCAAAAAAAAAAAAGTAACAAATACAACAACAACAAAAATCATGAGATATGCTTGAAGCAGGAGGGGAAGTTTTTAAGAGTGATTAATAACAATATGTCTCATAGTAATAAATTTTTAAATTTTTACATACACAATATTTATTAGAACCATTAGGGAGCAGGATCAGAATTTGAATCCAACTCAGTGATTCCAAATTTGTGCATCATCTCAATTATTACAAAAGAAGCCTTTTAGAAAATACCAATTTAGGTATTAAAGAGTACAGTATCCAGAAACAATGCACAGTGTGATACAAACAGTATTACTCTGCTGAGTCCTTTCACATTTTTAGCTCATAAAATTATAAACAAATGACAATATAGTTTTGGATAATTTTGTCATTCATTAGCAGTAACTAGAAAAGAAAGGGTGAAAGTAATAATGCTTCTTATGGTTGTTATAAAAAAATTTAGTGAGTGTAAAAATATCCAGAATACTGTTTGACTGGATATTGTAGAGAGTAAGCATCTATGCAAATAAATGTTACCTATTACACATATAGTAGTGAATTTCTATTTCCTAATAGAATGGAAAAAATTGTGTTATTTCCAAGATGAAATTTTAAAGTATAATAATCACTAAAATAATAAGTTAATATGCAATGAGGTGGTTTATTTATTAGTCATGATAGCAAAAACCCTTGATACTTTTTTTCAGGAGAATGAAAGTATTATAGGACATTCAAAACCATATAACAGAAAATGAACACTGGCTACTATAATATCTCATTTTCCTTAGAAAGTTTGTTTATACTGTCACATATTAAAATCCAATAAGACACAACAGGATAGAACCAGTGGAAACACAAGAACAAAAGCATGGTAGAACTTCAAAGCAAGATGATAATAAATCAGCAATGGCTGCCATAATGTCTTGTTTTCTTCAAAGTAGCTATACATACCATCAAACATAATAAATCAAACAAAATAGAATAAAACCATTCCAACCAATGAATGAAAACATCATAAGACTTCAAAGCAATATAATGGGAAACCATGATTACCATAAAATGTTACCCTTTCTTACGCTAAGGAGACTATATGGATGAGTTTGATTTATTTCGCTTATGAGTATGGTCTCAAGTTGCATCCATTTATTTATAAATATCTCAATGTGATCATTCTTTAGAGCTGACTGGTACACCACTGTATAAAAATACTACATCTTTTTTATCCTTTCCTCAGTTGATGGGCACTCCAGTTGTTTCCAAGATCTGGCTATTATGAATTGTGCTGCTATAAACATGGGTACACATATGTCACTGTGGTATGATGTTTTCAGTTCTTCTGGGAATATGCCCAGAAGTGGAATAGCTGGGTCAAATGGGAGTTCCAATCCCAACTTTCTGAGGAATCTCCAGATTGACCTCCACAGTGGTTGCACCAGTCTGCACTCCCACCAACAGTGCAGAAGAGTTCCTTTTTCCCCTCAGCCTCTCCAGCATTTGTTGTTGGTAATTTTCTTTATTCTGGCCATTCTTTCTAGAGTGAGATGGAATCTCAGTGTGGTTTTAATGTGCATTTCTCTAATGACTAATGATGATGAACATTTTTTCATGTATTTATTTTCCATTTGTAATTCTTTATTTGTGAACTGTGTATTTATCTCAGATGCCCATTTTTGGATTGGGTCTTTGAATTTTGGGGGTCTGATTTTTTAATTCTTTATAAGTTCTAGACAAAAGTCCTTTGTCTGAGGGACAGTTCACTAAGATTTTTTCCCAATTTGTGGGTCTTCTTTTCACTATGTTGGAGATTTCTTTCGACATACAGAAATTCTTTAAATAAGATGTGATCCCAGTTATTGATTCTGGGAAGTATTTTCCGTGCAGTTTGATTCTTGTTCATGAATTCTTTACCTACCCCTATGTCTTCAAGATTTCTACCTACTTTATCTTCCAACAGATTTAGTGTTTCTGTTTTAATATATAGATCTTTGATCCTTTTAGAGTTTAGTTTAGTACATGGTGATAGGCATGAGTCTAGTTTTAGTTTTCGGCATATGGAGAGTCAATTTTTCTAGTACCATTCATTGAAGAGACTCTTTCTTCCAGTAGATGTGTTTGGCCCCTTTATCAAAGATAAGGTGGCTGAGTATATTTGTATTTATAGTTGTATCTTCTAATCTGTTCTACTGATCTTCAGATCTATTTTTATTCCAGTACCATGTTGATTTTCTTACAGTAGTTTTGTAGTATAACTTCAAGCCTCCTGCCTTGCCTTTGTTGCTTAGAATTGCTATTACTATTCTAGAACTCTTCTGGTTCTGATGAATTTTAGGAATGATTTCTCTAGAACTATGAGGTATACTAGTGGTACTTTAATTGGGATTGCATTAAATATCTATAACAATTTTGGGAGAATGGCCATTTTGACTATATTTATTCTTCCTATCCATGAACAAGGGACATATTTCCATTTTCTGAGGTCATCTTTGATTTCTTTTTTCAGGGTATCATAATTTTCCCTGAATAGATCTTTTACTTCTTTTGTTAGATTGATTCCTAAGTATTTCCTTTTTTAGATGCTATTGTGAAGGGTGTGGCTTCTCTATTTCTCTCTCAGGGATTTTGTTGTTAGTATATAGGAATGCTATTGATTTTTGAGTGTAGACTTTGTATCCAGCTACATTACTGAATTTATTTATTATACCTAGGAGTCTTTCAATGGATTTTTGGTGTTCTTCTATGTAGAGTATTATGTCATCTGCAAATAATGATAATTTAACTTCCTCTTTTCCTATCCTTACTCCTTTTATTTTTCTCTCTTGTCTAATTGTTCTGGCTAGTATTTCCAGCACTATGTTGAATAGCAGTGGTGATAATGGACATCCTTGTCTTGTGCCTGATTTTAGGGTAAAGGTTTTCAGTTTTTGGCCATTTGATATGATGCTGGCTGTTTGTTTGTCATAGATGGCCTTTATCATATTGAGGTAAAGACCATCTATTCCAATTCTCTGTAAGGTTCTTATCATGAATAAGTGTTGGACCTTATCAAAAGCCTTTTCTGCATCTATAGAAATGATTGTGTGATCCTTATTTCTATTGATATGGTAGATTACATTTATTGATTTACATATGTTGAACCATCCCTGCATTCCTGGGATGAATCCCACTTGGTAGTGGTGTATAAACTACTTGACAATTTGCTGCATCCTGTTTGCCAATATTTTATTGAGAATTTTTGCATCTATGTTCATTAAGGAGACTGACCTGTAGTTCTCTTTTTTAGTTGGGTCTTTCTCAGGTTTTGGTACTTGAGTAATATTGGCTTCCAGAAATTAGATAGGAAGAATTGTTTCCCTTTCAATTTCAGTGGAGAGTTTGAGGAGTGTTGGCATTAAGTCTTCTTTGTATTTCTTTTAGAATTCCACAGTGAATCCATCTGGGCCTGGGCTTTTCTTTGTTGGTAAGGATTTAATTACATTTTCAATTTCATTAATAGAAATTGGGTTATTTAGCAGTTTTACATCTTCTTGACCCAGCTTTGGTATTTCATATGTTTCTAGGAATCTGTCCATTTCTTCTGGGCTATCAAACCCATTAGAGGTTTTCAAAATAGGTGTTGATGATATTCTGTATTTCCACAGTCTGTAGTGATATCTCCTTTTCATTCCTTATTGCATGAATTTGAGTTTTTTCTTTCCTTTTTTAATAAGGTTGGCTAGGGGTTTATCAATTTTGTTATTCTTTCAAAGAACCAACTTTTTGATTCATTGATTCTCTGTACTGTTTTCTTCGTCATTTTGCATTGATTTCTGCTCTGATCTTTATAATTTCTTCCCTTCTTTTGGTTTTGTGCTTGCTCTTCTTTTTCTAGATGTTTGAGGTGTAGCATCAGGTTGTTTATTTCTGTGAATTTTGTTTTCCTGATGTGGGAATTCACTGCAATAAATTTTCCTCTGAGGACTGCTTTCATTGCATCCCACAGATTCCAGTAAGTTCTACTTATATTTTCATTTGCTTGTAGATAGTGCTTAATTTCTTCTTTAATTTCCTCTGTTGCCCACTGATTTCTCAGGAGTGTATTATTCAATTTCCATGTGTTTGTGGGGATTTGCAGTTTCTTTTGTCATTAATTTCTAGTTTCATGGTGCTATGACCTGATAACATGCATGGAATAATTTCAGTTCTTTTGCATTTACTTAAGTATGTTTTGTGCACTATTCTATGGTCTATTTTAGAGAATGTCCCATGTACTGCTGAGAAGAATATATATTCTGATGTTGTTGAGTGTAACACTCTGTTTACATCTATCAGGTCCATTTGTTCAGAGGTGTGATTCAGTTCTGTTATTTCTTTGCTAATTTTCTGTCTAGTTTATCTGTCCCTTTGAGTCAATGGTGTTTAAGCTCTGCTGTTATAATTGTTATTGCTTATTTGATTTTTCATTTCTGTTAATATTTGTTTTGTATAGCTGTGTGTTCTGGAATTTGGTGCATATGTATTTAAGACTGTTATTTCTTCCTCTTGAAGTTTTACCCTAACTAGTATGTAGTGACCTTCTTTATCTCTTTGGATCATTCTTGGTTTGAAGTTCACATGGTCTGCAAACAGAATAGCTGCCCCTGCTTTTTTGGGGGGTTCCTGTTGTGTTAGATGGGTTTCTTGTAGACAGCATATGATTGGATGTTGTTTCTTGATCCATTCTGCCACTCTGTTTCTTTTAATTGGTGAATTGAGGCCATTTACAGTAATGGTTATAACTGTTATATATTGGTTTATTTTTTGACATTATCTTTCTGCTGTTGGTTCTTTACTTTACCACTATATTTAATTGTCTGCCTCACTTAGTGATTTTTTTTCCTATCTCTATCTAGAAAGTCTTTCAGTAATCTTTGCACAGTTGGTTTGGTGATCATGAAGTTCTTTAGCTGTTCTAGGTCATGGAAGTATCTTATTTCTCCATCCATTTTGAAGGACAGTTTTGCAGGGTACATCAGTTTGAGTTGGAAGTCATTTTCCTTTAGGATCTGAAATACTTCACTCCATGCTCTTCTTGACTTCATTGTGTTGAGAAGTCTCCTGTGATTCTGAGAGGCTTTCCTTTATAGGTGATCTGATCTGTCTTTTCTAACAGCTTTAAATATTCTGTTCTTATGTTGGATTTCTGGGATGGTGATTATTATATGTCTGGATGTAGTTTTATTTTGGTTATGGCTATTTAGAATTCTATATGATTCCCTAATCTGTATTTCAGATTCCATTCTCATGTTTGGGAAGTTTTCAGCTATTACTTCTATAAATAGCCTCTTGATATCATATGTGTTGTCACCTTCTTTTTCATTTTTCCCTATAAATCTTATGTTGTTTTTCTTTGCACCATGTTGCAACTGTTGAATTGTTATTTCCTGATTTCTTGTTATTTTTTAAAGATCTTTCCTTTCCTATTCACTAGCTGCAATTTTGTCTTCAAGATCTGAAAGTCTATCTTCACTTTTGTTGAGGGCGTTTTGCCAATTTTCAATGGAACTTTTTTTATTTTTTTGTATATCTCTTTGAATCTGCTTCATACATTCTGTCTGTTTCTTATATTGTTCATTCAAGGTTTCCATCTTTTTGCATTGTTCCTCTAATTTTTTAACTATGTCTTCTTTAGATGTATTCAGCATTTCTTTCATTACATTTATCATTTCTTCTTTTACCTGGGAGATTATTTCTGATTTGAGTTCTTTTATAGCTTCCTGGAGTTGTTTCTTTATTTCAGTTGTTATCATTTCAGGCATTTCAGGTGTATGGCTTATATTTTTTTCCATGTACATGGCTCCTAGGCTTGTTTTGGGTGGCTGGAGGTTTGAGATTGCATTTTGGTCTTTCATTTTTTCATTTTCCTATATTTCTAGGTTTCAAACAATGTTCCAAAGCTTCCCCCAGGTGTCCTGGAAATCACTATGTGCCCTAGGCCCCTGGGACTGAATGGAGGCCACTGGGTATGGCCCAGTCAGGCCCATGAGGACCTCTTGTCAGTCCTCTGGTGTTCTAGGATGCTAAGCAGAATCCTAACTGCTGGGAGCAATGGTCCAAAGCTCTCCCCAAGAGCAAGCATGCTGGAAATCACCTCAACCATCCCCAGCTCTTGGGACTGAATGGAGGTCTCTGGGCATTGCCCAGTCAGGCCCTCAGACCTCCCATGTGTCTTCTGGTGGTCTAGAATGCTGGGTGGGGTCCTAATCACTGGGAGCAATGGTCCGAAGCTCTCCCCCTGAGCAAGCACGCTAGTAATCACTTCACCTGCCCATAACTCCAGGGAATGAATCAACCCTTTATACTTTTAAGGAAAGAAAAAAGGTCTTTATTTTAACATCTTTTGAAATCAAAAGAAAGCAGTGAATACATAAAATTTCTGTAGTCTGTTTTACATTGTTTTTATACCAAAATACAATTGTAAGTATGCTTTAGGCAGAAGATACTAATGAAGTAATAAATGCCTACCTTTATCCAATCTCAGGATTTGGTTGTACACATGCATGGAATAATCTAGATTTACAGTTTATGCTGCCTACTTAGTACCTCTAGCCCCTGGGTCATCCTGGAGTTCTTTCTTAGAAACTTAAAATAATTTGTAAAACACATGACCTTTGGGGTTCTTTTTAAGTTGTCATTTATACTTACTTGTGTGATAGTAACTTAAATTTATAGAATAAAGTGAAATTCCCATTGGCTAAAAGTAAAATATAGCAAAACAAGTAAAAAGTAGATCTCAGGATAAGAATGTAGATAGAGTAACACATGATTGCCACAGAGGAACCTGGTTTCTTGGTTCTTATACTTAACCTGCTCTTCTTTTGTCCTTAGAGTTCATGCCACTTAAAACAGTTTTATCTTTAAAACTTTAGAGTTGTATGATCTTCATGAGATGCTATAGCTTTGCATCATTTTTATTGTCTTTGGTCCATTTGGGCATAAGGGGGTCTTGGATTTTCAAAATACATCTTAAATTGGCAAAGTATGCTTTAGATCACTTTATGTATTCTCAGCCTAATTTTATATGAAAGTATGTTCATCTTTGTTTTGTTGTTGGCACTGTGTGTTGCATCAGTTTTACAAAAAACCTATAGGTTTTAAATGACACTTCTGATTCTATGGGCAGAATTAAATACTTCTGACCATTTGTTTATTGTTTTAGTTCATCTTATAATATTAATTGGCTCTAAAAGGAAATATAATTAGAACTGTGTAAGCATTCATGCTTTAAGTAATAATAATAGGATAGTCAGGATATGTTATTTTTAAATGAACCATACCAGTTATTTGTTGTAATATGGAACAAATAAACAAATTCTTCTCAAGTCTGGAAGAGAACACTTATTTAAATCTCTCCAAAAGTAAACTGCACTCTGATTAAGGCAACTTTATTGATTATTATGTTTAAAAATACCTTCATGTGTATACCAATACTACTAAGGAAAATATATTAGATATAGTCCCTGACAAGGCTGAGTTCAAAAAATAATCTGAAAGGGAAATATTTATGTAAGGTACATTGTGCATGAAAATTGATTAGACTGACAAGATAATCAGGTTATAATTCTAGTTCTATAAGTCAAGAACTGAAGGATTCTTACCAAATATTTTGTCTTTCTGAGCTTCAATTTTTTTCCTTTTTTCCCAAATCAAGATAATTAGGCCAAATCCACCAGCTGTAACACATGTCTATGAGGGGAAGGGAAATATTACACATGAAACATCTAAATGGTATTGTAAGAGAGCAGTATTCATTATTATAGTAATAATAGCACAAAATAGCTTAACAACAGGGGACTGACAGCATTTTATAGAATATATGAATTTAGAAATATATCTTCACAGTAAAACCTTGAATTGAAAACTAACACTAAGCATGTGCCATGAAATAAATCATATTGGTTCCAGGACTGTGAAATTTAACAAGAAATGAATTTTTTTCACTCTAGAAGTTTACCTGTAGGTAAAGGAATTTAGATTCCTGTAAGAATTACAATGTATAGCAAAAGTTTCTAGATTATTAAACTTCATTATGTACTATTTTTTTAAAAAGGAACTTATAGTATTCAGTTTTTTAAGGATGTTTAATAACTCCATCATAATTTTAACAGGATAGGAAATTTTCATATCACAAAGGGAGGAAAATCATTTCCTTAGAACAAAGGATTAGTTTGCCATGATAAGATATTGGTAGTGTGAGAGAAATAAGAGAAGCCACATGCTTCACACTAGAATCCAAAAAAAAAAAAATGAAATACTTAGGAATTAATCTAACAAAAGATGTAAAAGAGTTGTACGGGGAAAATTATAATACCCTGAAAAAAGAAATCGAAGAGGAACTCAGTAAATGGAAAGACATCCCTTGTTCATGGATAGGAAGAATAAATATTGTGAAAATGTCCACTCTCTCAGAATTTTATACAGATTCAATTAAATCCCAATGAAAATGCCACTAACATACCTCATAGAACTAGAAAAATCTCTCCTAAAATTCATCTGGAACCAGAAGAGACCTAGAATAGCAAAGGCAATTCTAAGCAGTAAAGCCAAGGCAGGAGGCATCACAATCCCTGATTTAAAGTTTTACTACAAAGCTACTGTAATAAAATCAACATGATACTGGAATAAAAACAGACCTGAAGATCAATGGAATAGACTAGAAGATGCAACTACAAACACACTCAGCCACCTTATCTTTGATAAAGGGGCCAAGCATGTTCACTGGAAGAACGATAGTCTCTTTAATAAATGGTGCTGGAAAAACTGGCTTTCCATATGCCAAAAACTAAAATTAGAACCATGCCTGTCACCATGTACTAAACTAAAATCTAAATGGATAAAAGATCTAAATATTAAAACAGAAACACTAAATTGTTTCAAGACAAAGTAGGTAAAAATCTTAAAGACATAGGGGTTGGTAGAGAATTCATGAGCAAGAACTAAACTAAACAGGAAACACTTCCCAGAATCAATAACTGGGATCATGTCTTATTAAAGAGTTTCTGCATGTCCAAAGAAATATCCAACATAGTGAAAAGAAAACCCACAAATTGGGAAAAAATCTTAGTGAACTGTCCCTCAGACAAAGGACTTGTCTAGAACTTATAAAGAATTTAAAAAAATCAGACCCCTAAAATTCAAAGACCCAATCCAAAAATGGGCATCTGAGATGAACACACAGTTCTCAGATGAAGAAATATGAATGGCAAGTAAATACATGAAAAATGTTCATCATCATTGGTCATTAGAGAAATGCAAATTAAAACCACACTGAGATTCCATCTCACTCCAGAAAGAATGGCCAGGATCAACAAAAGTACCAACAACAAATGCTGGCGAGGCTGTGGGGAAAAAGGAACTCTTCTGCACTGTTGTTGGGAGTGTAGACTGGTGCAACCACTGTGGAGGTCAGTCTGGAGATTCCTCAAAAAGTTGGGGTTGGAGGTCCCATTAGACCCAGCTATTCTACTCTTAGGCATATTCCCAGAAGAAATGAAAACATCTTAACTCAGTGATATATGTGCACCCATGTTTTTAGTGGCACAATTTGTAATAGCCAGATCTTGGAAGCAACCTAAGTGCCCATCAACTGAGGAATGGATAAAAAAAATTGTAGTACTTTTATACAATGGAATACTACTCAGCTATAAAGAATGATCACATTGAGATATTTATAAATAAATGGATGCAACTTGAATCCATACACATAAGTGAAATAAATCAAACTCACATGTATGAATACCATATAGTCTCCCTAGTGTAAGAAATGGTAAGAGTACATAAGATTTTATGGTAATCATGGTTCCTCATTATATTGCTCTGAAGTCATATAATGTTTTCGTTCATTGGTTGGAATGGTTTTATTCTGTTTTGTTTGAACTTAATATATGTGATGGTATGAATAGTTACTTTGAAGAAAAGACAATATGGCAGCCATTGTTGACTTAATATCATCTTGCTCTGAAGTCCTGCCATGCTTTTGTTTTTCTATTACCATTGGTTCTATCATGTTGTGTCTTATTGGATTTTAATATATATGATAATATAAACAAATTTTTTATGGAAGATGAGGTAAGATAGTAGCCATTTTTCATCTTCAGTTATTTGGTTCAGAATGCCTTGCAATACTTTCATTCTCTTGAGTGGTTTTATTCTATTTTGTTACGTTTGACATTATTGTGTGTAAAGCTAAGCTCAACTGTTTCAAAGAAAGAGACATTATGATAGCTACTGTTAATATCCAATTGTCTTGTTGTGAAGTGCTGTGTTGCTTACATTGTTCTGTTCTGATCTGCTTAGATCTGTCTTCTTTTGTTTTATTCTCTTTAAAAATAAAAAAAATTTTAAAAAGATGTTGTTAGTGTAACAACTTGGTCAATACTGACTTTTTCCCTTCTCATTTCACCAAAAAATTTGAACGCATATGGAGAAGAAGATGTAGTTCATAAATTTTGGAAATCCAGTAAAATTTTAAATTATAATGAGATGACAAACACAAAGGTGGTCAATTTCTTTCATACAGTTAGTATAGGTATATTTTAGTCAATGCTCATGAAAGAGCAAATCCAGTCTTGGGATATGAAAGACAATATAAATGGTGCAAGCATAGAAAAATATAAATCATACAGCATAGTCATTTAGAGCATGGCTTTTGAGTTAAGCACTATGTTAAATATGAATTTGCCTCTGTGACTGAACAAATCATTGGTCATCTTAAATATAATTTTTAATTTTAAAATGCTTATAATATTTATTTCAGATCATCAGAATAATATAATTCATGAAAAATAATATAATTCATGAAAAATTCAGAATATCTAGACTATACTAAATGCTAAATATTTTAATATTTACCATACTTTTGTACTGTTTGGCTCTTCTTCTATTCTTTTTTTGTTGTTGGTGTTCTTACTAGTATTAATTTATACAAGCTACAGTTAACTATACAGCAAGGAATGTAAGAAACAAAGTAAGAGACAGGTGTGTTTCTGAACATAGTGTATATTTTATATCATATTATTAATCCAGACCTATGGAAGAGACTACTTGTACATTGTTTTTTAGAAGATCTCTGATTTTTCTGTAGAGAACAGGTCAGCTGTTGCATCTTAAATATAAGAAACTTCCAAAGTTTAGGTGATGTCTGTGATAAAGAAGAAAGGGTTTAAAATACATCCCAGATTTCTTATTCACTATTTCTATTTAATAAAAACATTTGTATATTATGAATAAAATATTTTAGTCAGATTGAAAATAATTAACCTCTTTGGTCTCTGCTGTCCAAAACAATAAAACATATAAGTGAATATGTACTGAAATATATTACAAGGTGGAAGAAATTGGAATGAAAATGTGTCCAATTGGTGTCTGTATAGAACATTGTAATGTTGTACCATATGGTATTTGTGTGATATTCATAGTTTTAAAGGAGACATTAATGGTTTAGTTGGCTATGATTATATGAGGTTTATTGATCTAAGAGGATAACTTTATAATTAGACCAACCAGGGTCAAAAACAAATGCAAGCACTGCTAAAAATAAAATACTAGGAGCACACAATGAATGGGAAAAGTGTGCTAAGAGGCAGATTTAGTTAAGAAAATGATGAATGGAAGCTTCAAGTTCTGGTGTGGAAAATAACATTTTTGCTCTTCAAGTACCAATATTAAGTATAAAAAAGAAAAAGCTCTTTGAATTTAAACTTGAATTTTATGTAATACTCTGTGTTTGTCAATTCAAGCAAAAACTTATAGCTTTAGTAATTGAATAAAAATGATGAGATAAAGGTATATGAGGTATTTATTGGATTGTTCAGGTAGCATTACTGTCAAGTAGGTCAGTGGCAATTTTGTCATTTTAATGAATCTCTAGGAAGAAGCTAACCTGTCATTCTTTATAACCATGAGTAAAGCAAGTTAAGAAGTTGATAGAATCCTGAATTCTGAAAACAATTCTCAAACTCTTTTCATGTTTTTTTTAAAATTAATTTTAGATTCACTTATAACCCAGTTATATCACTCAAGGAACAGACTATTGATTCCAGAGAAGGGGAACAACTCTTTGTGTTGGTGTGATTAGATTTTCCATTTTCTTAAAATCTCACAGAACACTGAATGATCCCTGTGTCACGATTAATGTCTCAGTGTAACAAGAAAACACTTTAGAGATATTTAAGCCAAATAGAGCTTCAAAAAAGTTGAAAACTGATTCTACGAATAAACTTGCAACCCAGGCACAACACACTTTGAAGTGGACAATAGGAGACTTGGCCCTGTAAGACACATAACAGGAAAAAGCTTTTAAATATAGATTTAAATAGGAAAATTAATTGCTACTTAAAGAGTAAAATGTCTTCACCTAAGGAAATGAACTTGTTTTCAATTCATTTGCCTATTTTTTGTCTACAGTCTTTTGTTTATATACCCTAATCTTAATCCTAATTACCACATATTTTTATTTCATAATAATTAAATTCCTCTTGGAGATTCAGTACATGTACATAACATGTTTAATTATTTTCATTTCCTTCCCTTCCCTTAATCCCACATGTATGTTTGTATGTTGATGTTGCGTTTTAGTTCCTTTTCTTGTTATTAACTTTTTAATATATAAAAATATTTTCTTTCATTGGCTCTAGATTTTTAATCAACATGAGATCAAGGCACCCTCTGCTTTTTCCATTTTTAAAATTAATTTTATTGGTAACTTTTGATATGCATGATGATTACATTCATCATAGAGAATTTATACCTGGACTTGATATATCTTCATTATTCTTTTTTCCTTCATTCTCTTCTCCTTCCCTCAACCTTTCCTTACCTCCTTATTGTTTTCTTTTTTCTCTTTTCCTTTTTTTGTCCTTTTCATCACTTATTCATCACTTATTCATCCTCAGTGGCTAGCATATATTATTTAATCATGAGTTTCAATGACATATGTGTACGTATTTTACTTTTTATTATGAAAGAACAGTACATATAAAATATCTACTATTAACTGATTATCTTTAGGTAGAAAGATATAATTTTTATCTGAAGTGTTAGTCCTCTGTAATTTTTCAATTTTTGCTTATTGAAATATATATTTCTATAGCAGAGAAAGATGTTTATCCTACCCTCAAGAAGTTTACATTAGAAAGCTTTATTATATAAAGAAGTTAAATAGGATTTGAAGTTGAAGTCATAGTGAAAACTTACTCAAATGTTTTTACTCTCAAATCTGTGAGACCTCCTTAATATTTCTGAGAATATAAATGTCAAATAAACTATAAAGTGTCTTGTATAGATATATAATTATCTAAACAATGCCTTTGATTGATGACCTTATTATTACCATATTATGAATGGAAAAACACAAAATTAAAGTGGTTAAATTAAAAAAATTACAAGCAGTTATTGGAGTTAGAATCCCATGCAGAAAACTATTAGAAAGCCTCCATCCTAGAGTACACTAAACTTTACTGCCATAATAAAAATATTTGCTGCATGTTAGTTATCAGTGATAATCATTGTTTTTATTCAATCAAAGCAATACTCAACCAGTACTCAGATTAATCACTCCTCATCATGAAACACAAATGAAACAGAATGTTTGTTCCGGTAGGAAGCAAATGACATTTTCTTTTAAAGGGATGACATGTAGCTCAGGTGTAGAACACTTGTCTAGCATGTTGAGACCGTGGGTCCAATCTTCAAACAAATCAAAGCAAAATAATAAAGAAGCAATGACAATAAGAACTGTCAATATTAGCCGAGGCTACAGAGTTAGAGGTCATCCTCAAGTTTTTTTCTTAAAATTTTTTTTTCTCTTTATGCTTTGGCAGAGATGACACTCACTAAATAAATGTGCCACCATGATTAACTTTAAACAAATTTATGCAACGCATTTCATTTGACTTGGGAATGGCACCACTGGCTGATTGCACTTAAATACTCCCACAGAACTCCAGTTTTCACAAAGGACATAGAAAAACAGAGGGTCATTGCACCTGTTCTATAACACCATCACCAGTAATAATAAAAGCAACAAAGCTGGGTAATAAGCAAGTATGCGATTTTCCTCAAACCCATTAAGGAACTTAGATCATGGGACAAACGACCAACTTCCCATCTATGGAAAGACAATTAGTTTCAAAGACAAAGCCCAAATTTTTAACTTGGGGAAAACATTGGACACCAGTAAAAAGAAAAATAGAGTTACTTTTTGAACAGATAGTTTTATGATCTGAATATATATTTGTTCAAAATTCATGTTGTAAAAAAATAAAATCTACATTGCAATTTGTTTGTTATGATGTGGTGCTGGTGGGGGGGACTTTGGGAAGCAATTGGATAATGAGGATTGTGCCCTTCCAGGTGGAATTGAAGCTTTTTTTTTAAACCTTTTATTTAGAGAAAAAAATGAAACAGAAAGAGGATAGAAATAATGCAAAATTTCAAAAAATAAAAAAAAAATAAAAACAAAAACCAGTAAGAAATCACTAGTTGACAATTACATATTTTCCTCCTAGAAGTAATTGTTCAAGTTACAAAAGTAAAGCATACAAAGTAGACATCTAAACAGTGAGACTGCAATCAGATCTGTTCATCTATCCAACAAAAAACTTAGTATTATGGTCATCTATCTTACACACTCAAACATACTTGCAGTTATATCCTTTAGAATACTTTTCATTTCCTCTCTTTTTACAATAACTATAATCAATTCTTGTAAACTGTTTAGAAGTTCTACACATATATAAGTCTCTACATGCATACCTAGCCTTTCTGTATTAGAGGGAAAAACAAACCAAAACAAGTCAACAATACAAATTCTTAGAGAAACTCAAAATGAGAAGGACATATAAAACCACAATACTAGCTGATCTACGGTTGTCACCATGATGTCACCTGCTATTTTCAATAAAATTGTCTGTATCGTCAAGCATAGTACAATTAAACTTAGTGGTACATAGCACTATTAATAAAACCAAACATTGGAGACATTATAGGACTTCAAAAGCAGTTAATAACAAACCAGAATGGGTATCCTATTGAATTCTGCCATCCCCAGAGTAGTTGCCCCTATTCCCAGACTTGACACCCTCAAGCATACCAGATTCAAATAAAATCAGTCAAGACAAAACAGCGATATAGCCAATCTTCTCTGCCTCATCTCTGCTCTGCTATTTTTTATGTCATTGTTATTTACTTTTCTCCTTCATCCCACTGTCTGCCCCTTTCAATGAGGCCTTTCTACCATTGTTCCTGGAATCCTGGTGAATGTCCTTCAATATTCTTTGCAGGGTTAGATTGATGGTCACAAACTCCCCCAGTTCCTCTTTGTTGTGGAAATATCTTGTCTCTCCATTAATTTTGAGAGACAGTTTTGCAGGGTACATCAGTCTGGGTTGGAGGTTATCTTCTTTCAGGGCTTGGAATATTTTGCTCCAAGCTCTTCTTGATTTGATAGTTTGCATTGAGAAGTCTGCTGTGATTTTGATGAGTTTTCCTTTATAGGTAATCTGTTTCTTTTCTCTGACCACTTTTAATATTCTGTTCTTGTGATGGATTTCTGGGATCCTGACTATTATATGTCTGGGTGTAGATCTGTTTTGGTTGTAGCTGGCTGGAGTTCTGTATGCCTCATATATCTGAACTTCACTTCTTACGCTTGGGAAGTTTTCCTTAATTATTTCTGTGAATAACCTTTTTATTTCATTTGTATTTGTCCCTGCTTCTTTGTTCACATTTTTTATTCTTAAGTTATAAATCATCTTATCTTCTTTTAGCCTTTGTATCATTACTTCCTGGTTCCTTGTTATTTTTAAGAGATCCTTCCTTTCATGATCATACATTGCAAGCCTATCTTCAAGTTTTAAAAGTCTGTCTTTAGTTTCTGTCAAGAAGTTTTTCCAGCTTTCAATGTAGTTTTTAATTTCCTGATATTGTCTTTGGATCTGGTTCATGTATTCTAGATTTTGTTTATATTCTTCATCAAAGGCTTCTCTCCTTTCTCTAGGTTCCTCCATTCTTCCATTTATGTCTTCCTGAGGAATGCCCAGCATTTCTTTTATTAATCTTCTTATATCTTGCTTCACCTGAGTTAGAATTTCAGATTTAAATTCATCGATGAAGTCAATGAAGTATTTCTTTATTTCCGATGAGCCCATGTTTGATACTGCATGTCTGCTGCCCTCAATCTCCTCTGTATTCACCCCTCCTGGGCTTATTTTTCCTGGGTCGGTGGCTGAAGGCCTTTCACTGTTTCTCTGTCTTGTCATGTTTCTGGTTACTTTCAGACAGGTGAATGGTGGAGGTGTCTGGACTTTTACATACTGCCTTAAGTCCCTCTGCAGCTTACTGGCTAGGGCAGTGCTGCTCTCCCCTGTCTGCTGTTGATCTGTGAGGTGCACACAGGGGCAGCGGTGTGGGCCAGCCCCTCCCCTCTCAACCAGTGAGTGATTTCAGCATGTTAGATTGTGCCTTGTAGATGTCATAGGTTCAGGACAGCCTTGTCCCTGGCTATTGGGTCCCAATCAGGGGCATGGCCAAGCCCTAGCAAATCCCACCAATCCACTTTGGGCCACAAGAACTGACTAAAGCTGCCTCAGCCATTGATTCAAGCCTGACTTGCCCAAATCCAATATGTTGTTTTGTAGGTGATCTCACTCTGGGGAATCCAGTTCCCAGCACTCATCAAAGTCCATGCAGCTCTGCTTGCCTTCTCCACTCCCCATTGCAGTGCCTCCTCCCACCAAGGGTCTCTAGCTCAGCAATCCTCACTTTCAGTAGGGCTGCAACCCCAGCTTGATTGTGAGTCACCAAACTCCAAGACACAACCAGCACAGCTACTGCTACCGGAGCATGCCCAGCTCCAGCCCTCTGTTCATGCTTCTTTTTCTTCTTTTTCTTCTTTTTTATTTTTTTATTTTTTTTCTTTTTCCTCAGTGTCTTCCTGGGTCATGAGAATTCCTCTCCTTTTGTCCAGTCCTCTCCATGGTGTCAGATTCCAGCATTTGAGTTGTTTTTCTCAGAAAGGCTCTCTATCATGCTACATTTCCGTTGGCCATCTTGGATCTTCCCTGGAATTGAAGCTATTAAAAATGGACAAAATTTTTCTCTCCTGATCTCTTGCTATTCTACCTGCCACCTGTTGATGACATAAAGAACACACCCTCTTCAGATGCTGCCACCTAAATTCCAGACATCCCAGTCTCAAGAACTGTAGGAAATATAGCACATAATATTCTTTTTTAAAAGTGCAAAACAGAGTAAGAGAGGTACAGTAGTGGCTTTTGACAGACTATAGGATCCCTGGGAGGGGCCTTCACAGCTATGTACAGCCTATACTCTATAGATGCTTCAGGAGCTCAAGAAAAATACTTCAAAAAGTACTGCAAAAGCATGTCCTGATACACAGTCAAAAAGAGATGAGCAGTAGTCACTGAAATATGGAAAATCCCGGAGTTTTGCAAGGAAACATTTTTTATATGTCTTTTATAAGAGAAAAGGCTTAGATTAATGAGGAAGGCAGAAATATGGGGGTCATTGATCCTTCCTAAGGACACCTGTGAGAATGACTTGCAAGTGAAAGCAACAGATAGGAAAAAGAAAAAATGAAATGGGTTGCAAAGGACAAAATATTTTGTATTTTATGGTTATGGTATTTTTTAGAGCTTTTCACAAAGAATCAAATTCATATCATATATTGTTGGAGACCACTACGAAGTGGCTCTGAGCAGGATTTAAATTTTACTGATTGGCTTTCTATGCTTATTTGTGAGTCTGTCCTAGGCCTCGGCCCCTTGCCTGGCAAAGAGAACTGATTTATAGTAAGTGAACCTCTATGAATCACTGATCTTGGCTGAGGTTTGTAGTAGCTAATGAGGCCAGAGATACCTCAAAGGGCAAGATAAGGCCACAGCTGAAGACACCTTGGCTCCTCCACTAATTAAGTAAATGGAGACAGCAGTTATAGGAAGTTGACTCCTATAGTCTCACCCTACCATGAATGTTATCTTGGAGATAAGATGGTTCTCCTAAATTGGCATAGTTTACCACTTGGAGAAGTCCTTGAAGTGACTCCTGAGGTCCTGCTCATTTCCTGTGATTTCTCAGTTTTCTCACCTTTTGTCCTTGGTCCTAATAAAGGGGGCTAATCCAGAGAAGACTGGATCTTAGCCCTCTGAGTTGTGAACTCAACTAAAGGGTTTTGATCTCCTGGATGGAGCCCCTAAAATCATACTATTTGTCTCTTTTTATTTAAGCTCCGCTGTACACTCATTTGGAAGATTAGGGATCTAGGCCAGAACCCGATAATATATGAATATATATATGTACATATTTAAATTCATCTTTCTTTATAATGAAATATTTAAAGAAAAGCAAAAACATAACAAGTCCATCCATTCATTGCCCCTGCAGAGACAACAAAAACTGTTAATAGTTATTGTTTTAATCACATAATGCACTATTCTAATCTTCATCATAACCCTGCATTTGTTGGATTACTAATTCTCTTTGAAAGATGAAGAAACTAGGTTCTGATTATTGCCAGTTGATATAAAATTATAATTTGGATCTTACTGATCCCAAACCCATGAAAATTTGTTGTCTATCTATTCATATTTCTGGTTTCTAAGTAAATAATTTATTTAAAATGAATATTTGTTAATATTACTATGCCAACTAATAAGCTTGCTAATGACAATATAAATAATTATGTTTGCAAGTTTTAGTTTATGCATTAAGGGAGAACAAGTCTATTCTTTATGGCAGGTCTAATAGATTAAAAGCAAATAATTGGTTTCAAGAAGCAAAACCATGAAAGATATACATCATATCTTTTGTTTTTATATGACTTTCATTTGCTGATTCCCATATTTTTACATATAATTTCAAGGCTGTGCCCCCTCAAACTTGTTAATTCTACCACTTGATTTAGGATTTATGTTTGCATAAGCTAAGTGAGCTAAACCTGGAAATAATGTGTATTTGAGCCACGGTAGATGAGATGAGAAAGACTTGATCTTTATTCTACCATTATTCTTTTCCCAATTTACATAAATTTTTCTTCATCTATTAACAACATATAAATATATATGATATGCATATAATTTATATAATAAATGAAAAACAAATTAAAGGAAAAGTCTGGCAGGTCAACAAGGTTTAGCAATTTTTCCTTGTTTCACTTTATCTAATTTCAGTTGTTTATTCTTATTACAAAATTTAATTTTTGTTTAATCCAAGTTTCTAGATATATAATCTTAATTTAAAATTTTTTGGTTTCTTATATTCCAGAAATGTGAGAGTTAGTTTTCTACCTGAGTGCCTAATGTAATTCTTTCTATTGTTTGCTTTCTTATATTTCCCTGTAAAGTTCCAATGAACTGTCTTGCTTCTCCTTGTGTCCTATAGCAGTCACTGAAACCTTTTCTTATTTTACTGCTTCTCATATTTTAGTGTTTAAGAATCATCTTAAAGCCACACATCCCTTTTATACAGAGATTCTGGCTTAGAAGTTTGCTATCCAAGTCACAGATTCACATTTTAAGAATAATCTGAGTCCTTTGAAATAGAAGGTCTTTACTTATTCTTTGAGAAGCAGTACATGATCCTCTGCCCTCAAATCACAGTGTAAACCATTGGCACTGGACTCGGGAACTGATTCAGTGTTCAGGCAGGTTGTTGCTCATGGTTCTGTGAGCCTATGCTGACTTTGGATCTCACTGTTCTTTGCTAGAGTCCTAATCATACTTCTTGACTAAGAATAGAAAAATGAAAATAAACTAAATTTTTCTACACTGTTATGTTTAGCAAAAAAGAGAAGAAAGCAATCTTTCAATATACAACTTTGTCTCCTATTTTCACAATTGTTTTGCTTAATATTTACTGAAAAAAAGATGTGGAAGAGAAGAGGAAACATGCCTTTCTCTGGCTTCTCCGATTTATCATCCAGGATCCTTTATTTACAATGCTTTGAGAACTGAAGGAAAGATTCCTTTGATCCTATATTTTCAGTGCTATAGATCATCTCCATATATAATAAAAACTGGTTAATTCCTTCTGTTTCTGCAAGTAAATACTTCCTTTATCTGGTTGACTGATGTTGACAGCAATTACTGAAGAAAAGGTGGGGTTTTTTTTTTTTTTTACATTTTCCAGTATTTTTCACATAGCATTGACACAATTATACATAAATATTCACTTTCTAATATGTCTTTAAAATTTTGCATTTTATGTTTAACAAGGGACTAAATAAACATGACATATTCTAAAAATGTTGGTAAAACGAAGTCAAGATTATGATTTCAAGTGGAAAGAATGCATAGTGAAAAATAGTAAGAGTTGTTGTGTGCAGTACATGGCTTTTTTCATTGTCTTTCAAATAAGTCAGTTCTTTCATTTCTGACCTCTTTCTTGAAAATAAAATTGATTATATGTGGAAATAATATTCTTCTGCTAATAAAATACTGCATCTATTTCTAATTATTAACAATAATGACATTATTAATATCAGAAAAAATAAAATTTTACATTGTTCTATTCTATTGTGATAGAGGGAAATAAAGATTAAAATTACAAAACCTTTGCCATATCCTTTTATGATGAGTGGTCAGACCTAGAGCAATTGCTATTTGTTTGCTACACTACATTAAATAATCACTGGATATGCAAAGAATCTATGAGTTAAGAACAAAAGAGATGGTTGGGTTTCGTTATAGGAAAGAAAAGAAATAGAGCTCCCTAGGGTGATAGAAAGGAAGATAAAGAAGAACGGTTCAAAGGAAGCAGGGACAGCAAGTGAGCAAAACAACATGGAAAAACAAATCATAGTGAAGGCAATGAAAATGGCCAAAGGACTATTAGAAGCTAAAATGTCTAATATTCATTTTTAAGTTACTTCTGTGTAATGTTGCTTTATTCTTCTTCAATGTGATGTCAGTCAAGAACATGACTATACTGCTTCAGAATTATTGTAGATGCTGGAAGTTTAGCCCAGCAGCACAAATGCCTGCTTGGCAGGCACAAAGTCATGAGTTCGATCCCTGGTACCAAAAGAAAAAGAAAAAGAATTTCAAAATTATTGTAGAGCAGAGAGAAGTAATCAATAGTAAAGTTAAATTGTTGTGAAATAGATATTCAGCAGAAGCAGCAACTAGGAGACAGTTTTTCAGAATTCTGGTAGATTTTGTATCTCTACCATGTATGGCATATGGATTTTAAGTGACACTTCATTTAAATAAAACTGAATACATAAACTCTGACCAATTGAGGATTTTAAGAAACAATTGTGTGGATTTTATGATGTCCATTTCCTGTTTCACAGGAAAAGGGCTTCTAGTGAAGCTCAGATAATACTTTATATATGAACTTACAGAGTATGGTATCAGAGGATATCTAAGTGTATTTCTAGAACCATCCAAATAGCATAAAAGCTCATAATTATAATGGATGAAGAACAACACTGGCAAATACATCACAAAATATACTATAATTGATTAAATGCATTTAGTTAATTATTTTCTAGTTTTGCTATTTTAATACATTTCTACACTAACTCAGGAAAAATGACCTAAATAATAGGGTGTGGAATTTCATAAAAATAAAGAAGAAAACAAGAGACTAGATTTCTTGCAAATGGGTAGGGCACCTAGGGCAAGGAGAGGGCGAAGGAAAGGGAAAGTAAGAAGAATCAAATTGTGTCATGTACAGTTCAGTCCTTCAATCTGTGAAAAATTTTCCACATTAGCCAGGTAGACACATTCATGTAAAGATATATAGGAATTTATATATTTAAGATGAAGATTTTGAACTTCTCATCTTTTCTAAAGTAATAAGCAGTAATAACTCTAATATTGACATAACAATTTTGTTAAAAATGAATTTATAAAAATGATTTTAGTGGTTCTGTAAATGCTTAAAATTTTTGTTTTTTTCTACTTTTTAGACCATGCTTTAAATCTCTGACAATGATTTGAAGGTCATATTACTTGTCTTTACAGTACTATTTCACAAGAAAAAGATAAGGGGACTGGGAGTCTAGCTCAACAGCACAAGTGCCTGCCTGACAAGTGAAAGGTCCTGAGTTTGATTCCCAGTACTATAGAAGAAGAAGAAGAAGAAGAAGAAGAAGAAGAAGAAGAAGAAGAAGAAGAAGAAGAAGCAGAAGAAGAAAAGTCAATTCCTCTTGCTAATCTCTCTAATAAAATACTCAGTCTCTATGGGATGTGGAAAAGAGAATCACAATAGTTAAAGTAAAACAATAAACCAGAAATCCTGCTCTGCCCAAGTTTCTCTTCTTCTTTTGTGATGCTTTTTCTTTTCTTTTCACACAGCTATAGTGGCAGTCTTCCCACTACACTCTTTCTATACATTTCTGGCAGGAAAGTGTCCTGATTATTAGTGTGTTCTCTGCCGTCAACTAACTGGGCATTGCCTCCTGACTCTAATCAGCGTGATGAATTTGGCAAATTTTATAGTAACTTAAGGTAATGTTTCAAAACAGATAACTAACCTTACTTATGTTACTCAGATATTCAAAACTAGACTTTCAGAAGAAGATTTGCCAGTCATTTGCTAATTTTGTGCCTTCTATACTTAGCACAGTGTTTAAGCTATCTTTGTTGATAGGCAAAAAGTAAAAAATGAAAGAGATGGAGGGATACAGTGAGAAATTAGCAAAACCAAGTGAGTTCATGTGATATAAATCTCAACTGTGAGTGGTGAAAAATTTACATAAAATTCAATTAGGATATAGGTCTGAGTATAATAACATTAATGTGATAGATCCTATGGCTTTTACAATATATCCTAAATTTAGGATTGATATAGTGACCTCTAGAGTCAACTAAACAAATAGAAAAATTCATTAGCTTTGATCACAACACATATTGATATATAGCCTAAAGTTAGGAAAAAACCCTACAGAATTAGTTTTAGAAATTAATCTGCTGTCAAAGTTTTAGATGTGTCAAACAGGATATGAAATGTTATATATTCCACTAGTGAGAATCATAGAAATACCCCCATTTTCTCTTAAGCAGTTCTTTAAAACCAGTCCAATGTTACCCAGTTTACATTTTAATTGGAAAAATAATTTCAGAGATCTCCTGTAGCTTATGGGAAAGAAAACATTGTGACTGAATGTACCTCATGGGATCGAATTTCAGGATGGTAAATTGTCAATTCAGTGTAACAAAAACTGACATAATTTAAAATTTAAAGACAAAAATTGACATTAAAATGTATAGATGCTTGGCGTGGTGGCACATGCCTGTAATCCTACCATTTGGGAGACTGAGGGAGGAGGATCACTGTGAGTTGAAAGCCAGCCTGGGGTATATAGTGAATTCAAATCTAGCCTGAACTATATAGTGAGACCCTGTCTCAACAAAACAAAAACAAAAGCAAAAAAGCATAGATTCTTAAATATTAACAAATGTATACTTTTCCTTAATCATCAACCAATTATTTTTCATACAGTTATTCATTATTTAGAAAATGTAAGTGAAGTATCTATTTTATTTAAAGCATTATTCCAGGTCCTAGAAAACAGAGATTAGAAAGTCTAAATGTTTTCATACAAAAGAATTTAGTTAAGTGGGGAAAATAATTATAATTCATTGTTGTCCAATTATAAAATAGATTAGTTCCAAGAATGAAGAGAATAATTGATTCATCCAACTATAAGGATGAAAATTGCTCAGAAAAGGTCAAACAGCAAAGGCTGTACATGTCAGATTTTAAGGTTCTTGAAGAGAAGGAATTTCACAACTAGAAAAAAAAATTGTTTTAACCATAAGGAACAATATATTTTAACAAAGGAGGTAAGAAAGCAGATACGAAACCATAATGCTTATTCATTAATTTTTAATCATCTTAAGTGAATTCTATTAGATTCTAGTGATAAAAAGTGAAAAAATGCTGATCAGCCTTTGCTTCCACAGAATTTAATGTGGAAAAAACACAAGTGAAATGTGGTTATTTCCTCACCTTATCCATGAAGAAAGCCTTCCCAACCCCCCAGGAATAATTGGAAACCTCCAGAAACCACAGATAGGAAATGTCAAAATCAATTTACATGGAGTCTTTCCTATGTATACATACCTATGATAAGGTTTATAAATTAGGCATAGGAAGAGATTAATAACTAATAAAACAATATACCGTAATGAAATTGATGGTATCGCTACTCTTGTACTTCCCAGTCCCTACTGATGACTGATAACCAGACACAGGGTGGGTACTCTGGACAAAGGAGTGATCCACATCTGGAGTGGGATGGAGTGGGATAACGTAAGATTTCATTGTATCATTAAGAATTAGAGCATCAAGTTGGAACTTTGGGCGCTGGGAGAACAGGCGGCCTACTTGCCGCCCTGGTGAGCAGCTTGGGGCCTGCCAGATCAGACACTGATCCATTCCCCCCCCTGCCCCCCGTTAGCAAGGGGGCACCAGCGGTCTGAGTATCTTTTGGGAAGATGAAGGTATGCAGCATGGCAAGTAAGGGGGATTTCCTTCTACCATCTCTTTGAAGGCAAATATTTTTATCACTGTTTTGCTCAGTTTTGATTAATGGTACTGATTTTTTCAATATTCTGTTTTTATAAGTTTGATATTTCCTTCCATTTTCCTCTACCTGATTGAAAGAACAGGTAATGTGAACAAAATGGGCTGTACTATTGAGCCCATTGCTCATGTCCTGGTGACCTGCTGTGAGGTTCTGTGGTAATTTTACTGCACTGTGGTCCCATGGATTTGTTCTGTCTTATTCTGCTATATTTTTCTACCTTCAAAAAAAAAGTAGATAAGAAAGTAACAAAATACCTCCAAAAATCTCCCAACCCACCAAAGCTGATCCATGGATCATGAATGAGGAGAAACTCAAAAACAAGGCAACAGAATTATATAAGGTGATTAAAAAGTAAATAACAACAACAAAACAAGTCAGTAAGGTACTGAGCAACCTGAAACAGGATATAACTAATCAGTTAATGGACTTAAAAAGTAAAAAGAAGAAAAGAAAGTGTTCTACAGGATATGGCTGCATGTATGTTTAAGTGTGTAGGATTGATAACCATGTTGCTAAGTTGTTACTGGATCATTGAACTTCTTCGCAGTCTCACTGTTTGAATGTCCACTTTGTATGCTTTAATTTTGTAACTTTAACAGCTAGATCTAAGAAGACAATATGTAATTTATCAACTAGTGATTTCTTACTGCTTTTTTTCTGAAATTATGTATTGTTTCTACCCCCTTTTCTGTTTTGCTTTTTTTTTTCCTCTTTAAATAAAATTTTAAAAAAAGAATTAGGACATTGCACAATGTAAAACTTATAAATTGTGTACTTCCAGAATTTTCCATTTAATATTTTTTAGACTCTGTTTGACCATGGGTAATTGAAACCTGAAAGCAAAAACAAACATAATGAGGGATTTCTGCAATTACTATACCTCATGTTAATTAGTAGAAAGGAGTAATGCAAGACTTTAAAAATAGACTATGAAAGAAATCTAACTCAATGATCTCACTGGAGATGTATTTCACTAAGCAATGTTTATCTGTCTTTTTAAAACAATGTAACATAGGACAAAAGCTTCTTCTATGATTACTCTAGATATTATTTCAACTCTATTATGTTTCCCTTCTAGGACACAAAATGTAATATGCTAGACACTTTGACAGTATTCCCCATATCTTTCTACTTTTCCCCTTTGGATTTGCTTAGTACAATTTGTATTTGCTTGCTTTGACTTCACCAATACTGTCTTTGTGCATTCTGTATAATGTTAAAACCATCCATTGTGTTTTCACTGAATGTATTTCATTTCCAATTTTTATTGGATTATTTTGTGAAAATTTTAATGACATAATTTTCCATGATTTTACTTTTATTTTTACATTTTTGCCTTTTCTCATAATTTTATCATAGCCTTTAAACATATCTGTTTCTAGGATTGTCACCAATGGTGGGTTCTTGTGGTATACATTTTATTTCTTTGTTTTTAGTTATTTGTTTTCCTTTTTTAACTGTGATAAATTTTGACTAGGTAATGACACTGTGGGTGAGTTTTTAAAAATATATATATTTACCTTTTTCTAAAAAGAGATAATCTTAGTTTCTTTCCTGAATCTTAGTTGAAATGCATCTTTATTTACAGTTGCATATATATTTCCCTTACTCCTACGGTGAGTACATTATTTCAAAGTAGTAAAAGTTACTCTTAGAGGTCATTAAAAGAAATTGAGGTACAAACTGAGAAGAAAAGTATTTATTTGAGCCAATCAGAATTGTAACTCAGGAGACATAAATATCTGGTATGTTAAAATGTGCTCCTGTGCCTTACAGATTTCAAAAAACTTTCAAAGGCAAAAAACCCATAACAAAAACAAAAAAAAAAATAAAAAAAACAAGAGGGGAGAAGCTTATATCACTTAGTTTACATCACTTATGTGTCAAAAATTTAGATCAGTGCAGGAAAGATAGTAATAAGCTTTCTTGTAGGAAAGAGATTGAGTCATTTAACTAATATAGGTAATTTACTTTTTTAAAGTATGGGAGAAAGACGAGGTGAAACACATTCTTGGAAGAAGGAAGCGAGGGACAAGCTGATTCCAGCAGCTATCTGTGGGATTGGAATATTTTGCCCTAAGAGAAATGCTAGATCCCAGAACATAAACAGAATGCAGAGAGTTGTGTGGCTTCGACATTTACTTTAAGGCAGATGTGACAAAAGCACAATCTTTTGGAATATTTCAGTCTGCTCTCATGTGTTTGATTTAAAATTTTCTGTGTTTTTAAAGTATACAATTCAGGTTTGTGGGATCATGGGTTTTCAACTAAAAGCCCAGGGTGTTATCATCCTGTCTCACAGTCGCATACTCTTAACCGGAAACCCCACTTCCTGACTCACTGTAGCCTCCGGAAACTGTTCAGCACCTTATCTTCCCAATTATTGTATTATAATACTGAGTACTTTTTGTTTTTGGCATGCAAAGCTTATTATTCAAAAGACCTGAGTGGGGTTTGTATGCAGATTTCGATGTCCTCTATAGTTCCTTCCCATGTGGGTTTATGTTAAATTGCAGCCATTTGATGGAATTAAACTACAATCTGTTCCAGATCAGGAAGGCTGTTGTGCTGCTTTTTCACAATATAAATATCATATTATATGTTCCCCATGTCAAGATTTATAGCCCCTCAAGCCCTGTGTTCACTGATTGCTTCCCAACACCTTCCACATACTGTTTATGTAAGTTAATATAGATTATTTAGATGTCAGTTATACAGGAGAATTAATAAAGCAGGTTGCTGGTTTTCTTTAAGCTAATAAAACTTATTGCTACAGGAGTTTGGCCAATCTAGATTAAATGGTGTGGACTTCCTGAGTGTAATCTGTCCTTCCAGTCATCTTCCTGGATGTAACATGCATTCTTTTCTCCAGAGGCAGAGATCGTTTTCCTCTTCTTTCTACCTTTCCTTCCTGCACTTACCTACACGTTGCTACAAATGTCAAATGTCCTTAGGTACAATGTTGAAAAATATGTTTCATAGAGTAAGACTTTTTTTTTTTTACATAGAAGTGAAGAGAAACAGTAGTACCTGGTGGATTTTAGGTGTTATCTTCCATTCCCTAGCACAGTCACAATGTGATACTGCCAAGCTATGGGTTTTGATGGCTTTCTCCATGGAGTTTTGTTTTGCAATAAACACTGAAGAAATGAGGCAAAATAGACTTCAGCAAGGGTTGTCATTCTTATACCCACATAGCCATGGAGAGAGTTTCCCCCAGACTGTCCATGATTCACTCAGTGAAGTTTTGATCAAAGCTGTGAGAGCCAGAGAACCCACTAGATGTCTGTCATCTCTGCTGTTTCATACTCTCAGCCTTCAGCAATCTACAAAATTTGGTGGTCTGTTCTTCTCACAGTTTATTTGGCTTCAGGAGGCACTTGCCTCAGGTAATTAATGCTTACTTCTTTTTCTTCACTTAAGGTATTTGTGAGAAAACATTATTAGTTGTATAATGTTTATATAGACAAGCAAAAAGTAAAAATGCAAATAGAGAAATATATTGAAACTGTAGAAGGGAGTATTAAAATGAATAAAGAAAATTTCAGCACCAAAAATTTCACTATACATACATTTACAAGATCTTTATTATGATTAAATCATATACAAAATATACCAATATAACATAATTTTAAAGAATGGGCAGTTCAGCAAAGACTATTTTCAATCCCTCATTTGTACATTCATATTCACCTAATTGATTTCTTCCATAGAGTTATATTCCTATCTTATTTCTAGTACAAAGCCCAATACAGAATAAACTGATACTTAAAACATACCTGATAAGTGACTAAATGATATCAAGCCATTGAAGTTTTGTGCTATAATAACCCTTCTGAAACTATTTAAGCAGCTTCTCTGTAGCCATAGCAACTATATTTTTCTAACTTTTTATACCATTAATTTAAGAAAGAAAAAATACATTAGTTTAATGTAAAGTACAAATGATTGATTTTAACATTGTCATGAACATTGAGACCATAGTAATTCAGACACACAGTTTAAATATCTCATGGTTTCTCTTATATGAGAAATACAAGCTATAATTAAAGAGAAAATTAAATAAAAACAAATGCAATTATAGATAACTTTTGTAAAAGTGAGAGGGATCAAGAGATAAAGTCAGTGGGGAAGGAAGGGGAGAGTACAGGGATGAAAAAGTATTAAGATGTCTTAAGTATGTGTATTGACTCCCCATGATGATTATAATCATTACTGTGCTACAAATATGTACTGACAATTTTTTTTTAAATTCAGACAGCAAGACCATATTTAGGTATCTTGATATATCTCAGCACTTACCACAGTGGCAGGTAATGTCATATATATGTTTGAGGAAGTTGATTTCCTGGTCATGAGTCTGTAATATATCAAATATTGGTTGAATTCCAATGTATTGCCTTCTCTGTATATTTCTACTTTGTCAAAATGCTGCTTTCAGAATTCATTGTTTCAGAAGTTCCTCAATCTATAATTATAAAACACTATTGTTTCTTTTTTATAGAGATCACTTGACATGGAGTTTTGAACTTTTCATTTACTGTGTAATTTAATTTTTGTACTTAGAGGTAACTTAATTGAATCACTATTTTGTGATCTCTAAAGTAATCAAATGTTTTGAGACTTTCTTCACTTCATGAAATCTAATGTTTATTTTTGTACCTTTTTTTGATGTTATGAACAAATTCACACAGTTAAACGTTTAAATATTAGGTTGTCATTTTTAAAATTTTTTCTTTGATACTTTAATTGGCCATATTTGCTCATCCACTTAAGTATGTTAGAAGTAATATTATATAGGAAAAACCAGCACTTTTAAGGGACAAATAAATTTTATTTTAATAATATAAAGCCTATCAAAAATATTGAACCTACCAAAATGTTTGTTTTTACCTTCAGTTTCTGAAATTCAATAGCATTATAAGAAAAGAATACTTATCTGACTTATGATAGCACTCAAAAAGGAAACCATGCAAATAAATGCATTAAATGGGAAATGATCCTCAGATAAATTATAATCTCCTTGAAGGTATCTTCTACATTTTCTTCAATTTCAGTATAAAGGCACAAAATAGTATTAATGAATCACTATGTGGCATTTTATGGTGATTATTATAACCACTCATGCTAATGAATATCAAAGATGAAATAAATCAGAAAGTCAGGAGAAAGGTTAAATGCCTTTGCAAACAGAAAATACATTTATCAACAGTTCTGCAACTGCTCTCCCTATTCTAGTCTGTCTGAGAAGTGAACTCTCATATTAAAGGGAGTTCCTAGTGGCTAGGGATGTAGCTCAGTGGAAGAGCAAGCTTAACAAATATGGGGCCTTTGATTTAATCTCTAGCATGCCCATTTACATGCACACGCACATGCATGCACACACACACACACACACACACTCCCAATCATAACAAGAACAACAAAAATACCCAAATTTCTCATAAACTGCCACTTTCCTATGAAATCTTAACTTGGTAAATCAAAATCAGTTCTGGAGGAAACTAGTATATTTGTTCATGAGAAATAACACATAAACTCAGTCTCTCACACACATCACAATTATTGCTTCCAAATAAGTTCTAGCCATTGTCTTTGGCATTATACATGCATATACTCACTTAATGCACAGTACTAAATTAGATTTATTTTCATATTTCTATATTTCATATAATAGAAACTTAACCATGACACCAAAAATTAATTTAATTAAATACACAAAAAAGATTTGAACACACCTAATCTGGCTCTGTAAACTGCGCTGAATTACTTTCAATGTTGCCTTGGAAACCTGAGGAACTTCCACATGGTATCATTTGTGTCCAGTCCTTCCAGAAATTTTTAACGTTATTTTTAAAATGAGATATAAATAGAGGTGAACTGGAAATACCTTGTTAAAAGAACAGCTATTCATTAATCAATCAAAAGCATTTGTATGAGTAAGTATATTTGATTTCTAATCAAAAATACTGGTGGATTTTGTTTTATGGAATTTGGAGAACTCACTCTTTTCCTGATTTTATTTCCTAAATGCACATTTATCTTACTTGAGATAAACTGTTAAACCCTTATGTAAGGGAAAATTAATAAATTCAAGTAGAAAGTTTTATAAAATGTTTTAAAACATACAGATTTATGACATTGTTACTGATTTTCTAATAAAAGATGTCAATATTGCTCCCTCTGGTCTGTCTTTTTTGTTGTTTTTTAAAATTTTATTTTATTAGTACATGTTGCTAGTATTGTAGCTGGAGTTTATATTCATTTTAAGGAGTTGGTACATGTACAGATTGCATCTTGGCTATTTTTTATTCCCCTTCCCTTCTCCAGCTAACTCCCACCCTCTCTCTAAACGTTTGCCCATTTTCATTATTATTATTATTAGTAATAATAATAGTAGTAGTAGCGGGGGTAATTCATGTTTATGACACATAATGCTTACATGCATTGTGGGGATTTGGTACATGTACAGTATGCATCTTGAATCTTTTTATGTTCCCTTTTATCCCCCACCCCTCCTCTAGGACCCATTCCCATTCATTTCTCTGTTTCCTTGTATCAGTCTTTTGCTCCTTATTTGTACTTTGTGTTACTCAGATAAGAGAAACCACATGATAATCACTCTTGTGTACTGATATATTTCACTTAAAATTATGTTTTTCACTGTATATATTTTCCATTATAGCCAACTAGTAGAGAATACATTCTTTGATACACTTGTCTGTTGATGGAAATAGAGACCATTTTCAGGTGAGAGCTATTATAAATTGTGTCACTCTAAACATTGTATGTGTGTGTCATTGTAAGATGATGTCTTTAGCTTGAGGAAGAACTAGAAGAGGCATAGCCAGGTCAAATGGAACTTTTATTTTTAATTCTTTGAAAAATCTTCATACTGATTTCTTGAACTGGTGTTTGTGTTAGTTTACATTCCAACCAACAATATAGAAGATTTACTTTTTCACTGCAGTCACACCAGAATTTTTTATTATTTTATTCTTTGATAATTACCACTCTTTCTGGAGTGAGATGGAATTTTAGCGTTGTTTAAATTTTCATTATTCTAATGGCCAGAGATGACCTTACCTGAATCTGATAAGGCCATTTATGACAAAACACCAGCCAACATTGTATTAGATGGGGAAAAATTGAAAGTTTTTCTTCTAATTTCAGGAACAAGATAAAGATGTACACTATCACTGTTTCTGTTCAACACAGTACTTGAAATATTAGCCAAAGAAATCAGTCAAAGGAAAGGAATAAAAGAAACATGTATGGGAATGGAAGTAACATCATTATTTGCAGATGACATGATGTTCTACATAGAAAATCCAAAGAATTCCACTAAAAGACTCTTAGATTTAATAATCTTAACAATGTAGCAGGATATAAAATCAGCACAAAAAAACAATAGCATTTCCATACACTACTAATGAACTCACTGAGAATGAAATTAGGAAAACAATACCATTTACAGTAGCATCAAGAAAAGTTCAATATCTAAATTAACCTAACCAAGGAAAATGAAAACTGCAAAAAATCAAAACAAAACAACAACAACAACAAACTATGGTACTCTGAAAAAGGAGTTTCAAGAGGCCATCATGAAATGGAGGGTATTCCCTGCACCTGGACACATAGACCACTAGTACAAAAATGGCTGCACTCCCAAAATTGTTATGCAGAGTCAACATGCTCCCAATCAAAGTACCAACAGCATTTTTAACAGATGAAAAATTTCATAAAATTAATATGGAACCTAAAGAGACCCACAATAGGCAAAGCAATTTTGGGTAACAAGAGCAAAAGAGGCAGTCTCCTACTACCTGACTCTAAGCTATCCTACAGGCTACAGTGATTTAAAAAAATGGTACTGGCAACAAAAACAGACATGTGGATCACTGGACCAGACTAGAAGATAGAAAAACAAGATCACATTCAGATATGTGATCTTGACAAATGAAGGAAGGACATCCTATTGAACAAAACGTGTTGGAAAAGCTGTATGTGGAAGATAAAACTTGAACCCACCAATCTCAACATATTATAAACTAAAATCAAAATAGATCAAAAATCTGCACATTAAAACAGGAAAATTGAACCTGATAAAAGATAAAATAAGCCAAAATCTGAAGTCCTAGTTGTAGATATGGACTAACAGAACTCCAATTGCACAAGAAATAACCAGTCAACAAATGGGAGTACATTAAATTAAAAAGCTTCTGCACAGTGAATAAATCAATTAGTAGAATGAAGAGATAATCCACAGAATGAGGGAAAAGTTGCCAGCTTTTCCTTAGAAAGTGGACTAATGTCTGGACTGTATAATGAATTAAAAAAAAAAGACTCAGCTAAAATAAAATACCAAATCAAGAAATGGCCAAATCAAATGAGCAGACACTTTTCAGAATAACTACAAATGGCTGGTAAATATATGAAAAAATGTTCAATATCTCTGGCCATTAGAGAAATGCAAAGTAAAACAACATTTTATTCATTTTCAAGTGTTCAGTTGAGTAATATTAGCTACATTCACAACTTGGTGTAAACATTATCAGCATTTCCAGCTATTTTACACTTTTGGAGATTCTAAACTAACTCCCCATTTCTCCCAAATCCCATAACCTGATAGTCTTTATCCTACTTTCTGTGTCTATAATTTTACACATCTAAGTGATTAATAAAAGTGTAATGATGTAACATTTGTCCTTTTATGTCTGGCTTATATTTCTTAGAATTAAGATCTTATGCTTAATTGCAGCAGGTATCAGAATTTCATCCTTTTTAATGGTTCAATAATATTTCATTGCATTTAAACAGGTACAGTGGAATGTATGGTTTTATAAAGACTTATTAAATAAAATATTGTTGCCCAGTATATAAATGGGAATCCCACACTGATTTCTTCAAGTACATCTGTCTGACTAAGAAGTCTATAGCATATGTGATAGATATTAAAAAAAGAGAGAGAGAGAAACTATGTACATAGTACCTCTAAGTTGATTTTCATTGCCTATCCTCAAATTCTTCCTCATAAAAATTACTTTGAAGAATTATTTATCAAGTATGAAATTTGCATAGTTTTTCTTGATGCAACATCATGACCTTCACATTCAAAGTTAAAAGTCATGTATATAAAAGCCACAAAGTCAACAGGAAAGTGAAATCTGGTTTGTGCAATCAAGTAACTATGCATAAGCAGAAGTACAAAGATAATATCAAATAAAATATGTTGCATGTTCAAATGGATGAAAGAACAATACTCATTCCAAATATTGTTCTTTGGCAATATATATAATTGAAAATGTACAGAACAGTTATGAATTGTACAAATACATTTCCCATTCTCCTTATTTTTTTATAAAATAAAGTTTATTGAAAAGCAGCTGTACTTCCACTTCATGGTGACAAAAACAAAATATTATTTACAAGAGTATTAAAATGTGAAATAATGTTAGATCTCACCACAGAATTTGTTAAACAGTAAATTAGAAAACATACAGAGAAATCAAAAATTTCAAGAAACATTTTAAGATGAAACACTTGAAGATAAAAATTTTGCAAAAACTGATCTAAAACCCTAATTCTAATGAAAATCAATTTTTAAAAAATTGGCAGGTTTTTCTAAAATCGATATGAAAATTCACATCTTTTTTCATCCATTCCTTTGGATGGATCCATTTGGTTTGTTTCCAAGATTTTTCTATTACAAATTAAGCTGCTATAAACATTGGTGCACATATATGGCTAAATATAATATTTTTAATTTTTCTGGGAAAATACTCAAAAAATAAATGTCTGGGTCAAATGGGACCTCTAATCCTAGTTTTTGAGAAATTGCCACACTGGTTTCCATGGTGGTTGTACCAGTCTACAATCCCACCAGCAGTGGAGAAGGGTTCTTTTTTCCCCACAGCTCTTCCAACATTATTAATTGATTTATTTTTTAATAGCCATTCTTTCCAGTGTGAAATGGAATCTTATTGTTGCTTTCCTTATTCTCTTTAAATAGAGAGAAATTAACGAGTTACTCCGTTGGTGTTTACCTTTTTTAGTTTCTACTTCTTCTCTTCCTGTTTTCTTTCTGACTCATCTGTCCTTTTAATCAAAGTAATCTAATATAAAGTCTTAAGATATAAAAGTTCCTTTTCATATTGCAGTATAATGATCAAAATCAGAAGATGTGTGATTGGTGCCATACTGGACCACCACCACTACTTGGTGATACAGTATACATGTGGAGCATTTGGGTTTTATTTTCAGCACTGAAGCTGCAGTGACAGCCTTTTAAGATGTATCATAGCATAAATCATCATATGCTAGAGTTCAAATCCCCCTAGTTTTTTCTACTTCCTTCAGAAAAACAAATCAGAGTTAATAATGATTTACACAATCATATATGACTTGGCCATTTGACAGCTACCTTGAACTCATATGCCAAAAGTGTCCACAACATCTCTCCCAGCTTTATTCTCTGGCCCTTGCTTTTCTTTCTGTGTTTTTTCAGTCATCTACTTTGCTCTCTTCTCTTGGACCTTTGCTCTATCCTCCCTCGTACCTTGTGTCGAATCTTCATCTTATTTAAAAGGTCTTTCTTGAGCACTTTATATAAAATGGTAACTCTTACTTGCCCCATCACTCCCTGTCTTAGTTATTTTTTGCTCATCGCTGAGACAAAATACTTGATGCCCAAAGTTGGGAAAGGAAAGGTTTATTTCTTACAGTTTTGGGAGGTTTCAGTCCATACTCAGTTGGCTCCAAGGCAGCATGGCATGGTGGGTCTGCAGTTTATGGCAGCTGTAAAAACAGCAAGGCAGAAACTGGCAAGAGAGAGACACACCTTCTTCCTGCCATTACATCACATCCTGGCTCCACCCCTAGGTGGGTGTAGCACTCACACCTCCAATCCAAGTGCTAGAAAATAAACCAATCACAAATGCATAATGCAAAGGCATGAAGTTTGGAGGCCACTGACATAAACCATGACATTCCACCCCTGGCCCCCAAAGACTCATGTACATCCTTTATACAAAAGACACTTAGTCTATCTCCAAGAGTTGCCAAACTCCTAATGTTTTCAGCATTGCTGAGAAGTGTAAGTCCCAATCTCTTCTAATATCTATGGCAAACTCTTAACTGTAAACCCCTGTATAAATGAAACAAGGTTACATATTTCTGAAATGCAAAGGCACAAGATAAACATTACCATTCCAAAAGTTACAAACAGGGGAATATGAAGCATTGGAAACAAAGCAAGTCCAACATCCAGCAGGGCCAACATTAAGTCCTAGAGTTCCATGTTCAGCATTTAAAGCAATCTGGTTGCAAACTCCAAAAGGCTTGGGTGAGTCCACCCCCATGGCACTTCTAGGGATGTTAGCTCCTACAGCTTTTCTCTTAAACCCTTTCTGCTCGGTTTTTGTAGCTTTCCTTGGATGATCTATGTTTTTGGCTTTTTCAAACTTTTGGGGTCTCCACTGCACCTTTGGCTTTACTCTTACATCTTTACATATTGCCCTCTCAGGGGCACACTGCTTGGCCTCCCAGGCCCTTTGCAATTGGGGTGGAAGCTGTTTTACCCTCAGAATTTGTATAGTTTCCTTGCACCTAAAATTAGCGCCATGTGGATGCCACCAAGGTTTGCTGCCAGCTAGAGCAGTAGCCAGGCTGTTTTCTCTCTTAGCTGTAGGGGTCAATTGTCTGGATTTCTGGGCTCTGTGAACCTGATTGTGAAGAAAAGCTTCTCTATGTTGCCACCATTTTGGAACCTCATGTGGCTGCCGCCATTCTGGAACATGGTGCTTTGCAGCTTTCTTCTCTGAGCAAATTTTTTCACTTTTGCAGTTTTGAGGCTGCAAAGGGTGGAGACTGGCTGCTTCCTGGGATGCCCCATGGCCATCTTTTTTATCCCTCTGTTTGTCTTCAGTAATCAGTCTCAGCTTTACAATCCCCAACTTTACTGGAGTTTTCCTTCTGGTCAAACTCACAGCATTTTAAATTGTCCTGTTGGGCTCTTTGCTCTTGATTTGCAATATATATCTAGCTAAAATCCCCTAACAATAGCCATGCCACAGCCTCAACATTCGACTGCCTTGAAATTTTCTTTGCCAGATTAATTAGTCCACTGCCCTTAATCTCAGTCTCAGGCAAAGTCTCTGGGCATGAGCAAAATGCAGACAAACTTTCTGCCAAGCCATAACACACATTGTGGAGAGTACAACAACCAATGCAGTCCTTCTTCCCAGCAGAAACCTCCCAAGCATGGTCTTTACCATCAGGCTTTTTATCAGCCTTTTGGTCTCCTGAACTCTGACCAGAATCTCCTCTACAAAACAGCCTGAGCTCTAACCAGAATTTCCTTTATAGAACAGCCTAAGCTGCTCCAACTCTATGCATCTAGGCAACATGTCTGAACCTTTTCAAACTCTGTCCACAAGCAGGTTTTCTAAAGCCTCTTGAAAAACATGGTCAGGTATAGTCACAGCAATGACCCCACTGCTGGGACTAAATTCTGTCTTAGTTACTTTTTACTCATCATTGAGACAAAATACCTTATGTCCAAAGTTGGGAAAGGAAAGGTTTATTTCTTACAGTTTTGGGAGGTTTTAGTCTATACTCAGTTGGCTCCAAGGCAGCATGGCATGGTGGGGCTGCAGTTTATGGTAACTGTAAAAACAGCAGGGTGGAAACTGGCAAGAGAGAGAGACACACCTTCTTCCTGCCATTACATCACATCCTGGCTCTACCCCTAGGTGGGTGTAGCACTCACACCCCCCAATCCAAGTGCTAGAAAATAAACCAATCACAAATGCATAATGCAAAGGTATGAGGCTTGGGGGCCACTGACATAAACCATGATACTCCCTATCCTATATCTTAGTAGCATCTGAGATACTGTATATTTTTCATGTATTTTATTCTACGTAGCTTCCATTCCCACTGGTATGCAAAACCTTTGGGAGCATAGAAGATATCCCAACACATAGTAGCTATGCAATAAATGTTTTAAATTAATAATAAAAAAGAAAATGAAAAAGGTCAGTTATGGAAAATAATTTTAAAGTATGCAATATATTTTAAATTATAATACTGGAATTTCATAAATTGTGGAGATTAAAATGGTGTTTATTATTACTTAATATAATTGTATGTTTTGAAAGATTCTGCAGTGCTCATATTTTTAATATTATATTTCTAAAAGTTAGCAAATGGCTAATTTTGATGATATATTTAAGATGAAAGAACTAAAGGTTAGAAAGTAAATTATATCAAGTGAACTTTATTACTTTATTACTACAAATAGGCAACAGTGACTAAAAAGTCAATATATTTTTGAAGCTGTTTAGCACAACAAGCACCAGTGCCCAACAGAAATCCACATGTTTTCTAAATTTAAGTGTAATTGGAAATTTTTTAAGCTTTCTATATTTGCAAAGATTTTTCCTAAAAGTCTATAGTTATTTTTATGAATGTAAAGCAAAAATATATTCAAAATACAGAAAAAACTGCTGTTTTGCTTACACACAAAAAATAAAAAAAGAAACAGCAGTAGAAAAATGATGCTACAAAAGTTAGACTGACAAAAACAAAATTCAAGTTAATGTAAAGTGAATATAATGACAATTTAACAGAGCATAAAGTTTATATATATTGTTATATATATACACTCAAAATAAGTGTACAGATAAACTATCATTTATTATTGGTTACTCATAGAACAATGTGTAGTAAATAAGGACTTAGAGCATGTCAGAATAATCTTACCTTTTATTCTTCTCTAATTATTTTCCTCAAATCAAGATAACATCTTAATCTGTTAGAATTGATACATAAAAACATAAAAATTATAGTGTATCATGTGATATGTTTTCTTATCTATACATTATAAAATATTTAGGTCAGGTTAAATAATATCTCCTTAAACATTTATCATTTTATGCTTTTATGGTGGAAATATTCACAATGCTTTCTTCTAGGTTTTTGAAATATTGAATGAAAATGTTATATGTAATTCATTACTGTGCAATAGCACAGCAAACTCTCTCACTGCTATCTAACAGCAACTTAGTATCCACTGATAAACCTTTGGCCATTCTTGGCTTCAACTCTCCCTAGCCTCTGGACACCACCATTCTACTCTCAATCTCTGTGACAACAACTATCTTAGAATCTTCATGCCTGTGATGATATATTTCTCTTTTATGACTATTTTTCTTCACTTAACATATTGATCTACAATTCTATCAATTTTTAAAAAAAAGATTATGACTGATTACTATTGCATTTATATATATATATGACATATAAACTATTCATCAAGTGACAGACACCTCAATTGTATCAGTTGATTATTGTTGTGCATAATGCTTCATGAATATGAGAATGTAGATGTCTCTTACATAAACTAACTTCATTTACTTTGAACATATATTCAATAGTAGGATTACTTGATCACATGGTAGCTCTATTTGTACATTTTTAAGAAATCTTCATGTTTTCAATAATGGGTATGCTAATTTACATTACTACCAAAAGTGTAATGGTTCCCTTGTTTTCCATATGCTCACCAATGTTTTTCATGTTTAATACATTTTATAACAGTTATCCTTACTAGTGTGAAGTAGTATCTTTTTGATGTATTCTTTTGAAAATATATTTATTTAGGACTACTGACAATTTTTATTCAAACTGCTTTGCTTTCATTATTGACTTTTTCAAGTTTCTTATATATTCTTGATGTTAACACTTGTCAGAAGCATATTTGAAAATATTTTCTTCCATTCTTTTTTGTTTCTTCACCCTGTTGACTGTTCATTTGGCTATGAAGAATATTTGTAGTCAGATATGATTACATTTTCTATTTGGGGGGTTCTTGTCTAAAATATGCTTTGTATTAGCTTCTCACAATAATGTATTTTTATTCACTTTAGAGCTTTTTTTTCAACTGATTATAGAGATAAACATCATTTTATTCTTTCATATTTGGATATCCAATTTTTGCAACACAACTTATTGAAAAGATTTTTTCTAATCTATCTGTTTAGTACCTTTTGCAACAATCAAGTCTTTAAGACTTTATGTTGAGTTCTGTTGGTCAATATATCTGTTTTTATATGATTACCATAATGTTCTCATTACTATAACTTTGTAATATGTTTTGAAGTCAGGAAGTATAACACTTTGTGCCTTGCCCTATTAACATTATTTTGGTTATCTGGAGAGTTTTGGGGTTTCATATAAAATTTAGAATATTTTGAAGTATTTAGAATTCTGTGAAGAATGTCCTTGATATTTGAGTAACGATTGCATGGAATCAATAGGTCACATTGGATAGTATGTACATTTTAACAATTCTGATTCTTGCATTCCATGAACTTGAACTATAGTTCCACTTTTTCACTTTTTATTTCTTTCAACAGTGTTGCAGCTTTTACCATAAAGATCTATCATCACTTCGGCTAAATTTTTTTCTAGGCATTTTATTTTTGTAGCTGTTATAAATGAGATTTATTTCTTGATTTCTATTTTAGGTAATTCATGATTGGCATAAAGCAGCAATATTGATTTTTGTATATTGAGTTTTTATCCTGCACCTTGTGATAAATGTATTAGTTTTAATAAGTTTGATCAAATCATCAGTGTTTTCTCTATCTGGGTATTTTATCTGCAAAAATTTCCTTTATTCTTATCCAATTTGTTCCTTTTTTTATCTTGATTGTTTCAGCTAGGACTTTTAGAACAATTTTGAGTAAAAGTGGTGAAATTAGACCTCTTTTCTTTATTCCAGATCTTAGAAACATTTCAATTTTCTCAATTTGAAGTGATGCTATCAGTTGGCTTATTATATATAAACTTTTTTCAGATATCTTTCTATAGGTAATTTGTTTAGTGTTTCTATTGTCATTTATTGTTGAATTTTATCAAATGTCTTTTCTTCATCTATTGAGATCACATGGTCCTGATCATTGTATTCACACTATTGATATGTTGTATCACATTTATTGAATGGTTAAGTTGAACCATACTTGCAACCCTGGGATGAATACCATTTATACATGAAAAGTAATCTTTGTAAAAAGAGAGACTGGATTTAATTGGTTTGTATTTAGTTAAGAATTTTTGATCTATGTTCACAAATATATTGGTTTGTGGCTGTCTTTTTTGTTGTGTCTTTGAATGATTTTAATATCAGTATAATGCTGACTTCACAGAAGAATTTCTGACTTCCTTTATGATTACGTTTTTGGAATAAGCTTTAAAAGAATTAATGTTCCCACCAGTTGAAGAATCAGTGGTTAGCTGTTTTACACCAGAAGATGGAATTCAAATCAGAGCCCCTGGAAGCAAAAGACACAAATTATGGCCCTTTCATGAATATCTCAAATGTTTGGTACAACTCACAATGAATCCTCCTGGGATTTTGTTTCATAAGCAATTGTTTTGAAAATAATTCAGTCTTAGTAATCCTTATTGGTGTGTTAAGGTTTTCTGTTTCTTCCATTGCATTGACTTTTTATAGCAGTGATAAGTTTTGCCTGTGTATATACTTTAAAATTATAAGATTTGTATATACTTTTCTGAGTCTGCTTCTTTCATTTAACATTTTATTTCTGATATTCAAAACTGTCCTTTTTTCAATATATGAGAATTTATCCATTAAACCACTTAATACTTAGATACTTAATATCTAAGTATTAAGATAGTTTCCAATGTGGGGCCATTGTAAATTTAGCTGCTATAAATATTGCAGCATTATGTGTATGTCAGTGAATTTATGTAGTAAAATATGAATATTTCTGCTAGGTACTTATGGCTATATATTTGATAAAGATAAATTTCACAATTTCTACTGGTAGTAGATTGTGGGAAAATAGTAGGTTTATAAGAATTAATGTAAATTATTTATAAAAGTTTTTGCCAAATATTTCATAAATTATTAGCATTACTATGTCACATTATCAGAATAAATTAACATTATATTTAATGTTAAATTATATTAATTTAACATTATATTTGAAATCTTAGCATAGATAGCCTCAAATCCAAATACTTACTGTGAAGCATTCCACCAGATTGGTATTTAAATACATTATTTGAGAATAATTGAATTGGGGCTGGGAATTTAGCTCAGCAGCATAAGCACCTGCCTGGCAAGTGTGAGGTTGCAAGTAGTATCCTCGGTACCAATAATAATAATAATAATGGCAAGAATAATGGAATCATTTTGCTAACTGTAAGATGTACAAAGCTATAATGGATATAAGGAAGGTACATGTAAAGATAAGTTCCAGGACAGTGTCAAGCACACAAAGTATATTGAAAAAAATACCGAACCAATCTTATTAGTCTTTGGAAAAATACATAATAATTACTGAAGCAAGTATATAATTTTTACAACTTTTATATTTTTGTAATATAACATATAAATTTAATCCAAGTTAATGCTTAATATTCTACGATTTTCTTGCACGCAAAAACGTGTTGTCCAGGAAACCAACCGATCTCTTAGCAACATCTCATTTTCTCTTTTATCTTGGAATTTTGTCAGTTATGATGCTGGATCTTTCTCAATTTTACATAGTGTATAATTATATTCAAGTAACAGATTTAATATCAAATGGCTAGATGCAACAAAAATCTTATTTTTTTACTTCAAAGGTCTGATGATAAAATTTGCTTATTATGCTAAAATTAATATTGAATATGTCTGAATGCAGAGACTCAAAATACTGCTACTGAGGAATTCATCCCAGAGCTTATAATTAAAATTCCACCTAAACATATTTCAAATACTCTGTTTAAACTAAATTTATTTGAAATGCAGGGCCCTAATTCTTTGTTTAACTAAAGCTTACTCTTGCATTTCCTGAAAGAAAAATCCATAATATGATGTCCTTTAAAACAAATCCCTTGGATTTTATTAAAGTAGTAAAAATATCAATGTGCATGACAGTGGATTTTTCTAAGAGAAAAGTTCTTTCTTTTATGCACTAATAAAAATGAGGTATACATATTTCTTGAAGGAGTTTGGATATGAAAAAAAAGAACACATAACACCTACAGTATATCTTATTTATACAGCTGCCAAATCTTTCCACTAGCACTCTGTCTGAAAGAAATGCAGCTATGCCTGAGTAAAGCTGGTTTTTAATTAAACATTATGTTTCTCCCTGCAAGTAAAAGATGAGTTAATAACAGTATATTCATATGAAGACATTAGAGTTTTATCTGTAAATTCTTTTAAAGATGATAGGTTATTTGTGCTAATCATGCTTACAGAGGTTAGAAACAGATACATTTAATCACAGGCACACTATTCTAATAATATTTTTTAAAGCATTTGGGACTTCTAAGAAATCATATTCAAGTTCAAGCAATAATTTCTAATTTCTGTACTATTAGCTTGACTTTAAGTGATTTAACTCTATTAGAATGATGGTTATTTCATTTTGAAGAATATACAATGCCATGATGCTTTGTTGTTGAATCCCTTGATTTCTCTGATTCCCTGGTTACCCTTGTGCTTTATTTACTACTTACAGTGAATTGGAGAAATGATCATATCTGAGTCAAAATTTCCAGTTGCTAGGTACTTCTCTCTTAGGAAACATACTTAGTCATCTTTCCATCCTACTTCACGAGTGAATTTCACAAATACCTGAATATCTCTCCACTTAGCTTCAGTCAAAGCAAGCCCAAAATAGTCCTTCCTTCCTGATTCCCTGACCATAACTGATTTTCACATTTAAGTGTATCTCACAGAAGTTATCAAATGTAGCTCATTTACAGAAACTCTGAAAGAAAATGCTTCCAAATAAGTATTCTACTACCCAACTGGAATAAACCAAATCAGGAACACACACTTCAGACAAAGGTTCTGACTAGGTTACTCACTAATGTATCAGACAATTGTTTCAAAGGAATCTTTGAGAAAAGCAGCATAAAATTAAGACAATTTTGGTCTTTTGTTAGAGGGACTTTTCTATGCTGTAGTATCATTAGACAGTAAATAACAACTTTCAACTCCCTTCCCCCACTCTACCTTAGGGAAATGGGGAACAATCTGCTTTTGGATTTCCATTCCTGGGCTAAAAAATCATCTGTCCACCTTGCTAAAAGAATTATTCTTGATATGCATGTTTCAGAGGCAATTACTCTCAATCTTCCTAGGGAGAGTCTCCTGTATGGTAACAGCCTCATGTTTCATATTTAATGATATAAAATAAAACATCTGTCTTCTTATTCAAAGATTAATTAAAAATTCAGTTCCATATTCTGTCACATACCCATTTTCATCATTATCTTCATTACAAGCTAGTCATTTATATAAAAATATTTGGTAAAATTTTTTGTTCAAGTATAATGCTTATAATTTTGTGTAGTCTATACACATATTTACAAAAAACATTAAGTTGTGATACTACTGTTCTAACAACCCTCAGTGTTTAGTATTAACTATACATATAGTCTTTTCTTCTGCCTCTCTTGATATGTAAAAATATATTGGTTAGCCTGAATAAGTGAACATGGGTGTGTTCAATTTATATGCACATTATAAAATAGCATGACAGAAGAAATAAAATGTGTCTCTGTACTGGCCCTCTAAGTGGAAAAGGCTAGAAAAGCCATCCAAATGCAATTTGAAATAAAATTTAATATTAATTTCTATTTTTAAACAAAAATTTTAATATTTTTTAAATTTGAAAATGTTTAAATTAAAATATACAATAGTCTTGACTGTTGAGGTCATGATAAAAGTAATATCTTGTAGGGCTTTGAGTAGAATTTTTTTCTATGTCTGCAAAGCACAAAAGTACATTCTAGTTGTACATATAGTTTTATTTCTGTTTACACAATTGTGCCCCTCCCCTTAGTCTGGCTTCTATCCATCAATGCTCTGTGCATTATCATTAGGAAACTTACAGCTCTCAAACTTCTTTTTTACACTTTTTTGTAACTTCTTGACTCAGTGGCTCACAAAGTCTCTCCTCCACCCATACTGGCATCATTGGGAAGAAAAGTTGCCAGGGAAGTATCTGAGGTTAATTTTTCCCACCCAAGATGAGTTATCATGTGCAAAGAACAAATAAGATTAAAATACACATAGTTAGAGTTCAGAGAAGTGGATTTTATTGAAGTACAGTGACAAAACTGGCTACTTTACAGGGAAATCACTGGAGCAGCTTATGGCATTAATATGTACTTATGTATATATTAATGTATGAAGTAACTGGGATCAAGGTGCTTAAGGGGTGTTGTCATGGAGGAAGTCCCCAAATGAAAGCACGCAGAGCAGATATCAGCAACAACAGCAAGCAGCCATGTCTTTGTTTTCTGGCTTGTATATATTAACCCTTATCAAGCTTACATTCTGGTGTATTGTCATAAGCATGGTACATGTACAGCTGTCTGTGCTAAATTATGCTTATATAAATGTATCCTGCTGTGTTCTTGCACCAGTGGGATCGTGTTCTGATGCAAGATCAGATGCCCTGAGATTTGAAGAAATTCCGAAAACCACATCCCACAGTCTTAAAGGTTGGGAGAATGTCACGCTGTGACTGGTCTGTCATACCTGAAAAAGGGTTCCTGGTTAGACACTATCACTGGTAGCATCCTATATACAGTCAGTTTTCCTGGTCAGATGCTAGTCCTAGCAGTCACCTATTGCCATGCCTTGTCTTAGCATCTGCTAATTCATTTCCTTCATAGAAGGGGCTTATGCCCTGAAACATGACACCCTATATGCTCAGTTGTTTGGTCACATTCCCTTAAGTCTCACCTTAGGTCAGCACCCCACAAGGGTTGGTGCCCTATCAGTCAATCCTGCTTAAGTCAGCATCCAGAGCATTAGCTCTTTAAGTATAGCCCAACTGTCAGTGCAAACATGCAAGGGATCTTTTTTACATATCACAGGTAACCATATTGTCCAGAACACAGCCCATTAGCTCAACCTGCCTATTTCAGTTTCACAGCAGAGAATTTCTGTGTTGAGCTGGATAGCAACTGCTATCCATTGCGGGAGTTATGTCATGCTAGATGCTAGATCCACCAGTATACCCAGTGTCAGCTGGAAGTCCCTGTTTTCCTTCTGCATAAAGGCTAGGCTCCATAAACTATAATCTTTCATCCTGCAGGGTTTTCTGTGTTGTATACATCATTGTTCCCAATACCACTGTCAGTTCATCCACTAATGGGCTATAAATATGTCCCCAGTGTGTGAGGGTTGTGGCCTGGGCCACTCCACTCCTGGGCTGGGACATGAATATACATATAGACTCAGCCCTCATTTGGGTATCCAGTTGGCACTTTCACTGTCTCTTGCTGTGATACTTTCACAGGTAAGGAAAACAGCACATATCAGTGTTATTTTTCAATCAGGGAATACTGGCTTTTGACTCCTTTCCACAACTGTGAGCAAAATCTAATAGAGTACTTCCACTTTTCCTGTGTTTGTTATAGGCCCAAGCCTGTCCCAACATCACTTACACTGACTGGCAGGGTACATGGCAAGGTAGGGTCAATGATTTAGAGCACTTGGGTCTGCATTACTGCCTTTTCTGAGTCCTTTCCAGTTTCATGTCACTTCCTTCCATGTCAGTAACCAGGTGCCATATCAATAATGTGAGAGTTGGTACATCTGGATTTCATCAATAATGGCATCTGGAATCACTGTCATCTTATCTAACCAGATAACACCCAAGAATTTGAATGCTGTTTTCTTGGGTGTTATCTGGCCAGCAAAGCTTCCACCAGACTGTGGGTTGTGGCCTTCAAATATTTAAGGCAATCAGAGGTTAACATAATATTGTAAATATAATGAAACAATGACACAGAGTGTGGTTTGGTCCAGGTGGCCAGGTCCTGGGGCATCAGGTCATGACACTGAACCATGCAAATAGCTTTGTGACAAGAACTGGAATGTCCATTGTCTGACCTCCCAAGTAACTGAACGCCAGCATCAGGGTATGACAATGCATCAAGAAGGGAATATCAGTCATTTGTCAGTCGGTATGTCCATCCCCTTAATGTACTTAGCAACTAAGAATACAGAGATTTTAAGTGTACTAAGCCAAGTGTCTGATACCCAATGTCTCCTGGGCTCTCCTTGCCTTAGCCACAGGGTCTGGCTTAGGTCTGGAAACACCTAGAGTAATGTCGGCTCTCCTAGTTTTTCTGTCATCGGCAGACCCTGTGGCTTGTTTAGCAACACGAGAGGTGCTCTCTGCTCCTCCCAGTGGTGTGCAGCTTGAGGGCCAGTGTCTTGCAGTTGTCTATTGGCTGTGGCTGTATCCTAGCCTTGGCATTAGAGCCTACATCCTTTGGCAGCTGCTAGCTCCCAGCACCAGCCACTAGCTATTCGCCTCCCATGAGTACTCCTATTTCCCCAACAGGGTTGTCCTTTTATCTTATCTGTGGCTAAGTTGGCAGCCAGAAGATCTATTCAAATCTGGTGTCAACTGACCTGTTATGGGGGCAGAGTGGGTTGGTCCTACTGTGCTGGAGGCCACTTGTCCCCATAATTTTATGGCCTTAAAGGTTGTACAGATGGTGTGATGGGTAGAGGTGGGCAGTCCTTCTAGCACATCTCCCTGAACTAGGAGACCCTCTACCTTAACCTCATGACAAAGAGCAGGCATGCAATACCAGGGCACTTTCCTGGAAGTGGAAACTTATATTTCAGGAGATGCTTCAGCAGGAAGCAGTAGTTCCTGTCTCCTACATGGCTTCCACTGCTGCCAGCCATTGTCCAGGTATTCCTTGGTCCATTTCACTGATACAGGGACTTCTGGTGTGGACAGTGGGACATGCAGCTATCGCTGTCCTTATCCGTGCAGTGGGGCTGGCTGAATCGGGGGCTGTTGTTCCTTGAGGCACTTGTCTGGAGCTAGCAGCAATAAAGGGGTCTCACCCGGGTGTCTGTACCCACTGCAGTCCTGCACACCTTGCCTATGTCCTGCTGGATGCTGCTGCCCTTGTGGGTGGTGGCAGGGGTACACCTTGGGTTCTTTTCTAATTCACTGCCTGAGTGCAGTAGGGCTTTGGTTGCCTGGTGTAGGCTTGGGGCCCTGCTTGGAGTTAGCTGTGCCAACACACTTCTTGTGTTTCTGTTGCTTGGATTTCTCCCCGGCCTCAGCCTTTGAGGCCTCCTCATCAGGGTTGGTCTTCTATTCTGCTCTGAAAGTGACTACAGGTAATCAAGGTGAGGCCAGGAGAGGCATGTCGGCACCTACTTTCTGAGTCTCTCTTCACCATCAGACAGTTTCTAGAGATGCCAAGTAGAGGGCACTCACATCATATCCTTCTTACCCTGCACACTATACCACTTGTCTGGGTCGGGGGTCTGAAAGAGTGTTGTCATGGGTGAGGCCCCCAAAGAAAGCATGCAGAGTAAACATCAGCAGCAACAGCAAGAAGCAATGTCTTTTATTGTCTGGATTGTGTATATTAGCCATTATTAAGTTTAAGTACTCATGTATTGCCATAAGCGTGGCACATGCGTGGTTGTCTATGTTAAGTCATGCTTATAAAAGTATATCCCACTTTTTTGATGCACCTGCACCAAATAGTGGAGTCACATCCAGACTCATCCTCAGATGCCCCAAAATTTGAAACAATTTTGAAATGGCAACTCACAGAAATGTACTAACTCTGAAAATATGTTCCTTCATGTGGAAATCACCTTAATTTTGCAAACCCACATATAATCTGCTACAATAATTTGAAGACTTTTAGCAAGTATAACCTCTTTCTAGAATCTACTTTTCTGTTCAGTGTTTGTACATAAAAGAAAACTTAAATCAGTGTTTTTGCATAAACAAAGAATACTAAGAATCTTATCAAGACTCATGTCATCAAGAATCTTTGCCATCTAATAAATGGTAATTAAGATTCATTTAGAAAACATTTATCATCCTTTAGAAATGTACTTTACACATACTAAAATATAGGTCATAAAATTTATGTATAATGAATGGATTTTAGCAGTAGTAAAATTCTTCAAGCTAAAAATTTAATGTTAATAATGAATTTGTGAAGGGAAATACTATTCATCTACTAATGCCCTAAGATTTCCTATTTTAATAATGCAGTAATTTAGGAGTTTGAGAATTGCTCAACTGCTTATCTGTCTTTTTCTGAACTATACTGTTTCATAATCTTTATCCTTATTAGCAACAGATGTTCTCTAGGTAGCTTGGAAATCTTTGAGCTTACTTAACTACAAATTTGAAGCACTCATTCCATCTTCTCAACTTGAACATCCATCTTTAAAACCATGTTCTGGAAATTAAGAAAATGTTTTGAAGGTTAAAGGACAAGATTCATTACTGCATTTAGTTGTTCATTTTTACTTAATTTGGAGTACTTTGTAGTTGGAAGTCAGTTAATTGTCATAAAAACTCTCTCATCCTTGCCTCTACTCTAGATATGGCTATATTTTCTTTCATTATAGTCTCTGCATTTTGCTGCTACTAATACAGAGCACAAAGGGCTGAAGCTTTTATAAGGATTATCTCGTTATTTACTTTCTTTGAAACCTTTTCTTTATTCACCTAATATCTCTTACTTGTCTGTTTCTCTACAAACAGAGATAATATCACAGATGTAAATCTATAATAGAAAATTCACATCTGCTTCTCAAAACATTGTGTATATAAGATGAAGTTCTGGAAATTTATGAACTTTTTCATTATATTTATACAAACCAGTATTAAGGTCTATCTAACTGCTGGCCACTTAAAGAAAACAAAATCTTTGAAATATTTGACCGGCAATTAATAAAAATGAAAACAGATCATTCAAGAAAAACTATAAAGAAGGTAAAAAGAAGTAATTGGCTGAAGATTTAGCTCAGCAGCATAAGCACCTGCCTGGCAAGCAGGTCATAAGTTCATCAAAAAAAAAAAAAGTAATTGTCAAATCCACAAACTATAATGATTTTATTAATGATAGAAGTTTAATCAAAGAATATTTAGAAAATACAAAATGGAATGTAGATTTAGAAAGTTGTTTCATTCAAGTGAATTGAACATGTTGTCAAAAACATTTAAATCACAGGTACAGAAAATGTTTTGTATTGCTTCCTTAAAAGATAGTCCATTGTTCAATAACTAACAGTAACTCTTTAAAATGTTTCTATAAATAACTTACTATAGTGCCTGAATGAGTTTTGATAAGATGAATTTCATAGTCTGTCTTAGTTACTTTTCCTTCGTTGCAGGGAAAAAAACCGACACCAAAAATCAAGGAAGGAAAACTTTATTTAGCTCACAGTTAGTGGAGGTTTTAGTCCATAATCAGCGGGCTGCAAGGCAGGGTGGCCTGGCCCAGGGGCAACACTTGGAGGAGGCAGATAACACCAAAAACAGTAACAGGGGAAAAAGGGGTGAAGGAAAACAATCCTCTTTTTTCCCCTTATGTTGTAAGCAGGTTACTCTCCTTGGGTGGGTGTAGCCCTCACACTATTTTCACACCCTCCTCTTGCACAGGCTGAGCATGTTTACAAAGAAAGGACCTGTGGCCCCTACTGAATCACTTAAACTTCTGACCTTCCCAGATTGTCACAATGAACAACATCCTAGAGCAGTAAAGTCTTGTCCTCCACACCCCAGGATAGAGCTGCTGAGTTACTTAGTTAAGCTGCTAGACTTCCTAAATTGGCACAATGTATCAACCATAACAAATATGCCTTCTAGTTCATTACCTTTTTTTTGTATTAGATGTCAAATGCTCTACTTCAAGTTTGCCAGGCAGGCATTGCACCACTGAGCTACACCCCTGGCCCTTTTAAAAAGTATGCATACTAAAATTAAGAGAAAAAATTTGATCCATTCTTTGATTAAGAACAAATCAAAATAAAGACCCTGAATATAAATTTTAGACTTGAAGTTCAAGCTTGATAACAAGCTCTCAAAAGTGAAAATATATTTCTTTTGTCCTATGTTTATAGGATGAGAATTTCAGAGTGAGTGGTAGAACTCACCTGTTATAAGTATCTTCTCTTTAGATACATAAGTTATGCCAGAAAAAATGACATAATATACATACCATGCACCAATTATCCAACTCCACCTACTAGTACAGCTAAATTACAGAAATTCAGACATTTATAGTGGGATTTTAGGACAAGTGATATAGCTCAGTGGCCTCCTCAGCAACTGTGAGGTCATGAGTTCAATTCCTGATACCACCCCCCCCCAAAAGTGAGATTTTAATTTGGATATATATTTTAAAACATTTCCATATTCTATCAATCATTTTTATATATGACACCAAATTTTGAATTCATAAAGGATCATTTTTTATAATTTAATGTTGATCTGCCTTGAAATCCTAGCAAAATTATAACAATCAAAATTCAAGCTTTACAGAAAAATGTTTTAACATTTCCCAAATCCCATTCTTAAAAAAAAAAAATCAAACCTGACAGCTTTGAGTGGACAACTTTAAGATTATTTACTGGATCGTGTGTTTCAGCAAAGCTGATCACCAGCAGGGAAGACTCTGCTGGTTGGAGACCAAGAGTGGAATGAGGATGCATATATAGATGGCGACAGAGGAGGAGTGGGAAAAACAGAGATACATTGAGGTTTTCTATTTCCCTTTTTATATAAAACATGTAAGGCATACATTGAGATTCAGTAAAGGCAAAGATGGAGATTGAGAGTGAGAGCAAAAATCTTACCCCTCATTAGAATTACTTAGCTGAAGAAAAAGGAAAAAGAAAGATCCCATGAGAGTTTTGTGTGAATTGTGGCATCAGAAATTTACAATACTACTCTGAAAGAATATTCATTAATGATTGCATACTGTGAAGAAACTCATTATTTTGGAAAAGAGGCATAAAGGCAAATATTGAAGCATTTATTTTATGTTTCATACAGTTATACTGATGAGAAATAAAGAAAAGGTCAAGGGAAGAAGTTTTAAAAGTTAAAAATACATGATAAAATTAGTATAGTTTCACTATGCAACTGCTAATGAATCTAGATCTAATGCATCAAATCAAAAAAATGAAATCAGAAAAATGAAGTAGATGGACACTGCTTGCTTGAAGGTGGAAAACCAAAACATCATCCATGGAATAATATTTCCAAATGCACTAATTAAATCAAATCAAGATCCAAGGTCCAACTCCTAATGCAGAGGACTGAGGATAATTTATCTTATAACCAATCACGTGCACTCAAGCTGAGCTACAGAACATAAAACAAATCATCTAGTTTATTTAAAAATACATTACAGGAAGAGAAGGAAAGACAGCACTTATGTATTAACCAACTCTAATATATACGTTATTTAGGTTCTTTAACAAATTTAAAATACACATTTATATTTGCCATTCAAAGACTGGTGTGTACTAGACTATCATTCTCACTATAAATAGATGTAAGAGAGGACAGAAATATATGAACAATTGTTTTTCTGGCTATGGATAATATACAACACATAACAATGAGAGAAACAGAAGTTCTGATTTAAGTCTAAGAACACTCAACTCTCTGTTCCTAGACAATTACTCAGTATCTTAGTCTATTTGCCCAACTGTAATGGAATGTCATAGACCAAATTGACAAACAAGAGACATTCACTTTTCACAGTCCTTGGGGATCTGCAATGTGTGAAAACAAGAAACTGGCAGGTTTGCTTGTCTGATGAGGGCATTCTTCTTCTAAACTTTGTTCTCTGGAGGTGAGGACCTCTACATCCTTACATTGCAGAAAGTGAAAGGGCAACATAGGGAGAACTATCTCCATCAAACTCTTTGCTAAGTCTGATCCTATTCATGAGCCCACATAACTCCATCTCCTCCCAAAGGATGTACCTCCCTCTATAGCTGCTTCAGGAACAAAATTTCAACACAAATCCTGAGCTAAAAAAAGCATTCAAAGCATAGCATTCAATGGGCAAAGAAGGGAACTGCATCCCACAGCATACAGTGGTCTTTCAGTGTGCAGTGGCAATGATCTGATATTAAGACATTTGAAGTGACTGGTATATGTGGGTTAAAACCTTAGAGAACAAGAGTATGAAAGGAGGTAGGGCTCTGGAACAGCATGGGAGTCCTTCAACACTGTGTCAGAACTCAGGATGCACACACTGGGTCAAGCCAAGACAAAGCTCATCCAGTAGCAGTTATTCCAAGGTTATAAATGGAATAAAGAGAACAAGAAGTTTTTCAAGATGGGTAGTGGAAGCGTCAAGAATGGTGGAATTATTTTGAGTAGAATGATCTTTTTAATATCTTAGTATAAACCCTGGCATCTAAGAAAAATGGTATCTAAAAAGCCTTCAGAGTAAGGCTAATGGCCTATTGTATAAGTAAATTTTGTTTTAAAAACTAGAAATAGAGACTAACAATGGGAAAGCAATGACATAGAAATTATACTAAGTTGCATGGACTTGGCAAATTCATTGAGATTTAGAAGATTTTCACTTAATTGTTTGTATAATTAAACCCAGAAAATCTGAAAAAAGTTCAAACGATCACCTAATGGTAAAACAAATTTTAACTCTTCAAAGAAAGAGGAACTAAAAAGACAAGTTACCTACTCCTATGATACAACAGGTAGAGGGCATTTACAAAAATAAAACAAAACAAAACAAAAGACATGGGAAGTGTTCACTCTGAAAAATGTTAGAATTTCCTTGATCAGGACTCATGGATCATAGCTCTGCATTCTGTTCTCTTAGTTCTGCCCTCTGAGTCCTGCTTTATCATGTAAAGTAACATGTAGTGACATTTCAGGGATTTTCTCAGTTGGATTTGTCCTGGTAGAGTTTGGGGGTTGAAAAGGCCCTTCCTTTAAAACTCAGTTCTTATTTCAGTTCAAGATAGTAGTACTTCCAATATAACTTTCTGAAAATATTTGTTAATTTGAGAATTATCACTAGTTTAAAAATACAGCCAAACATCTATTCAAACCCATTACTAACTTAGTCTTCTGATGAAAGTGCTAAGGTAATTTTCCAAGAAGCACTATTCTTTGACTCAGAATAACTTTAATTGCTTTAGAAAGGTTTTTGTCTTCCCAAAAGGTACTCTGAAATCCTGCCTTTGGTCTTTTTGAGGGCTTATTAAAAGACTTTATAGCCATATCTATACTTCTCTTTTTAGAATATATTTTATTTGTAGTACCCTGAATTTGATTTTTTTTTCTCAGAAATCACTTAATTTAAATATCATTTTCTTTCTAAAAATGCTCAAAAGAGTCAAAATCATTGAGTTCTTTTTTCTTTGTGTTTAACAGTTTTTGCTTTGTTCTCTCTTCACAGTTTATCTGTAGTCTCTTCTATTTTACTCTAAGTTGCAAATTGAAACCAGGTGGTACTTCTCTGATTGAACAGCTCTAGATCAACAGTTCATTAAATATATTTTCTCCTTTGCATATACTTGTTGGTGTATGTTGCTAAATTTTTTCTGCAGCATAATAGAGATCAAATTCTCCAATTTCCAGTAACATCTTCTTCAAAGAATCCTCAGAGCTGAAACCTTCTTAAATAGTGTTTTGAAGTATTTTGTTTTCAATGCATTCTTTAAAAAGCTCATTGCATAAAGTTTCAGGACTATCCTTCCATTTAAGTTTGTTACAGCAGTGCCCCACTTCCAACTGTAAATGGATTTTAGTTTTATGCTGCTGCATTAAATTCATCAAAAGTTGTGCAAGTCAAAACAATGAATATATATTAACTTATTTTCTGATGACTACAATTCTTTGAGCAGCTTAGTAGGATGGTTCTGGTTCAGATATTCTATCAGGTTGCATATCTTCATTTATACAACAGTTTTTTTCAGATGGGTAGTTTTGCATATCTTTCCAAACTCATTAATGTGGCAAGAAATTTTATTATTCCATATGTGAACCTCTCCAAAGCTAATAATGATATGGATTCTCCCATGGAGAAAATAGATTATAGGGAATAAACTTAGAAAATGGGAAGCCACAGTCTTTTATAACCTAATCATGGAAGTGGTACAATTGCTATAATCTATTCATTAAAATTATATCAAATCCAGTCCATATTCAAGAAAAAATTAAATTACCCTTCTATAATTGAGGAATGTCCAAAAATTTATAGACACATATTGGAAACCACTGTGACACATTGTTAGTTTAGATTCTCTGTGAATGAATATTTGGTTGCTTTATCTTCAAACACATTATAAGCAACTAGTCCAGTTGCTGAGGGCAAAGGGTGCATCATGAAGAAGAACAATACAAATATCAGCTATTTTCCCAAAATAAAATTCACAAGTATTATTAGTATTTATTTCATATTTTGATGTGGATATATTTGTTAATATAACTGATTATTTTTGTTTTTTCTCCTAAGTCCTTTAATAATGTAAACTGTAATCATACTGGATAAACATTCCTCAGTACATATGTTATGATTTTCAAAGAGGGAATTTATTGAACTTGAAGAGAAAATTTATCTTTGAAAGATGGACAAAATAATATTTGTGTCTTTGATTTTCCTTTTGGCAAAAGAGATGCTGTACTTTAAGTTTACCTGATAATAGTTGCTTCATGTGAAATGGAAGTAGATTTTTGTTATTGCCTTTCATTGGAGATTAAATATGGTTAAGTTCTGTGTATGGCAATACTCTTGTCTCTTCTATGTCATTATCAGTATTTGAAAGAAAAGACTATAATTAATGAAAATGTATTTTGATCTATTTCATTGCTTCTCATTTAAAAGAAAATCTAATATATTCTCACTTGCTTTCAAAAACAATTCTGGGCAACAAAGGCAAGGGAAACAGTGATATAACCCCTGTCTTGAAATTATACTGCAAAACTACTGTGATAAAAATAGCATTGTCTGGAAAAAGAAGAAAAAAAATTGGACCTGAGGATCAATGAAACAGACTAGAAAATGCAGAAACAACTCCAAACACACTCAGCCACCTGATCTTTGACAAAGGGGCTGCACACATTTACTGGAAGAAAATAATAATAATAAATGGTGCTGTAAAAATTGGCTTTCCACATGTCAAAGATGTAAACTAGTCTCATGTCTCTTATTGTACATTAAACTAAAATCTAAATGGATTGAAGATTTAAATACTAAAACAGAAACACTAAATATGCTGGAAGAGAGAATAGGTAAAACTCCTAAAGACACAGATACAGACAAAAAGATTTCATTTTTAAAAAAACCTAATGGCATAGAAAATACTACAAAGAATCAACAATTGGCATCTCGTCTTATTAAAAAGCTTTTTGTGTAGCAACAAAAATCACCAACAGAGTGAAGAGACAACTCAGAGTGAGAAAATTACTTTGCTAGCTGTTCTTCAAAGGAATAATATGTAGAACATATAAAGAACTCAAACAGACAAGCCACTGGCACAGCAGGGCAAGAACTATCAGTGATCCCAGAGCTCTGCATCATGTTGGAACTTGGGGTGCTGGGAGAACAGGCAGCCTACTCACCACCCTGATAACAAGCTGGGGGCCTCACAAGCCTCCGGTGCACCAGGGTGAGAACTATCAGTGATTCCTTATAGTTGGAACTTGGGGCACTGGGAGAATAGGCAGCCTACTCATTGCCCTGGTAACCAGCCGGGGGCCTGCCAGTGTATGGGCTAAGAATCAGACATCGACCTCCTCCCCCGTTAGCAAGTTGGATCTGGATATCTGATTATCTCTTGGGAGAATGAATGTATGCAATGTGGCAAGTAAGGGTGATTTCCTTCTGCCATCTCTTTGAAGGCAAATATTTTTATCACTGTTTTGCTCAGTTCTGATTAATGGTACTGCTTTATTCAATATTCTCTTTTTATAAGTTTGATATTTCCTTCCATTTTGCTCTACCTGATTGAAAGAACAGCTAATGTAAGGAGAACAAGATGTACTATTGTGCCTATTGATGTTGTCCTGGTGACCTTCTGTGAGGTTCGGTGCCAATTTTACTGCACTGCCTCGCATGGGTTTGTTCTGTCTTGTTCTGCTGTATTTTGCTACCTTAAAAAAAAGTAGAAAACAAAGTAACAAAATACCCCCAAAAAACTCCCTACTACACCAAAACTGATCCATGGGGCATGGATGAGGAGAAAGTCAAAAACAAAGCAACAGAATGATATAAGGTGATTAAAAAGTAAATAACAACAACAAAACAGGTCAGTAAGGTACTGAGTAACCTGAAACAGGATATAACTAAACAAATAATGGACTTAAAAAGTGAAAGGAAAAAAAGAAAGTGCTTTAAAGGATATAACTGCATTTATGTTTAAGTGTGTAGGATTGATAACCATGTTGCTAAGTTTTTATTGGATCACTGAACTTCTTTGCAGTCTCACTGTTTGAATGTCTACTTTGTATGCTTTAATTTTGCAATTTGAACAGCTATGTCTAAGAAGACAATATGTAATTTATCAACCAGTGGTTTCTTCCTGTTTATTTTTTTCTAAAATTCTGTATTGTTTGTACCCCTTTTTCTGTTTTGTTTTTTTTCTCTTTAAATAAAATTTTTTTTAAAAAGAAAAAAATAAAGAACTCAAACAAATCGGATCCTCCAAATTTAAAGACCCAATCCAAAAATAGACATCTGAAATTAAATGGCACTTCTCAGATGAAGTAGAAATGGCAAAAAAAAAATATATATGAAAAAATGTTCAACATCATTTGTCATTCTAGAGGTATAAATTAAAACAACACTGAGATTCCATCTCACCCTAGAGAGAATGACTATCATCAAGAAATCAACCAATAGTGTCCCAAGAGCCAAATATGCACTAGTTGAATCCCAGCGCACCATGGGAAGTTTTGCAACATGGCTCCAAGGTGGAAAGACCACACCCAATGTTCCAAATTACTGGAGGATGCACAGAAGGTCCCAGTGGGCCTAACTGGGCCATGCACAGCAACCTCTAATGGCTAGCAGTTGCCTGCAGTCTGCCTTAGGAGCCAAAAGTGGATCAGATGATTCCCAACACATGGGGAAAGCTTTGGAACATTGCTCAAAACCCAGAAATATAAGAAAATGGCAAAATGAAAGAGCAAAATGCAATCTCAAACTTGCAGCCCAACCCAAGCAAGCCTAGGAGACATGGACACAGAAGAAAATGTAAGCCATACACCTAAGATTCCTTAAATGATAACAACTGAAGTAAAGGAACAACTCCAGGAAGCTATAAAAGAATTCAGATCAGAAATAATCTTCCAGGTAAAAGAAGAAATGATAAATATAATGAGAGAACTGCTGAATACATCTAAAGAAGACATAGTTAAAAAATTAGAGGAACAAGGCAAAAATATGGAAACCCTGAATGAACAATATAAGAAACAAACAGAATACATGAAACAGATTCAAAGAAATATACAGGATATCAAAAATGCCATCAAAAATTGGCAAAACTGCCTCATTGAAAGTGAAAATAGACTATCAGACTTCAAAGACAAGATTACAGCTAGTGAACAGGAAAGGAAAGATCTTTTAAAAGTAACAAGAAATCAGGAAATAACAATTCAACAGCTGCAAGATGATGCAAATAAAAACAACATAAGATTGATAGAGATAAACAAAAAAGAAGGTGATAGCACAAATGATATCAAGAGGCTATTTACAAAAGTAATGGCTGAAAATTTCCCAAACATGAGAATGGAAACTGACATACAGATAAGTGAAACACATGGAACTCCACATAGCCATAATCAAAATAAAACTATATCCAGACATATAATAATCAACATCCCAGAAATCCAACATAGGAACAGAATATTAAAAGCTGCTAGAGATAAGAGACAAATCACCTATAAACTAAAGTTTATCGGAATCATAGCAGACTTCTCAACACAAACAATGAAGTCAAGAAGAGCATGGAGTGAAGTATTTCAGATCCTAAAGGAAAACAACTTCCAACCCAGGCTGATATACTTTGCAAAATTTCCTTCAAAATGGATGGGGGAATAAGATACTTCTATGACAAAGAACAGCTGAAGAACTTCATGACCACAAAACCAACCCTGCAAAGAATACTGAGAGATATTCTAGGTAGACATAGGAAAAAACCACTAAGCAAGGCAAACAGTTAAACATAGTGGAATGGTAAAGAATCAACAGCAGAAAGACAACATATCAAAAGTAAGCCAATATATATCAGTTATCACCATTACTGTAAATGGCTTAAATTCACCAGTTTAAAGAAACAGACTGGCAGAATGGATAAAGAAACAACTTTCAACCATATGCTGTATACAAGAAACCCATCTAACCCAAAAGGAAACTCATAGACTGAAAGTCAGAGAATGAAAAACAATACCCCATGCAATAGCTACCCCCCCAAAAAAGCAGGGGTAGCTATTCTGTTTGCAGACAATACGAACTTCAAACCAAGAATGATCCAAAGATATAAAGAAGGTCACTACATACTAGTTAGGGGAAAACTTCAAGAGGAAGAAATAACAACCTTAAATATCTATGCACCAAATTCAGGGGCACTAAGCCATACAAAAAATATTAACAGAAATGAAAAATCAAACAAGCAATAACATAATTATAACAGGAGACCTTAACACACTATTGACACAAAGGGACAGATCAACTAGACAGAAAATCAGCAAAGAAATAACAGAACTGAATCACACCTATGAATAAATGGACTTGGTGGACGTATACAGAGTGTTCCACCAAACAACATCAGAGTATACATTCTTCTCAGCAGCACATGGAACATTCTCTAAAATAGACCATATACTATCCCACAGTAAATGCAAAAGAATTGAAATTATCCCATGCATCTTATCAGATCATAGTGCCATGAAACTAGAAATTAATGACAAAAGAAACTTCAAAAACCCCACAAACTCATGGAAATTGAATAACACACTCTTGAGCAATCAGTGGGTCACAGAGGAAATTAAAGAAGAGATTAAACAATATCTACAAGCAAACAAAAATACAAATACATCTTACTGGAACCTGCAATGAAAGCAGTCCTCAGAGGAAAATTTATTGTGGTGAATTCCCACATCAGGAAAATGGAATGAACACAAATAAACAACCTGATGCTACACCTCAAACATCTAGAAAAAGAAATCAACCATTAACAAATGCTGGTGAGGTGATAGGGAAGAAGTAAACCTCTACTGTTTGGGGTGTAGACTGGTGCATCCACTATGGAAATCAGTGTGAGGATTCCTAAAAAACTAAAACTAGAGGTTCCATTTTATCCAGTTATTCCCCTTCTTGATATCTTCCTGTAAAGATAAAACAAATAAATTTGATGAACCAAAATTCCTCATTTCTTAATAGTACCTTCCATAAGTGTATATTCAGACTCACCAAAACTGCCATTTTGACTTCTTCTGGGGCCATGATGTTTGGTAAGACATATTATTCATAGACATGCTCTCTACTCTGCCCAATATCCCATGAGACTGAAATTTTCATGATTTATAGCTTCTAATATATCAAGAAGACTACCATGAAGCCTTATTATCTCACTTATATTGTCTTCCATTTTCTGGACTTTAATAGTCACTCTCATAAAAATATGCATTTCTTGCATTTTATTTGCCTATCTTCCCTGTTCTGTTTTGATTGCAAAAAGAATAAATAACTGGAGAGATTTATGGGGAACTAACTGCAAGGATAAGATCTTAATTAACAACATGTCTTTGGATGATTAAACAATAAAACTTAGAAACTATGGTGTTCATTTGCTGCCTTCCCAAAATGTAGCTCTCTAATGACACTATTTTAGCCTTGTGTAGATTCTAATATTTAGCACATTTCAGACATTCACAACATGTAACAGCATGAAACAATTTTAGCATCAATAAAGAGAGTAGATAGCTACACCATAAAATTTTCCTATAACATTGAAAATGAAACTCAGAAAAAGAAAGAATAGTTTAGGGTTTCTTTTCCTTTTTTTTGCTATTTGAAAGGTTTTGGGAAGGCTTGTTGCTATGCTGGTTTGGTAAAATAAAAAGGTAAAGAAAGACATTATAGGAAAAGAAAAACTAAGAAATGTGTTTTTCTCCAAATGCTATTGTTATCACTAAAACTCAAACAAATAGAGCCTAATAAGTTAGTTATTGATATGGATTTGGAGTAGATGAAGCCTAATTTTTTTACACATATTAATTATCACTACATTATAAATAGAGTATAGTATCTGAAGTAATTCATCATGTAATTAATATCAATGTCTAATAATAACATTTAATATAAAATATAGAATAAATATTTAATTCATTCTACTTAGATTCATGTCTATAGCTGACAGTTTTATACTATTTTAAGAATATTACAAAATACTGTTGTCCAAAAAAGGTTTTGTTATATGGTCTTTGACAGGTGCTATTTTATTTATTTATTTATTTATTTATTTATTTATTTTTGGGTACAGGGGATCAAACTCACTTACCAGGAAGGAACTTGTGCTATTGAGCTAAATTCTCAGCCTTGCTGCTATTTTTAAATTGATTAATATATCAATATAAATATAATGATGTTTTATCACTTGTAATATTAATTATGAATTTAATATTTCATAATTTAAGATATGAAAATAGTGACATCCTGATTATAAATGATGGCCTGACAGCATAATCAACCATTTTGAGTCTCAGTCTATTGATGAAAAAAATACAAAAAAAATGTTATCAGCTACCTCATAAAGTTAATATGAGACATAAACAATAAAGTATGTGACATGCTAGACAAACTTCAATTACTAAGCAGTTACATATTATCTCTAAATATATTTTAGATCCAAATCTAAATTGGCAGCTAAACATTTTCTACTGTATTCTAGAGAAATAGATTGAATCAAAGCTAAAATTGAGAAACTTTGACACCTTAAAAAGGGGAATGGGTAACATAAATGGAAAGTTGAGGGTGAACAAAGAAAGTTTAGCACCAGAGATGGAGTTTGAAAATATCAGAACTGGTTTGATGCTAAAAGGGTCCAAGGTGATTTCAGTTTGTACCATACTATTTTACACTAGTGTGTTTAATAAACATTTTGAATTTCAAGTTTATCTTGTAAAATGAAAATTATATACACTGCATTGTCTTACTTTCATAATAAAGACAGAATTCTTACCAATGAACCAGGGTCATTAATGAAGATTAAAAACCAATTCCAACAAATTCAAACATTATAATTACCTATTGCAAGATGAAGAAATTTGCTCAAAATGTTGACCTGAGAGTATGTATAAGCTACAAGTGACAGCAAATGTGATTGCAGATATTTTTTATATTCCTATTTTCTAATACAGTGACTTTCACACAGTCTATAAGTATTTACTTATTTGATAAATAAGCGAAGGAATAATTTTCTCAATATTAAGTGGTATTATGGATGAGAAGCAAATATTCAAAGCTTCTCTGAAGCATCAGTTTATACTCTCTGGGTTCTAAAATCTCCCTCCCTCCACTCTCACTCCCCCTTTTCTTCCTTTTCTCTCTTGATTTCACTTTCTGCTTCCTTTCCTGATGTAGGGTGTAGAATCGATGAGAGTCTCTAAAATGATCAAAGATTATGAGCTGGAAATTCTAAATAAAGCAGATTGAATACAGGGGTATTGCCACCTGTAGAATTTGGGTGTCTGTGGAAGGTGAGAAGAGGCAATGCAAGCAATGTGAGCTAACTTTAAGTTGGTCCTAAAACAGAAAGCAGAATTGTAACACAACATAAAGCTTTTGCAAAGAAGTATCAGCCTCCATATCTTTAAAACAGAAGATATACCAAAAAAAATTTTAGTCAAATTTTAATGGGAAAACAAATAATTTTAGGAATTCCATTTAGTATCCTATATTTTTAGCTAAGAAGGTGTTTCTTCAGCTTTCTATGTTCCTCAGATGCAGAGAAATCAACTTAAAAACCAAAAAAACTAACATTTTTTAAAGGGGAGACACCAGCTATCTTTCAGAATTAACATACTCATGTTTGGGACTGAAGGAAAATAACTACAAATGTACTAGCAGCTTTTATGGATTTATGCCTCTGCTCTGAACTTAATCTCAAGAATGTGATTATTTCCCACCTACAAATTGAAGCTTTGAAAAGAATGCTTGATTAGAGTGACACAATTCTGAGAGAAATGTATACTAGTTTTAAAGTGCTTTAATAAGAAATGGCTATTCTATTTTAATTGAGAAGAGTGAAATGTTCTTTATGACGCATGCTTTGGGGAATACAAACATTTGGTATCCAGGTTTTAGTATCATTGTATTCAAGTAAACATATACCTGTTGTGCTAATATACTTGTTGTTCGTTTGGTTGGTTTTTTAATAAATTGAGAAGAAATTTAAAAAAAAAACATTTAATAGTAAAGATTCAGTAGATATTTTCAGTAAGACATTAAATTACACAATGTGTAGTGAAGAACCAAGTTAGTTGAAGAGAGATCTGGTCATTGCCTCTGCTACTGAGAAGTGCTCTCTAAGCCCTAGAAAAAGAGTGCTGCATAGTTTTCTTCTTTTAGGGGTGGGGGCACTTTGCACCCCAGACAGTCTAATGAATCTAACAATGGGATTTATGATGGGGCATGTAAGAAACAGTATATCAGTTTTAATCTCCTATATCCCTGAAGACTAAAGTCACTATCCTTGTCCTAGTCAGGGTTTACAATGGAGAAGCTATAATACAGGACACATAATTTATAGGATTATTTTACAATATTCACCCAACAAGTCAAATGCAAAAGTGAGGGAGATCTGTCCACACACCAGAGACCAAAAGAATCCAGCTGAGGGCCTGGATTCCATGGCAATGTCCTGCACAATTCGGGTTGACGATCTAGAGCCCATGACAATGTCCTCCATGAGTCCAACTGGAGGGCTAGAGCCCACAATGTGGTATGCAAGCCTGTTTTAAGAATATGCACTGAGAAGGACCAAAGTTAGGTAGAAGTTAGAAAGTATATGCCAGCAGAAGGATCTGTGCTAGCTGTCTGAGGGATCTGCACTGGAGCCCAGAAGGTTGAGATAAAGACCAAGGCTTCTCTGAAAAGTACTGCAGCTATCCTCAGCAACAGAGAAGTCCTGAGCTCCTCCAAAGAAGAGAACAGCTGAATGCATGTCAGGAAAACCAGCATGACAAGCTTCTTAAGGAGAACCAACAGCACTTCTCTTTCCCTCTAGTTCTGTTTTTTATGCTTTGGCAACAATCCTTAGGTGAGCTCTTCACACCCGGCACTATGCTGATTCTGTTCAGTTGGGTGTTACAAGTTGCTCACCAGTTGTCAATCCACCACTAACCTTTAGGAAAGTCTAGTGACTGAAGTTACACTGACAGTATGTGATAAAGCTCAATAAAAACTCCTGACATCAAAGACTGTGAAGAGCTTCTGTGTTTGGTAATATTATATGTATATTTTTTGAAAGAGGAACCTGGAAAAGCAACATTATCTAAGGTTGCACACAAGAAAAATTCTAGAAACTACACTTTTAGACAATTTATATTCTTCCTTACTGGTTCTTTACCTTGAATGATTTTAACTTGTATTCTTTGATGAAACTAAAATCCATAGTTGCAACTATAGCAGTTTCCAGAGTTGTATATCTCATTCAAATGAGTTATTGAGCACAAGGGGCACAAATATTGTGTTAATTGATCAATTGTGATGGTGCCCAGTGTTTCCCCAAGTTTGTGTCTGAAATGAGAGCAGTTATACAGAGGCTGTTCCCTGAGACATTCCTGAAACTAAGAAGAGGATAACACAGTAATATCTGGTAAAAAATTGATGAAAATTTTCCAAAAAGCAAATACTAACATCATGCAATATATTCTGGATAGGAAAGTAAGATATATACATATAAATATATATTTAAACCCAGTACGATAATGTAAGTTAAAAACAAAGATGAATTTTCAGCAGCAGCTATATAAAGCAACACAGTACAATTCTACAAATGACAGTATTACCAATGGATGATTCTTCACAGCAGTGATAAAAATCAGTGAAAAACGAAAAATATTGGTCAGGTGCATTAAAAACATGGTGCTCTCTGTTCTATATGTAGCAAAACTTTCATTCTACATGAAAACAAAATAAAAATGCTTTCAAGCAATGAAAAACTGAAGAAAGTTACATTTCTGTGTTACAATATGAAAAATCAGAGGAAAAATAAAGGGGCAGGAGAAAAATAAAGTTAGAGCATGCCTGAACTTACATAAGTAGTATGGAGTATTCTTCATGAATATTGAGAATTATTGTAGATGAAAGCACAACATGAAGAAAGGATAAATTTGTAGATAGTGGCTGCACATAATGATTATTATAATGAAAGTACAATATAGATATATGTAAAAATAAATGTATGTAAAATGAAAATGCATGAAAATAAATTGATGGAAAGATTTTAATATTTGTGAGAATTGTATAAAGTAATTACATTAGACTCACTTAAATTTAGTAGGTATGTTTAATTTTGTATGGCAATCACCTAGTAAAATAATGCACATGAAATAATCTGATCATATAATTTTTAAAACAAGAGTAACTAAAAAAAGGGAGTAAACACCAAAACAATATAGTAGTTAGACAAGATAGTAATTTCTTGCCTTTTTTAGTATATGTTTGTAGTACATAATGTGTACACTTCTTGTGGGGAATTAAGACATTCAAAAATTATATATTAATTCCTTTTAGAAATTTTTATCAATATCTAAATAGGTACACAAATCTAGATATGTATTATCTATGTAGCTCAATAGATAGATACATAATTTTATATAAATATATAATATAGTATTTACAGCTTTTATTATATGGTATGTATAACAAGATAAAATACATTATGTATAATATTTCACATGATATACAAGGCTTTACTTTAGTATGCACACACAGAGAGAAATACAGAACTCCATATATTTCTATCTATTTGGGAAGGTCATTAATCTGACAGGTTCATCATAGAAATTTTGGGGTCACACACAATTCAGCCCACATCCAATAAAGTGGGTTCATATAACTGAGTGATCTGGAAATAGAATCTTCCTACAAGGAATGACGTGACTGACGTTACGTGAGAGATGCAACAGGAGACTGCTTAGCAACAATTACATTTGTAGCCTCCAGAGATTGAGAAAATATTTATGAGGTGTTTGTATTCCTTAGATTATGGGATAATCCTTAAAGAAGCAAGAGAAAAACAAATTATATATATATATATATATATATATATATATATATGGCAACTTCAATATTATTGGCTAGATTTTGAAGCTTATGACAGAAAGGTAACTCACACTCTATCAAACTCATGGACAGAGTATAAAGACAACCCTTTCAAATCAAAGATAAAAAAGTTTTTAAAAATATTCAAGTAAAATAAAAAACAACATATATGAATCTAATAAACATATATTGAGCAAAATAAGATAGGTGGAAAATGCACATGTGTAATTTTATTCATGTGACATTCAAAAGAAGGCAAAACTAATTTATGAGGTTAAAAATGAGAAGGCCCATTAGCTTTGGTATGTTAATTGGTACTGGAAAGAGGTGCAGTAAGAATTACAGAATCTGACATTATATTTTCTAACCAAAGTGATTACATAATTTGACTCATAAAATTAAACAAATTATGTTCTTATTCTCTAATTTTATATGACATTTGTATGTGTTGTACCTTGTAAATATTTTATTACTACTCTCTAAATTTTTCACTCCCAAATCAATCCTAAGATTCCTATTCACCAATTTTTGGTGACACTGAGCCAAAAACAATGTATTTTAAATATAATTCATAAGTATTTTATTTGTCAATATTACAGGGAAGATAATTTCAGTTTGCTACATATACATCCATCATTAATTGGAAGTTTAATTCATAGTTATTTATCTAAGGTTTACAAGATCAAGATCTAGGAAATAGGGTTTGATGGGGTTGCAATAAAAATTACCAAGATAGAAACTATTTCTGAATCTTCGGTCTCCACCTGCTATTTAAATGTTTCTTTCCCTGTGTGATAGTCTTCCCTAAGCCCTTCATTTTATATACCAAGTCCCCAGGTGTTCTTGTCATCTTACAAAAACTCTGTTGGCTCACTTCGTAACAATTGACTTCTTTCTTGTCCTGTCCTTTATAACATTTTGTTAGACCACCCACAGTGATAACCACTTTAGCTGACAATCGTTCTTGTGTGTTTTAAAGCTTTCCCACAGTGTAAAAGCTACAACAAACCAACCCTGCCTGCCTGACTCTTCTCTGATATTGCAGTGTCCATGAGATATGATGTCCATGGCATGTTCTCAGATATATAGAGCTGAGTTCCGTGACATGATTCAGAAATTTATCATTTAGTTTTAAGAACAATGCTAAATATATACACACAAAAAAGATGCTTCAATAGTTTAAAAAAGAAAACATAACAAACTGCATAGGTACCCATATATTTGTCAAAATTACTGAATAGAAGAAAATAATTTAGAGTACTGCCATTTTTGAAGCATGTTTGTATATATAAATTTGATAAGCAAATATTGATAGAAATTAGTGCTCATTTGGTCTGGTAGTTCATTTTTCTATTTTTGACTACTGTTAATATTTCATATTACTCAAAAATACTAAAAAGAAAGCTTTAAAAGATAGCAAAGAGAAGGTATTTTTGAATATAATATTTGAGATCTAAGTCAAAAAGCAATATTCTAAAATTTACATTCTGCAATAATTTTAGAAGTATCGGTTCTGAGGATAACCTTAAACATGAAAGTAATTCAGTGTTCCTGCAGCAATCATTATTTTGGGCATTTTTGAAAGATGAAAATGAGCATAATTATAATACTGAAAGAGCCAAAGTAAATTTACAACAATTGTTATACTAATAGTTAAATTATTTTTGTAAGAGATGCTTTAGAAAAAGTGAAATGGTTAAGTGTGTAATAATTTGTGTCACTACAGATGACTAAAATATGATGGAAAAGAATTTCAAAATCTGGCTAGTCCAGATATTCTTCCAGAATGTCACTTTCTGAATTCCAAAAATATCAAGACTGACTAAAAAGACTCTGAACAAATGTTCAAAATTTACATAAATTATTTACTTTTATTGAGTAGGAAATACTTCTAGTAAGTAGAAACCCTTCAAAAGAACAATTCTTGGAATAAAGAAGATTAGGTTATTCAGAATGAGTAGGCTATAACATGTTACAATATTCTGTGAAAAGAATCACTGAAAGTGAAACTTTTGAAGTTATATCATTGGTTTATAAACTGTCTTATATAGTTTTTAAACAAAAGCAAGCTATTCCAGTAATTCATTAGTTTATAATACATAGGAGTTTGTGTTGAGACTATATGGAGGCCTGTGTTTGTCACGCCTGCCTTACAGGGACCCATTAAGAAAGTGAACAAGGTCTGAATATTAAGTTTTTCCCACTTCTCACATATTAAGTTTTATCCCTGTGTACAACAGAAGTGTGTTACCACAGGAAGTTGGACATCCTCAGAATCAAGTCCAAGGTATAGGAAAGGGGTGATTTATGTGGGTCACTGTGAATATCCTGTGTAGTGTGTGTGTGTACCTGATTTGTGTATTATAGAAGACTAGGGATATGCTTATTTATTTTAAATATCTATAATACATATAAAATGATTAAAAATTGTCTTAGATTTTATTGTTACAAAAACGTGACTTAATAATTTCCATCCTTAGAAGTAGAAGGGAAATATTTTATCCAGTACTAATTTACAGATTTTTTATCTAAACTCACAATTTTACCTTTGTGTCTTGGTTACTTTTCTCTCATTGTTGAAACAAAATATTTGATGCCCAAAGTGAAGCAAGGAAAAGTGTATTTAATCCAATTTTTTGGAGGTTTCAGTCCATACTCAGCTGGCTCCAAGGCAGGGTGGCATGGCTGAGGGGCAGCTGTTCCTGCAGGCTGCAAGCAGCAAGAGTGAAAGGGCAAAAAAAGAAAGCATTCCACCTTCTCTCCCCTATATTTTAAACTGGCTATCTGCCCCTGGGCAGGTGCAGTACTCACACCACCAATTCCAGTGCTAGACAATGAACCAACCACAAACACTAGATTTATCCACCTCCATGATTGCATGAGGCTTGGGAGGAGGCATCCAAACACAAACCATAACACTTTGCTAGTTGTCACATCCATAAAGGCTACAAATGGTGTGAGCCAAGTTACTCTATTATCAACTGTACATAATATCTCTAACTTAAATTCTTTCTCCTTTCAGGTGAAAACATGCATTTTATTCAATCCTTCTTTGAATGCTAAATGTAACATACTCTATCTCATTTTCCATAATGCTGAGAAAAACTCAGTTAGAAAGTACACAAATCAGGTGCGCGCACACACACATGCACATTACACCTGATGTGACACTCATAATTACCCCATTACTATACCTTGGAGTTGATCTCTGTCTTTATATCTTGAAGTGGTTTAAAATTTAAGGCTTGTACTTACGTATTTATTCTCTCTACCCCGCCATTATTACTGAAATACAATAGCTTCAACACAATTGTGGAAAAGTTGATCTTTCTAAGTCAGGCATTCTTCCTCTATACAGAATTTCTTCTCTGAGTGATTTCATTTCATTGAGAGTTTTTCAAGTAGTTGACACCTCTAATTCTGGGACTAAACATCCCACCCATCTTTAATAGACCTGAGAATGTACTACTTCCACAAGGACAAGGGAACTCTGTTTTATGACCCGAATATTCATCCTTATCACTGTTTCTTTTGAGAAAGTTTAGCATAACCTTCCTAATGAGGAGTTGGGAAAATAAATTCTAGAAAGGGAGCAAGAAATACCTTCTTCACCACTGGGTAGCTGCTGTGTTTGTTTTCATTTGTTTTCCTTGACCACAAGGCTCTAAGAGTAAACAATGACTGTTGGCCCCTAGTACAATACCTCCAACTAATTCCTAAACTAGTGTAACATTTTTCAGCTTCTGAGTCCATGCAGTTGGAGAAGAGGGTGTATTGTTTAAATCTGAAGCTATTTTGACAGTTTTTCTCTGGGGATCCTGCCTGTTCTTTCAAGGGTGAATGTAAAAATCCTAATATGATCTTTAACAGCCTCTGCTCACAAAATATTCATCATTCATTGAATGACTTAGCAATTTTTCTCATCCCAGTGTTATCTAGGTTTTTTTAAAATTTCATTTAAAGAGAGGGGAAAAATAAAGCAAAACAGAAAAAAAAAGTGTAGAAACAATACAGAATTTCAAAAAAAAATGAACAGTAAGAAATCACTACTTGATACATTACATAATGTCTTCCTGGATGTAGTTGTTCAAGTTACAAAATCAAAGCATACAAAGTAGACATTCAAACAGTGAGGCTGCAAATAGCTCCTTTCTCTGATCCAACAAAAACTTAGCAACATGATTATCATTACTACACCCTGAAATATACATGTAGTTACATCCTTTAGAGCACCTGCTTTTCCTCCTTTTGCTTTTTAAGTCTATTATCTGTTTACTTATATCATGTTTTAGGTTGCTCAGTACCTTGCTGATCTGTTTTGTTGTAGTTATTTACTTTTTAAAAAATTTTTTTCTTATTTATTATTATTTTTTATTTTGAAGGTAGTAAAATACGCAGAACAAGACAGGACATAGCCAAGTGAGGTAGTGCAGTGAAATTGGCACAGAACCTCACAGCAAGCCACTGGGACAACAGCAATAGGCACAATAGTACATCTGGTTTTCTTAACAATAGTTGTTCCTTCAATCAGCCAGAGCAATATTGAAGGAAATACCAAAATTACAAGAACAGAATATTGAATAGAGCAATACCATTGATCAAAACAGAGATAAAAATATTTGCCCTTAAAGGGATGGCAGAAAAAAATCCCCCTTATTTGCTATATCGCATATGGTCAAACTAGCAAGACATGCTCAGATCTCCGGTTCTCACTTGCTAGCGGTGGGGCGGGGGGATGGATGTTTGATTCTTAGCCCTTGCACCAGTAGGCTCACAGCTGCCCACCAGAGGGGTGAACTGGCTGCCCATTTTCCCAGCACCCCAAGGTCCAACATGGCATGTCGCAGATCTCAGAAAACGCTGATATGGTTCTCGCCCTGGAGCGGCCACAGCTTGCCAAGCCACTGCCACTTACCAGAGTGGCATGCTGGTGGCTGCCTGTTTTCCCATTGTCCAAAGGTCCAACTTATCTAGTTTTGAACAGTTTTGAGTTTCATGAAGGTGCTGGCACCTATATTCTTTCTGTTTTTTTTTTTTTTTTTTTTGATGAGACAGCCCCTTATTGCAATCTTATTTGAGTTTCTTATGTAGTTATCAATGAATGTATGAATGAATGGATGAGTAGATAAGTGACCCAAGATGGAGATATCTACCATTTATTTCCTGAAAAAAGGCAAATTCTTCATTATGACTTGGATAGAGTTACCAAAAACAAACATTTTATGGAGAAAATAATTCAATATTTTGAAGCCTAGCCCTTATTTAAAAATATTTATCAAAGTATAGAAAGTAGAACTAAAAATATACTTGCTACTTTAAATTTATCTGGGAAATTATGATTTTTTTCTACAATTTCAAGTGAACTTCTGCCTTATCAGTAATACTTTTAGATGCCCAAATAGTTCATTAAGAAAGGGTAAAGCTTAGATAACTGTGTTCAGCAGGATGTGTGAGGTGATGCTATAGTACAAATAATACACAAGTCTAAGCTAAGTGGCTTAACATAATAAAGCATGGTGCTTATCTGTACATTCAGAGTTTATGATGAAGACACTTTGTTTTGGGTAATCATTCAGGGTCTTGGTCTGACAGAGATGCAATCATTCTGTTGCTACAAATATTTGGAATGCTCTAATATTATGACAAGTATTTTGCTTACTTTTCTCTGGTTGCTGCCCAACACCCAAAATGAAGGAAGGAAAAGTTTATTTAGCTTGCTGTTTATGGAGATTTCAGTCCATAATCAGCTTTCTCCAAGGCAAGGTGTCATGGTACCAGGGCAACACTGCAAGGCAGAAGCCAGCAAAAGCAGCCAGAGCAAAAGGTGGGGTTCAGGGGAGTCTCTTTTTCTCCTTATATTGTATGCACACTACTCCTTGCTCCACAGGGCAGATGTAGCACTCAGGAAATCTCTGTGCCCTCCTCTTACACAGGATAAGGATATTTGCAAAGTAAGGATTCTGGCTTCTTGCTGAGTTTCTTAGTTAAACTTCTCAACTCAAGTGGACACAATGTATCAGCCATAATTCTGATGAATCAAATATCTATACCTGAAGTGATACACTTATCAGCTAGTGGATCATTGGTCAGTACTAGTGATTGGTTCCAATTATTTGCAAGAATTCAGGAAAGTTGAATCCTTCTTTACTTTTGGAAGGCCAAAAATATTGATGTGAATGTACTCTAAAAGGGAAACAGATCATACCATGTGTTGTAGGTGGAAATTAAATTAACAAACCTGAATATATATGTTAGAATTTACTTTTACATGTAAGTTGTAAAGTTACTCAAGTACTCAAATTCCTTGAGTCTTCATTCCCATAAAAAATAGAAACAATAAACTTATATAGTCCTTGTAAAGATTATATAAAATACAGAGTATATGAAGACCCAACATGTGTAAGCTTCTCCATAAATAGCAGTAGTACATTTTTATAAAACACAAGTTTCTAGGTATGAATTAGATTTATCTGGTAACATTAAAAACTAATGACATCTGGGGTCTGTTCTTGGATTCTGATAGAAAAAGCTAGCAAATTGATTTTTAAGTAGTAATTGTTTACCAGTAGAAAAGCAGGGTTGAATTCCTCTGTTGTAAGGTAAAACACTAACACAGAAATATATAATTGGATTAATCTAGTTGTCTTTTCAGAGTTTCATTGCTTTTTGAAAATATACAACTCAATAATTCACTACATTGTTTGGAGAGGAAAACAATCTTCCATTCTATAGTGAAGAATATTGTTACTGCATTTTAACAAATCAAGTTTATTATTGTAGCAAATAACAAGCCCATGGTATAGAAATACCTGTTTTTTCACAATAGCATAAGAACAAAAGGATACAAAGAAGTATAACATTTGGATATAGAGTAGCTTGGTGAAGAAGAATCACTTTGATATGTAGTATCTTTCAAATTTAAACAGAATTTATGGATTACATTTCATACATACCAGCCGCTCAACACTTTTTTTTTTTAACCAAAAAGGCTTCAATGACTGACACTACTGATACTACTATATGAAACCACCTCTGAAGCAAAAATACAACAGGAACACTTATTTACAAAACAAAAATACTTCTTGTTAGAATTTTCTGGTGCAATAGAGAAAAGCATAAGGAAAGAGAAAGTGACAGTGACCTTTATTGAGGACACAGAGAGGAGCCCACAACCTGAAGGGGTTTGGCTTTCTCCTCTCATGGGATACAGAGGGGTAGAGGCTTATATGACCTCTGATTGGAAGTGGTGCACGGGGTAGGCATTCATGATGATATGAAAGGAACTGATTAGAATTTTCTTCACATGCAAATGGGAAAGGAAGTTGTAATTAGGGCCAAAAGGGAAAGAAGGAGGAAGTGGTCATAAGGGTAAGCATTCTTATTTTGGCCTTCTGTCATATTAGACCACTGCCATAATTGTACAGTAATTTATAATAGGGCAAGAACCTTTCACTACCACATAGTTTTTATTAATATAAAAGAAAGCATCATTTCTAAGGATAAGAATTTTGCTTTACAGTAACAACATGAGAAGCCACACTAAAAGTATAAATTTATGTATGATCATAACATAACACATGACATTCTACTGCCTTGGTACTTCTATACACACACACACATACACACAATTTTTTTCTTTTGGTTGTGTACCACCTACATCCTAAATCTTTTTGCAGTTTTTGAGACCAGACCTCGTGGAGTTGTTCAGAGGGAAAATCAAACTTATAATCCTCCTGCTTCAGTGTCCCTCACTACACTTTTATATTAGTGTAGTAAGTGCGTTAGTAAACACATACCTATTTCTCATGGTCAGCATAATTATATAAACTATTTCTATGACATCCATGTGACATATGCAAGTCACCATTAAGACACTGATGAATGAGGATACTACTTTGACTATAAATATTCCTTCTGAGGAGCAACTATAAAAGAGAAGAACTTCAAAGACTAACTTTAGTAAAAGTCAGACCATAATTAATTAATTGAATTTGAAATTTAATCAGTGAGTATACTGAAAATATGTTTTACCTAAAGCACCATATTTGTTATGTTTTCACTCCTAAATATTCACTGAATATTATGTATACAATGCCATAGCCCACTAAGAACAATTTGGATATCTACAGTGCATAGAAAAATATCATTTATCTATTAAGCTATAAATAATTATTGAATATTTGCAATTTGCAAAGTACTGTCACTAGATCCTAAGATAGTATGTCTCTATTTTATTCTTAGAAGTCTTTCTTATATTACTGGAATGGTCAAATAAAAGGAAAATATTGACTTATTTGTGAAGACAAAGTAAATATACCTAAAATATTTTTACAACACTTGAATTGCTGAGATATGAAAGTAAAAACAAAGTTTGGACAATTCATAATTGATGAATTAATTTCTAGAATAGTGGAAAGTTGATGGTATTGCTATTATTTAAATGAAGAAATGCTGTACACATGCACAGAAAAAAATCAAAGATCAAAGTGAAAGAGTAAATATGCATATTATTTCTAATATGATATAAACACATAATGAAGAAAAAACAATTATGAATAAAAATTATAAACACTTGTATTAAAATGGCATATGATGTTTGTGTAGTGTTTTTTTTTAACTGTTATTTGGGTATTGTGAGGAAATGCTTTTTGACTATTAAGAGAAAATTTCAAACAATACAGTCATTATTTATAGCTCATACTGTACCATTTCTGAATCTTTGGACATATTATTTGAAATCCTTGTTTCAGTGCATTAACTGTAAAGTGATGATCATAGTAATATCTAGCTCAAAAGGTTTTAGGGTTACAGTATACAGTATCTATAAATTGTCAAGCTCATTGTTTGGATTGTTGCAAATATTTAAAAACAACTGTTATGACTATAAATCAATAATTATTGAATATTTAATTTATAGCTAATAAATGAGAAGAAAAACATTTCTGATGGTTGAAGTATTTATAGCTTCAAATACTAAAAGTAACATTTATTGTACTGAATCTCATTAACAGTGAAGATTCAAAGTTAAATAAGTAAAATTTTTTAAAAAGCATTAATGATGTTGAATGTGGTGGTGTGTGATTATAATTCTAGCAGTCTGGAACTTTGTGACAGGGGGCATCCAACCCTGGCAGCTTAGCAACAAAGCAAAAAGCTGCCTCTAAATTTAAAAAAAAAATTAAATTAGAAAGGGTTGAGGATGTAGATCAGTGTGAAAGCCAGAGGTTCAATATCCCTCCTCTTGCTAAAAAAAAACCCACCCTCCCAAAATTAGTATAATAAGAGTTAGATGTATTATTATTCAAATCATCATGCTAATGTTGATAGACTCATTATGAGTATAATTTAATAGATGGTAACACATTTTCATTGTCTTACATAGTGATAATGAATAGACATTTTGGAAAAACTTATCAAGAATATTTTTTCACTTTCTTCCACTTTAAATACAACATCCTTAATAATATAACACTATTTACCAAACATTAAACTCAAAACTAGAGAACATGATTTTAGCAAAATAGATAATGTATTAATATTTTTTATCTTCAACATCATTAATGATTAAAATGTATGTCTAGAGTAGAAAAAAGTCATTCACAGTGGAAATATTCATTTTTTAAAAAATCTAAAGTTACAATCTTGTATTTTTAACTCTTTTTTTTGAAAAATTATACAGTGACAAACCTGTTACTTAGTCTTCTGTTTCCTCCTTAATGTTCAGTACCTATTTTATCACTAAGACTAGGTTTTATGTCAATGATAAAACCATCCTCAGTTTACATTGCTGCTACTTCTGAAACTGTTGCTCATAAGTTATACTCTTCTATGTTTTCTCAAAAATTCTTTAATATAGTATTTAGAAGAGGGCTATGTTGAAATAAGATATAACATTAGCTTCTTTTAATTTTTAAACAATATTCAGCAAAATTTTGGCAATTATATAGCTGGTTTTCATTCAAATGTCCATTCCAAAGACATAGAATTTGACACATGTTTAAAATACAGAAACCAGAGATAAAAAGAAAAGAGGTACCGCTAGCAATCATGCAGAGAAACGTGTTCCTCACAACCAAACTGAAGAGTGATTTGATATAAATCAAACAAGAGGTAACAAGCAAGCTAGGTTGGGAAAGAAAAACACAGGTTTTCTACAGTATTAGTTTGGAACTAAACCCAACAAATATAGAAAACAGAAGGGACTCTCTTAGTTACCTTCCTTGTTTCTGAGACACAATATTTAATATCCACAACATTAAAAAGACAGGTTTACTTTGGACCAAGTTTCACTTTGCAGTCAGGTGGTTGTGAGGCAAAAGGGCATGGTGGAAGGAACTGGTAGAGAAAGCTGTCATTTGTGGCAACCAGGAAACAAAGTTTTAGCTCACAGGCATAGTGACCCACCTGTTCCTACCAGACACCAGTCCTAACAGCAAGTCAGTAGTAATGCCATTTGCATAATCCAAACACTTTTCAAACATAAGGGGCTCTGGGGGCCCTTTCTAGGTCTAAACCATAGCACTATCTAATTGTAAAAATGAGACTAAACATACTACTCCCTTGCAATGTTTTATGGACTGATTCTGGGGTTCATTCATTGTGAGTCACAAAGTGGCCACTCAAGTCTCTTGTATAAAATGGCATAGTATTGGCATATAATTTATGTTCATCTTTCTATCTGAATACTTTAAATCATCTTTAGATTACCTATAATACCTAATGAAAGATAAGTGCTCTGTAAATAGTTGTTATAATTTAGGGTATTACAAGAAAAAAAGCATATCATTTTGTATTCAGGACAGATGAAATGGTTTCCATGTATTTTTTCTCTGCTATTGGTTGAATCTACATATTCAGAAATCACAAATAAGTACTAACCGTAAATGGCACAGGGACTTAGGGATACAGAATAGACCTAAGCCTCTGATTTATGACTGTGATTGAATTAGGAAACACCTGAAAGAACATAGAATCTAATCTCCATTTATATAAGATAAAGAAATTTAAGTAGAGGGAGATCCAAGATGGCTGATTGATAGGTAGCATGATAGAGAGCCTCCCTGAGAAAAACAACTCAGATGCTAGAATCTAACACCATGGAGAAGACCAGATGAAAGCAGAGGAATCCTCATGACCCAGTAAGAAACTGAGGAAAAAGAAAAAAATAAAAATAAAAAAGGAAGAAGCGTGGATGGAGGGCTAGAGCTGGGCATGCTCCAGTTGCTGTACTGGGTGCATCTTACAGTTGGGTGACTCACGATCAAGCTGAGGTCACATCCCTGCTGAGAGTGGGGGTTGGTGAGCTCAAGACCCTTGGCAGGAGGAGGTGCTACAACAGGGAGTGGAAACGGCAAACTGAGCTGCACAGGCTTTGGTGAGTGCTGGGAACTAGATTCTCCAGAGCGAGATGAACAGCTAGATGACATATTGGATTTGGGCAGGACAGGCTTGAATCAACAACTGAAGTGGCATCAGTCAGCAGCTCCTGGCCCAAAGTGGATTGTTGGGATCTGCTTGGGCTGGGCCATGCACCTGGTCGGGACCCAATAGCCAGGGACAAGGATGTCCCTAACCTGTGACATCCACAGGGCACACACAAACATACTGAAGACACTCACTGGTTGAGAGGGAAGGGGCTGGTCCACATTGCTCCTGCGTGCACCTCACAGATCAACAACAAACAGGAAAGGGCAGCACTTTCCTAGTCCGTATACTGCAGAAAAACTGTAAGCAATATGAATAGGTCTGGAGACCTCCACCATTCACCTTTCTGAAAGAAACCAGAAACATGACAAGATGGAGAAACAACAAAAAGCCTCCAACCACCAACTCAGGGAAAATAAGTCCAGGAGAGGTAAATACAGAGGAAATTAAGGGCAGCAAACATGCAATATCAAACATGGTCTCATCAGAAATAAAGAAATACTTCCATGACCTCATTGACAAATTTAAATCTGAAATTCTAACTCAGGTGAAGCAAGAGATAAGATTAATAAAAGAAATGCTGGGTACTCCTCAAGAAGACACAAATGGAAGAATGGAGGAACCCAGAGAAAGGAGAGAAGCCTTTGATGAAGAATATAAACAAAATCTAGAATACGTGAAACAGATCCAAAGAGTATATCAGGAAATTAAAACTCCATTGAAAGCTGGAAAAACTTCTTAACAGAAACTAAAGACAGACTTTCAAAATTTGAAGATAGATTTGCAATGTATGATCATGAAAGGAAGGATCTCTTAAAAATAACAAGGAACCAGGAAGTAATGATACAAAGGCTAGAAGATGATAAGATGATTTATAACTTAAGAATAAAAAATGTGAATGAAGAAGCAGGGACAAATACAAATGAAATAAAAAGGCCATTCACAGAAATAATTAAGGAAAACTTTCCAAGCATAGGAAGTGATGTTCAGATATATGAGGCATACAAAACTCCAGCCAGCTATAATCAAAACAGATCTACACCCAGACATACAATAATCAGGATCCCAGAAATCCATCACAAGAACAGAATATTGAAAGCAGTCAGAGAAAAGAAACAGATTACCTATAAAGGAAAATTCATCAAAATCACAGCAGACTTCTCAATGCAAACTATCAAATCAAGGAGAGCTTGGAGTGAAATATTCCAAGCCCTGAAAGAAAGTAACCTCCAACCTAGATTGATGTACCCTGCAAAACTGTCTCTCAAAATTAATAGAGAGACAAGATATTTCCATGACAAAGAGGAACTGGGGGAGTTAGTGACCACCAATCCAACCCTGCAAAGAATACTGAATGGCAACCTAGAGAGAGAAAAGAAAATCACCAGGATTCCAGGAATAATGGCAGAAAGGCCTCATGAAAGGGGCAGACAGTGGAATGAAGGAGAAAAGTAAATAACAATGACAGAAAAACAGCATAGCAGAGATGAGGCAGAGAAGATTGGCTATATAACTCTTTTTTCTTGACTGATTTTATTCAAATCTGGTATACTTGAAAGTATCAAGTCTGAGAGTAGAGGCAACTACTCTGAAGATGACAAGTTTCAATAGGATACCCATTCTGGTTTGATTATTAACTGCCTCTGAAGTCCGATAATGTCTGCAATGTTTGGTTTTTATTAATAGTGCTTTGTACTGCTAAATTTAATTATACTATGCCTGATGATATAGAAAATTTTATTGAAAATAACAAGAGACATCATAGTAACTACCGTAGATCACCTAGTATTGTGGTTTTATATGTCCTTTTCATTTCGTGTTTCTCTAGGAATTTGTATTGTTGACTTGCTTTGATTTGTTTTCCCCTCTAATACAGAAAGGCTAGGTATACATGTAGAGACTTATTCATGTGTAGAACTTCTAAACAGTTTATAAGAATTGATCATAGTTATTATAAAAAAAAGAGAGGAAAAGAAAGTATTTTAAAGGATATAACTGCGTATATGTTTAAGTGTGTAGGATTGATAACTATATTACTAAATTTTTGTTGGATAGATGAACAGAACTGATTGCAGTCTCACTGTTTAAATGTCTACTTTGTATGCTTTACTTTTGTAAGTTGAAAATATGTAATTATCTAAGAGGAAAATATGTAATTATCAATTAGTTATTTCTTACTGGTTTTTATTTTTGTTTTTCAATTTTATATTATTTGTACCCTTTTTCTATTTCATTTTTTTTCTTTAAATAACAAAAAATTTAAGTAAAAAAAATTAGCCAGTAACATACAAAACAACAAAATCTATGAAAAATTATATATGTATTACTTCTCTTTGCAGTCCTACAATTTTTTTGTGTATATATACACAAAGAGAAGTATATATATTATATATATATATATATATATATATATATATATATATATATATTTCACCCTCATGAACATAACAATTCTTCATGGTAAATAACAAAGCAGCAAATTGCTATTTTTTAGAAGCTTGTACACTTGTAACAAGTGACATATATGAGAATGCTTATAACAATATATTTATTAGTGGCCAAAGTAGAAATAATCCAAAATGTATCAAAAACAGAATCGATACATAAATTACAAAATATTAATAAAACAGGCTGCATACAAAGAGAAATTGAGCAAGAACTAAAGTATAGAGACTAGAGATGATTCAGTGTCACAAATTACATTTTTAAGAAAATAATGAAAATAATTCCCCTACAAAAGATGTTATGGTAACTCTTCAGGGAAAATAGTTGTGATTAGGTTCCATAAATAAAGTTCATGGGAGGATGCTGGGTTTTGTTTTTGTTTTTTGAAATAGGAATTCACATAACAGTTTAAGGTACTGTTAAGTATACTTGAACCCAGTATACTATGCAGCTCTGGCTGGCCTAGAATTCAGCTCAGAGTGAAGCTCCTGCCTCAGACTCATGAGTGCAAAGATTGTAGGTTTTTTCCTTCATTTCTGAATTTTTTTGGTTTTTCTAATGTTCTGTTGTTTGTGTTTGAGGTTGTTGCTGTGACTAGTCTCCTGTAAAGGTTTTAGAAGACAAGATAAAATCAGAACAGAGTCACTTATTCTAAGGAGGGAGGTAGATTCCAATATAGGATAGATTTTTCTTCTTTTTTCTACCAATAGGTGATTTCAGTCTACCAGAGTCAACATAATAAGGAAGTAATTTCTCCTTTATCCTGAAAGAAAAAGTAACTTGAAATAACACAACATTAAGCAATCTTCTTCTCTGTTTACTATAGTTTTACTATGTGCCCCAATTCTATATATTAGAAACTTAATTCCTAGTGCAATACTGTTAAGAATTAGGACTTCTAGGGATGATTATTTCATTAAGGCTCTGCCCTCAGGACAGGACTAACACTGTTGTGAAGGTGGGTTCATAATAAATTTAGTGGTTTTATTCCTCCACCACCATCTCTATACTTCTCCCTGTGCAAAACTTTTCTGCCTTGGCAACATTATATGAAGAAGCTCTTACCACATATATCCTCTTGACCTTATACTTCTATGCCACCAAAAAATAAAAAATCCCAATATATCTCTGTACCATGTAAATTGCTCAGAACCAGGTATTCTGTTAGAATAGTACTGCTATTCTGTTTCCTTGTTCCCATTTTGCAGAAACTACTGTCCTGCTACTGCCCAGTGCAATTTCATATTTAATTTTGTAGGATAAAACTGCTTTCATTATGAATTATAATAAAAGAACAATTACAATTAGATTTTTAACTACACTTATTCTTCAATAAATTAGACTGTCATTCTAAACTCCACACAAACTGATATATTATGTCTCCAATATATTGTTTTGAAACATAATGCTAACAATAAACCCTAATATATGTATAAAGTATATATATGCACTAAATAATATATTCACAAAAATTATGTAGCAAGTAAAAATGAAATACTAAAACATGTTCAAATATAAAAGCAGAAATGGCACTCAGGCAAACCAAAGAACAGAAACAACAAATAGAAAAATAACATAATGCAAACATAAGCCTTAGCACATCAATAATTGCAATAAATGTTAACATTATTCCTGAACTAATGGACAGGAATCCTCAGAATATTTTAAATGACCCAAATATATCCTATCAACAAGTAACTATTTTGTTATGAAGTATAAAAAGTGTATATTGTATAATGTGTAAAATTATAAAAGAAGTATGTAATATAAATAAGAAACAAAAGGAGAGATAGCACCAGTTCCAGAAAACACAAACTTTAAGCAAATAAAATTCTGAAGCATAGGGAAGATCTTATATAATACTAATAAGGTCAATCAACTCTAAAGATACAGCAATTCCAACCATATAAGAAAAGAAGAGTCAGAACTACAAAATGCATTATGATGGAACTGAAAGAAGAAATATGTAAGCTTCTATAGATGGAGACATAAACACTTTTCTCTCAAGAGTTGCTAGAACAGAAAATTGGTAATGATACTGTGCACCTCAACATCATTATTAACCAACAAATACAATAAATATTTATGGAACACACCTTTAATCAAACAACAGAACATACATGTCTTATTCAGTTTCACAAAAAGCATATTCAAGGATAGGCCATATACTGAACTATAAAACAAATCTTGAAGAATTTGAAAGAATGGAGATCTTATAGATTGTATTTTCCAAATACAACAAAATTAGACTATAAATCAATAAAATGATAAAACATGAACATCTCCAAATGTTTGGAAACTAAATTACAGATTTCTCAAAAATCCACTGGTAGAAGAAGGAAGACTCAAAAGAAATTTAAAAATACATTGAGCTGAATGAAAACAAAGCTACAGCTATCAAAATACATGATACAGCATATAAAAATGTGTGCATCACATTGACAGTATTGTTCACAAGTGTGTTTTGAGCTCTGAACAAATCTCAAATCAACAGCATAACCTCATTTCTCCATAAAAAAGAAAATGCAGGAGAAAATAAACCCAAAGCAAGTGCAAAGGAATAATAAGATCATAAATGAAAAAGGTGATATAGAAAAATTAATGAAACAAAGAGCTGATTCTTTGAAAATTTCAATAAAATTGACAAATATCTCATAAGATAGACAAGGAAAAAAGATATAAATTATTGATATTTGAAAGTAAAAAGTGGATATCACTACCATTGTTGTAAGCATTAAAAATTAAGGAAAGTGAAACTGTAAAGTAAAAAAAGGAATTTTGAACTTAAATGACTTTACAGAAGAATTCAAGCAACAGTTCAAAGAGGGACTAACATCAATTCTATACAACATAATAAAATAAAATAATTCATAATTCACTTTTAATGATAATAAGATTCATGGTACTGAAACCAACATATTAAAAATACTACCACTCATATCTCTTATGCATGCAGGTGCAAAAGAATCCTTACAAATTTATAAGGAATATTCAGCATTATATAAAAATTACACTATACAATAAGTCAAAAAGTAGACTTTATGTTAACAATATTCAAAAGTTAATGTTATCAATCATACCAACAGATTAAATCACATGATCTTCAAAGACTTTGAAATAAAACCAGAAATTTGAAACTGTTGGAAAACATTTCAAGATTTCCTAAATACAAATCCAACAGTACATAAAATAATGCCAAGAGTCAATTAATGGGATAAAGAATGTATAAAACTTGAACCCCCTAAAAAAATGGTCCAATATTCAGTAGCACAAAAATGAGTAAATGAATGGACACTTCTCAAAAAAAGTACAAATGAATATATGAAAAAATGTTCAACAATTTTACCATTACAGAAATGTAAATGTAAATGACTTTCAGATTCCATTTTGCCCCACTCAGTCAAAATGCTTGTCATCAATAACACAATAACCAATGAGCACTTGGCTAAGTTGGGAGAGAAAAGGAGCCCTTTTTCATTGCTGATAGAAATGTAAACTACTATAATCAACATTTGTTATTTTCTGTGATGTTGAATTCTGGTCAGGAACAAAGAAATAAAGAATCTGAACTGTTGATGAGAATTTAAACTAGTTCAGCAGCTGGGTGTGGTGGTGCACACCTGTAATCCCAGAACTCCCAAGGTTGAGGCTGAAAAACTGCTGTGAACTCAAGGCCAATTTGGGCTACATAAAAGAGTTCAAGGTCAGCCTGCACTATGCAGTGAGACCCTGTCTCAAAAATAAATAATACTGCTGGGCGTGGTAGACCACATCTGTAATTCCAGCAGCCAGGAGATTCAGGAAGGAGGATCCTTGTGAGTTCAATACCAGCCTGGGCTACAAAGTGAGCTCAAGGCCAGCCTGAACTGCATAGTGAGGCTGTCTCAAAAAGACATAAATAAATAAAAACTAGTCCAACCACTATGGAAATAAGTATGGAGATTCCTTTAAAAAGTTAAAGATAGAAATTCCATTTGATCCAGTCATGAATCTGTTGAAAAATATGGTATATACCTACCAGAATATTATTCAATCATAAAGAATTAGATAATATCACTGGAAGGAAAATGAATAAAAATTGAGATCCTAATGTTAAGTGTAACGAGAAAGACTTAGTTAAATTTTGCATGTTTTCTGTTACATGAGAAACCTAAAATACTGTATAAATCAGTCAGTCAGTCATTGAATTGACCAATAAAGGACAGAAAACAGAAAAGGAGAAGCTAGTTAAAGAGGGAGGAGCTGGAGCTGGAAGAAAGTAGTTGGAGCTGATTAAAGAGGGAGGAAGAAGAGGAGAAAAGGGTGGAAAATGATTACATGCATGTACCAACCATCACTATATATTATAGATATACAGTAGTAAAATTATATAATCTTAACAGTTAAAATTTTTTACAAAATTTAGAATCTTACCAAATATCACAAAAAATATGAATATAGGAAAACTGTCTCTGATAAAAATTTTGTAAAACTATATTTAACATTATATTCAGTAGTAAAGACTGAAACATTTCTGTTTTAATTTAGAAAAATAACAAGGATGCCAACTATCATGATACATACTCAATATAATGAATGAAGTATCAGTAGCACAAGAAAGTAAATATAATAATATAAATATAAAATCAGAAATAAGAGTCATTGTTTTCTGATAATATATTATTCAAAGAATATATCTAGAAACATTAAAAAAGGGAAAAAAGTCATAGATTTCACATATTGTGCATACCACAATTTAAGAATATACAAGAAAAAAGCATTTTAAAATTGTATACTCTTTGTATATGTCAGAAATGGTATTGCTTAGAAATGAGAAAAAATGGATCTTATGGAAAATGAGTTTAGCAAAGTTGATTCTGTATTTGAAAAAGTAACAATGCATGGAAAACAGACATGTTTGAAGGTAAAAATATACACACAATTTTTAGAGAGACTACATAGAAGTATAATTTGTCATTCCAGGATAGAACAATTGTCAAAAAAATATGAACACTAAAGTAGAATTTCATAACATTTTAATAATTAAAAAATTTAAATGGATGATTTATTAAATGTTATTGAAGAAAATAAAAAATATTTTCTGAGAAAAGTTATTTTTACACACATAATGGAAAAATGTTCTATGCCTGCAAATGTAAAGACATTCATGAAGGGCATATCTGTAACAAACAAACAAAGATATAAAACAGGTTCCTCTACAGATATTTTATTTCATTCCCAGGAGACTGACAAAGACAAGAGTAAGTATGCCAAGCTTAATAAAAATGTGAAACAAAAAAGTGAAACAAGGAATCGTTTCTGGCAAACACACTCTGTGACCATCAGGCTGGTCACCTTGATTAGTTTGGATATAATCTAACAGGTTAGTTACTCATGCCTCTGGTGTATCTGGGTGTGTCATAGAGGGGTGATCCTTTTTCTCTAACACTTTTTTTTCTCCACTTCCCACCACCATGCACTAAAAGGATTTGCTCTGCCCTGCCTTCATGACATTCCTGCCTTGGAGCCAGCCAAATTGGGCTGACTCCTCTGAAACCATGAGCCAAATAAACCTTTCCTCCTTAAAGTTGTAAATGTCTGGTATTTGGTCCCAGCAACAGGAAGGTGACAAATAAACATTCTAAGTGGGACCATTATTTTAGTGTGAGGGTAGACTGCTTATAACACAATAATGTAAGACCAAAGAAAAAAAGTAGGGCACATCTTTCATAGTCTTATATTACATTGGATATGTATCCTGGCACAGTGAGGTCAAGTAATTGTGGAATAAAGTATGTTAGATTTATGGTATTTAAATGTAGCTTGAAGCATAAATTTGAAAAGAGAGAAGAAGCAGGCTGACATCAGAGTAAATAGTAGATATTTTTAAATGGAAAAATAATTGTTAATATAAAAGCAGTATAATCTTTCAAAGTTAAAACCTTTGACATAATTATATGTATTTTATTACTACTAATAAAATTACATTGTTTTTAACAAAAGTAATAATCTCTGAAGCAGATTTTAATCATAATCTTATTTTCCAAAATAATTTGATTACAGCCATATTATTAATTTAAGAATTTGTAATTCATGCTTTATAGCTAAAAGCATTTTTATACAAGTATATAATAAACCATTGGGTAGTTGGTAAAAATTTAATGATACAAGTGATAGTTTTCCAAATTATTGTATTAAATAGATTTTCTAGTTTAAGATTATTGTGTTTTACATGTTTTTAAATAGTAATTTGAAATTAAGCCATCTGTTCTTAACATTGAAGCCTTATACAATAAGTTTCCCTTCACACAGACTTTATAATTATAGGAAATAACATAATAACTGGCTTTTTCTTTTCTTTTTTTTATTTAAAGAGGAAAAAACAGGAAAAAGGTAGAAATGTTACAGAATTTCAAGAAAAGAAGATAAACAGTAAGAAATCACTAGTTGATACATTACATATTGTTCTTTTAGAAATAGTTATGCAAGTTACAGGTTTAAAGCATGCAAAGTGGACACTAAATCAGTGAGAGTGCAAACAGATCTGTGCAATAATCACACAAGAACCTAGAAATACGGTCATCAATCCCACACATCTAACCATACATGCAGCTATATCTTTTATAGTGCTTCCTATTTCCTCTTTTTTTACAATAGCAATCATACATTTTAAAAATTTTGTTTAAACAGAAAAAAAGGTAGCAACAATACAGAATTCTAAAAGAAACAAAGAAAAAGGAGAATGAAAAAAAGCCCCGCTAAGAAATCAGTAATTTATAAATTATGTACTGTAATCCTGGATGTAGTTGTTCAAGTTACAAAGTTAAAGGGTACATAGTAAATATTCAAACAGTCAGACTATAAACAGTTTTGCTCAAAGATCCAACAAAGATTCATCAATATGGTCATCTGTTTTACACACACAAACATACATGCAGTTATATCCCTTAGAGCACTTTCTTTTCCTCTCTTTTTTACAACAGCAATTACACATTTTGGTTTTATTACTCTTGTAGTTCTTATTTACTTTTTACACTAGAGAAACAGTATGATATTTATAAATATGATTCTTATTTATTTCACTAATGAGGATAGTCTCAAGTTGTCTCCATTTGCCTATGAAGGCATCAAGGTCAACCTTTCTTATAGCTGAGTAATATTCCATTGTATAAAAATGTGACATCTTTTTCATCCACTCTGCAGTTGATGGGCATCTTGGTTGTTTCCAGGATTTAGCTATTACAAATTGTGCAGCTATGAACATGGTGCACATATATCACTGTGATATGAACTTTTCAGTTCTTTGGGGAAAATAACCAGGAGGGGGATAGCTGGATTGAATGGGGCTTCCAATCCTAGTCTTCTGAGAATTCTCCATATGGATTTCCATAATGGTTGCACCAGTCTGCATTCCCACCAACAGTGGAGCAGTGTTCCTTTTTCCCCGCAGCCTCACCAACATTTGTTATCAGTTGATTTCTTGATGGCAGCTATTCTTTCTGGAGTAAGGTGAAATCTCAATGCTGTTTTAATTTGCATTTCTCAAATGACAAGTGATGGTGAACATTTCTTCATGTATTTATTTGCCATTTGTATATCTTTCTCTGAGAACTGTGTGTTCATCTTAGATGCCCATTTTTGGAGAGGGTCTTTGAATTTGGGGGGCTTGATGTTTTTCAATTCTTTATATATTCTGGACACAAGTCCTTTGTCTGAGGGGTTGCTGGTTAAAATTTTTTCCCACTCTGTTCGTTTTCTTTTCACTCTGTTGGTGATTTCCTTTGAAGTACAGAAACTTTTCAATAATGTGAGATCCCATTTGTTGATTCTTTGAAGTGTTTCCCCTGCAGTTTGTGTTTTGTTCATGAATTCTCTGCCTAGCTCTATGTCTCTAACACTTCTACCTACCTTGTCTTCCAGTAGATTTAGTGTTTCTATTTTAATATTGAGGTCTTTGATCCATTTAGACATTAGTTTTGTGCATGGTGATATGCATGGATCTAGTTTCAGTTTTCGGCATGTAGAGAGCCAATTTTTCCAACACCATTTATTAAAGAGACTATCCTTCTTCCAGTGGACATATTTAGCCCTTTTGTCAAATATCAGGTGGCTGAGTGTCTTTGTAGTTGTGCTTGCATCTTCTAATCTGTTCCATTGATCCTCAGATCTATATCTTTGCCAGTACCAAGCTGATTTTATCACTGTGACTTTATAGTACTGTTTCAAGTCAGGAGTTGAGATGCCTCCTGCCTTGCTTTTGTTGCCTAGAATTGCCTTTGCTATTCTAGGTTTCTTCTGTTTCCAAATGAATTTTAGTAGTGTGTTCTCCAGATCTGTGAGGTATAACAATGGTATTTTGATTGGGATTGCATTAAATATGTATAACAGTTTTGGGAGTATAGCCATTTTCACAATGTTGGTTCTTCCTAACCAAGAGCAAGGAATGTCCTTCCATTTTCTAATATCCTCTTCAATCTCCTTTTCAGTAGCATAATTTTCAGCATATAGGTCTTTTACATTTTTAGTTAGGTTGATTCCTAAGTATTTCATTTTTTTAGATGTTATTATAAAGGGTAATGTTTCCATAATATCTCTCTCGGTGAGTTTTTTGTTTGTGTACAGGAATGCTATTGATTTCTGAGCATTGACTTTGTATCCAGCTACACTACTGAACTTGTTTATTACCTCTAGCAGTCTTTTAATGGAGTCTTTTGGGTCTTCTATATAGAGTATCATGTTATCTGCAAATAGTGATAATTTAACTTCTTCCTTTCCTATCTTTACTCCTTTTATTTGTCTCTCTTGTCTGATTGTCCTTGTTAGTTTTCCAGAACTATATGGAAAAGGAGTGGTGATAGTGGACATCCTTGCTCCTGATTTTAAAGTGAAAGCTTTCAGTTTTTGTCCATTTAGTATAATGTTGGCTATTGGTTTGTCATAGATGGCCTTTATAAGGTTGAGGTAGACACGGTGTATTCTGAGTTTCTGAAGGGTTTTTATCATGAACATCTGTTGGGCTTTGTCAAAAGCTTTTTTTTCATCTATTGAGATGACCATGTGGTTTTTGTTTTTAGCACTGTTGATGTGGTGTATTATATTTATTGATTTGCATATGTTAAACCATCCCTGCATACCTGGAATGATCCCCACTTGGTCATGGTGTATAATCTTCTTGATGATTTGCTGCATTCTATTTGCCAGTATTTTGTTGAGAATCTTTGCATCAATGTTCGTTAGTGAGATTGGCCTATAGTTCTCTTTTTTGGTTGCATCTTTCTCTGGTTTAGTATCAGAGTAATACTTGCCTCCAGGAATGATTTAGGGAGGATTGATTTTTTCTCAATTTCATTGAAGAGTTTAAGGAGTACTGGCATCAAATCTTCTCTAACTTTCTTATAGAATTCAGCTGTGACTCCATCAGGACCTGGGCTTTTCTTTGTTGGTAAGTTTTTAATTACATTTTCAATTTCAATAGCTTATATTGGGTTGTTCAAAATTGCTATATCTTCTTGGTTGAGCTTTGGTAGTTCATATGTTTCTAGAAATCTGTCCATTTCCTCTGTGTTTTCCACTCTATGTGAGTAGAGATTTTCAAAACAGGTATTCATGATCTTTTGAATTTCCATGGGATCTGTAGTAACTTCACCCTTTTCAGTTCTTATTGCATGAATTTGGGTTTTTTCTTTCTTTCTCTTGATAAGGTTAGGTAGTGGTTTGTCAATTTTGTTTATTCTCTCAAAAAACCAGCTTTTTGATTCATTATTTTTATTTTTTTTAGTTTCAATTGCATTGATTTCTGCTCTAATCTTTATAATTTCCACTCTTCTATGAGCTTTGGATTTAGCTTGCTCTTCTTTTTCTAGAAGCTTGAGATGGAGCATTAGGTTGCTTATTTGTGCTCATTCTGTTTTCTTGCTATGACAATTTATTGCTATATATTTCCCTCTTAAGACTGCTTTCATTGCATCCCACAGATTACAGTATGTTGTTTCTATATTTTGATTGAATTGTAGGTATTGTTTTATTTCTTCTTTAATTTCATCTGTGGCCCACTGGTTGTTCAAATGTGTTTATGTATGTGTCACATTTTCTTTTGCCATTAATTTCCAATTTCAGTGTACTATGGTCAGATATTATGCATGGTATGGTTTCAATATTTTTTCATTTACTTAAGAATGTTTTATGGGATAATATATGGTCTATTTTGGAGAATGTCCCATGTACAGCTGAGAGGGATGTGTATTCTGATGTGGTTGGGTGGAACACTCTGTAAACATCTACTAAGTCCAATTGCTCATAGGTATGATTCAGTTCTGTTATTTCTTTGCTGAATTTTTGTCTAGTTGATCTATCTCTTTGTGACAATGGGATGTTAAGATCTCTTGTTATAATTGTGTCCTTGTGTATTTGGTTTTTCATGTCCATTAGTATCTGACTTATATAGTTGGGTGCTCCTGTATTTGGCGCATATATATTTATAATTGTTAGCTCTTCCTCTTGAATTTTACCACTAACAAGTATGTAGTGACCTTCTCTATCTCTTTTAATCATTTTAGGTTTGAAATTCATGTTGTCTGCAAATAGAATAGCTACCCCTGCTTTTTTTGGGGGGGTTCCTGTTGCATGGAATACTGTTTTCCATCCTTTGACTTTTAACCTATGAGTTTCCTTTTGGGTCAGATGTGTTTCTTGTATACAGAATATTGTGGGGTCCTGTTTCTTGATCGATTCTGTCAACTATTTCTTTTTATAGGTAAATTGAGGCCATTTATATTTATGGGTAGCACTGATATGTACTGGTTTTACTTTGTCATGTTATGGTCTAGTTGTTTCTTTCTGCTTTTCCTCTTAATTGCTTATCCTACCTGGACGTTTCTTTCTGCTGTTGTTTTGGGGATTGTGGTCATTTTTATGATTGTGGTCTAGTATGTTTTTCATACTAGATTGTGGTCTAGTATGTTTTTCAGTACTCTTTCTAGGGTTAATTTGGTGGACATGAATTTCTTCAGTTGTTCTTTGTCATGGAAGTATCTTGTTTCTCCATTAAATTTGAATGAAAGTTTTGCTGGGTGCATCAGTCTGGGTTGAAGATTGTTTTCTTTCTGGGCTTGAAATACCTCACTCCAAGATCTTCTTGACTTGAGGGTTTGTGCTGTGATTCTAATGGGCTTTCCCTGATAGGTGAGTTGTGTCTTTTCTCTGACAGCTTTTAATATTCTCTTTATGCTGTATGTCTGAGATCTTAATTATTATGTGTCTGGGTGTGGATTTATTTTGATTGTGACTGTTTGATGTTCTTTATGCCTCACTTATCGGCATATCAGATTCTTTCCCCATGTTTCAGAAATTTTCTGCTATTATTTCTGTAAATACTTTATGTATGTTATTTGCCTGGACTCCTGTATCTTTGCTAATGCCCATTATTGTTATATTGTTGCTCTTGGCCTCACCATGAAGGTTCTGGATTATCATTTCATGCTGCTTTGTTATTTTTAAAAGTTCTATCCTTTCCTGATCACTAACTGTGATCCTGTCCTCAAGGTCTGAAATCCTATCCTCAGCTTCCTTTAGGCAGTTTTGCACGCTTTCAATAGAAATTTTTGTTTCTTGGATGTCTCCTTGAGTTTGTTTCATGAATCGTGCTTGTTTTCTATATTGTTCCTTCAAAGTTTCAATCAGTTTCCCACGCTCATGTACTTTTCTCTCTAGTTCTTCTTTAGCTGCATTCAACAACTCCTTTACTAAAGTTGTTATTTCTATCTTTACATGGGAGCCTTCTTCTAATTTGATTTCCTCTATAGCCTGATGCAGTTGTTTTTTTTATTTCACTTGCTATCTTTTCAGAGATTCCAGGTGTGTTACTTTTGGGGTCCTCTATTTCAAAATGTCTCCTATACTTGCTTATGGTGAGCTATATGTTTGAGACTGCATTTTGGTTTTTTGTTTTGTCATTTTCACTCTGCCTGGTGTTTTCTCTGTGTAGGAGGGGATCACACACACTCTTTTCAGACACAACAAAGTCTTACAGTTAGTTGGAGGGGGTTTTACTCCTGGCCCTAATTATCCCCTGTACACCTCTATTTTAGGGGTATACTCACCACATTGATACAGTCAATCTGTTGTAGTCCAAAGTTTGCCACCTGGGAGCAAAGTTCCAAATTTTCTCACACTAACTGGATCCCACTGAGATCTTCTTATGTTCCAGGTGGAGGGCAGGCCCATCTGCAACAATCCAGGGCAGTTTTCAGTCTAGGGTGGACCTCCTCAATGTTCCCAGTGGCAGAGCGGGCCCTCCATGGAGCTTCCTGGGAGCCTTGCCCTGAGGCGGGCCTGAGCTGAGTTCCCGGTGGCAGGGTGGGCCCTCAGTGGAGCTTTTGGGGAGCCTATGCCTGAGGCAGGCTTGCATTGAGTTCCTGGTGGTGGGGCAGGCCCTTAGTGGAGGTTCCAGTTAGCCTTGCCTTGAGGCAGGCTTGCACTGACTTCCCAGTGGCAGGGCAGGCCTTGTGGGGGAGGGGAGGTTCTGGGCAGCATTCCCCTGAGGTGGGCTTGCACTGACTTCTCGATGGCAGGGCAGGCCCTCGGTGGAGCTTCCGGGGAGCCTACGCCTGAGGTGGGCTTGCGTTGAGTTCCCGGTGGCCTAATTGGCTTTTTATTTCCATTAATTATAAAAATTTTGATATAGCTATTTCCTATAATGAATATTTGTCTTTATATTTCATAAGCATTTTATTTAATTATAAGATATTGGTAATGTATCAATATCTGCATGAAAAAATACCTGATAAACCAAAGCAAGAAAATTATCAAGAATTTTTATCTCCATAATTCTACTCTTGTATTTCGCTACACTAAGCATTTCACCTTTTAAGCATTACAGTATGATAAACTGGTTTACAACTTGATAACTATAAGATGACTGTTACATTTAGAGCATTTGCATTTTAACAGAAACTTGGGGAAATTTACAGAAGAACAAAGACTATTTTCCTCATGCTACTCTTGTCTTTGTGTATTAGTCAGAGTTCTCAAGAGAACCAAATCAATAGTATATATAAATGTGCATAAAAAAGAGAAATTAATTATAGGAATGAGCTCATGTATTTATTGATACTAAGAAGTCTGATTACCTAAGCCTCCAAATAGGAGAAACAGTGATCCCTGTGGTATAATTCAATACAAGTCTGAAGCCCTCACATGGGTTTTGAAAAGTTTTGTGGAGAAGGAAATAGTTTGAGTCCAGCTCTATGTCTGAATGTCTAAGAGCCATCAATGACCGATGGCAAGCAAAGGAATATATGTGCACCTCACTTACTTTTGTTTTACTGAGACTCTCAAAAGTTGGATGATACAGATGGGTGCTGACAGGGCTGTCTCTTTTCTGTAGGTTGCCACAATAAATGCTGATCTTTTCCTAAAAACTCCTGATGGGCAGAGGCAGAATTAGTTTAAAGCATTAATTTTAAATATTTACAGCTATCTCAACAAATTTAGCTCAGTCAAATTAACACATATAATTAATCTTCGCATGTTATCGGGGATATATCTTCTCTAAAATCTCTGAAGCATACTTTGTCATTGGCCAGAACAAACTTCCATGCTTATCTAAGAACAACTGGGAGAAGATGCAGAGAATCACCATGATACACCCTGATATACTCAGCCAATCCTGATATACTCATGACCCATCCTTTGGAGGTGGCTTCATACTTCTTGAAAAAAAAGTTTTGATAGCATGGGATTATTTTTTATCATTTTGTGCTATAATAATGAATATCTACTTTAGCCATGATGTTGAGTTGTAAAGGAGAGGAAACTGATACTGGTTGTAGACTCATCCATGTCAGTTACTATGCTGTAAGATTTCTGTAGGTTAGAACAGAAGCATAAGGTAAATATAATATTTAAGAAATGCTAGCATGTTATCACTTCTAGCTTTTAAAAATATTAACACCTTTAGTTGTGGTTTGCGTTCCTATGGCCCCGCCCCAAGCCTCATGCAATCATAAACAGGACCAAATCTATAGCCTTTGTGATTGGTTTGTTCTCTAGAACTTGGATTGATGGTGTAAATGCTTCACACGCTCTGGGGTGGAGCCAGGATTGGATTTATCTGCCAGAAGGTGTGTCTCAACGTCTTGCCAGTTTGTGCCTTGCTGTTTGCAGCTGGCCATGAACAGTGGCTTGCCATGCCACACCCCACCATGGAGTCAGCTGCATATGGACTGAACCCTCCAAGCTCTAAGAAATAAACCTTTCTTTCTCTAACTTTGGGCATCAGGTATTTTGTCTCAACAAGTAAAAAGTAACTAAGACAGCATCTTTAAATGCTTAAATGTTACTTCATTTGAAAACCAAAATTCAATGAAAAACAACACTGAATAAAGAATGTAGAATGAATTTATATATATATATAATATATAATTTCAGAAGATTCTGTATTTTTAATTCATTCAGTCATTTAGAGTAAATTGGTATTTGATAGTCAGTATATATACAATGAAGTTTAAAGAAAGTATCATTAAGATAGTTGTACATTTATTGTGGGAACAGAACTATGAAAATATAAATTTTTAGTACAAATAGTGCAGTAGAATGAAAGATAAAACTTGGAAATATTAGTATGAACTTAGATGAAACAAGCAATGAGAAATCATTTTGTATACTTTTTTCTTCCTTATCCTTAGGTTAAGAGAACAAGTTTATATCCCCTTAAAACACTTCACAGAACGTCATGTCTATAGGTCTATTCAGCTATCTGTTTTATATTTTATCTTACTGTTTATAACTATTTTCTTCAGTATTTCTCTCTTTCATGTGATTTCCTTCCCTGAACCTCTCCATGCCCATTTGTGTACACTCATTTATTGTGGTCTGAAATACTTGTAAATCTTTAAAAAAATTTTTTTTTTATTTAAAGAGAAAAAAATCAAAACAAACAAGGGTAGCAATAATACAGAATTTCAAAAAAATAAACAGTAAGAAATCACTAGTTGATAAATTACATATTGTCCTCTTAGAAATAGTTGTTCAAGTTACAAAATTAAAGCATACAAAGTGGACATTCAAACAGTGAGACTGGAAACAGTTCTGTTCAATGATCCAACTTAGTAGTATGGTTATCAATCCCACACACTTAAACATACATGCAGTTATATCTTTAGAGCACTCTCTTTTCCTCCTTTTGCTTTTTAAGTCCATTATCTATTTAGTTACATCATGTTTCAGCTTGCTCAGTACCTTACTGATCTGTTTTGTTGTTGTTATCATCTTTTTAATCATCTTATATAATTCTGTTGTTTTGTTTTTGAGTTTCTCCTCATCCATACCTCATGGATCACCTTTGGTAGAGTTGGGAGTTTTTGCAGGTATTTTTTTACCTTGTTTTCTCATGTTCTATTGTTTTGTTGTTTATTTTTTTTTTATTTAAAGAGGAAAAAATATAAAAAGGGTAGAATACAGAATTTCAAAAAAAAGAGATAAACAGTAAGAAATCAATAGTTGATAAATTACAAATTGTCCTCTTAGCAATAGTTGTTCAAGTTACAAAATTAAAACATACAAAGTAGACATTCAAAAAGTGAGACTGTAAACAGCTATGCATGTATGAGTTTCTACATGTATTTCTATCCTTTCTGTATTAGAGGGAAAAACAAAACATAGCAAGACAAAACAAAACAAATTCCTATAAAAACATGAAACCAAAAAATCATATACAACAACAGTAAAAGGTGATCTACAATGGTTACTGTGTTGTCTCTTATTATCTTCAATGGAATTATCTATATCATCAGGCATAATTGAATATAGCAGTATAATTGAATATAGCAGTACATAAAAATATTAGTAAAAATAAAACATTGTACACAGTATAAAACTTCAAAGGCAGGTAATAATCAAACCAGAGTGGATATTCTAGTGGATCTTGTCATCTTCAGTGTAGTTGTCTATACTCTCAGACTTGATACTATCAATCATAACAGCTTTGAATAAAATCTGTCAATACAAAACAGCAATATGACAAACCAGATTCAATTAAAATCAGTCATGGTAAAACAGTGTAAGTTATACAGATCTTCAGATTAGGTTAATAGGAAATTAAGGTTGATTACAGTACTGTATCCTGCTATTTTCAGAATAACTGTCTGTGCCCTCACATCTATTACAAGTAGATAAACTGGAACAGAATATAATCCATCTAAACAGAGTGGTGTGAGTAATGTGGGTTTTAAATCCTGGTAACTATTAACAATATTCTCTGCTTTCTTTTTTTAGGCTATTCCTCCCCTTTCACTCCCACAGGGTACTGCACAACTCCCTGTAGAGTTGGGTCCCACCAACTCCCTCAGTTTTTAGATTGTGGGGAGACAACCTGCTATTTGCCTAAGTGGTTCCAAACCTGTTTTTGCATATTTGATTTTTGGTCCATAAACCCTCTCTCAGGTTAATTATAGTTCCTACACAGAGCATCTCAATGGACCCTACTCTGCTTTTTTTTTCTTTTAGTGTACCAAGGCCATCTATGTTAGAGATTATAGCCAACCTTCTCTGCCTAATTTCTGCTATGCCATTTTTCTGCCATTGTTTGTATACTTTTCTCTTTCACTCTACTGCCTGCCCCATTCATTGAGGCCTTTCTGCCACTGTTCCTAAAATCCTGGTATTTTTTCTCTCTAGAATGTCCTTCAGTATTCTCTGTAGAGTTGGATTGGTGGTCACAAATTCCCCCAGTTCCTCTTTGTCATGGAAGCATCTTGTTTCTCCATTAATTTCTAGTGACAGTTTTGCAGGGTACATCAATCTGGGCTGGAGGTTATTTTCTTTTAGGGCTTGGAATACTTTGCTCCAAGCTCTTCTTGATCAGACAGTCTTGATCAGATAGTGAACTTAATGGGCTTTCCTTTATAGGTAATCTGTTTCTTTTCTCTGACAGCTTTTAATATTGTTTTTATATTGAGTTTCTGGTATCTTGATTATTATATGTCTGGGTGTAGCTCTGTTTTAGTTGTAGGTGGCTGGAGTTCTATATGCCTCACATAACTGAATGTCATTTTCTTTTTCCATGCATGGGAAGTTTTCCTTATTTATGTGAATAGCCTTTGTAATTCACCTGTTTTTATTCCTTCATTCACATTTCTTATTCTTATAGATTCTCTTGTTGTCTTCTAGCCTTTTTATTGTTACTGCCTGTTTCCTTGTTATTTTTAAGAGATCTTTCCTTTCATGATCACACATTGCAAACTTGTCTTCAAGTTTTGATAGTCTATCCTTAATTTATTTTAAGGAGTTTTGCCAGCTTTCAATGGAGTTTTTAATTTCCTGGTAGTCTCTTTGAATCTGCTTCATGTATTCTATATTTTCTTTATATTCTTTATCAAATGTTTCTCTCCTTTTTTTGTGTTCCTTCCTTCTTCCGTCTGTATCTTCCTGAGAGAAACTTAGCATTTCTTTTATTACTCTACTCGTATCTTGCTTTACCTGATTTAATATTTCAGTTTTGAGCTTGTCTACAAGGTCCCAAAGATATTTCTTAATGTCCATTGAAGCCATGTCTGATGTTGCATGTTTGCCACCCTCAGTCTCCCTTGTTTTTTCCTCTCCTGGATCAGTGCTCTCAGGGTTCTGGGCTGGGGATCTCCCCTTGCTTCTCTCTCCTGTCATGGTCCTGGCTTCCTCCACACAGGTGTACAGTGCAGGTCCCAGCCCCCTTCCCTGTTGGCCACAGTTCCTCTGAAGCACACTGGCGAGGGACCTCCACCCTCTCTTGCCTGCTCTTGTCACTAAGATGTAAGCAGAGGCTGCATATGCCTGCCCCTCCCCACTGGGCCAGTCAAACTTCAGGGACCTTCACCAGCTTAGTGTGTGCTAGGTGTACAGAATTGGTTTGGGATGGCTTATTGGGTCCTGGCCAGGGGTGTGACCTAGACCAAGCAAATCCAACGAATCTGCTCTGGGGAGGGAGCAACCAACTGAAGTCACTGTTGTTCCTAGTTCAGGCTCCTCCTGCCCAATTCCAACAAGTCATCCATTTGCTTGCCCCCTTCCCATGGGGGGGGGGGACTTATTCCCAGCACTGACCATGGATTAATGGAGGTCCCTTTGCTGGCTCTGTTCTCTGTTGGGCTTATCAACCCCTGACTTCAGCATGGCTGTGGCTCCTGTGAGTCATGTGGGGAACAAGTTCAGATGGCTTGGTAGGTCACAGCAGAAAGCACTGTGTCCACTAATTTTAGCTGTTCCAATTGAAGCCCCGAGACTGTGTTTGATGAGCTTTTTTCATTTTAGTTTCTTAGTGTATCAGGAGGATCCATCTCCCTCTGTCTGGATCTCTCCAGGATGTTTTATTCTGGCATTTTTTTTTGAAGGTAGTGAAATACAACAGAACACAGCCAATTGAGACAGTGAAGTGAAACTGGTACAGAACGTCACAACAGGCTCCTGGGATAACAGTAGTAGGTGCCATAGTGTATCTTGTTATCTTCACAACAGTTGTTCTTTTAATCAGGTATAGCAAAATCAAACCAAATACAGAACATTACAGAACTGATCAAAACAGAATATTGAATAGAGCAATACAATTAATCATAAAAAAGCAAAACAGTGATAAAAATATTTGCCTTCAAAGAGATGGTAGAAGGAAATTCCCCCTATTTGCTATATTTCATATGGTCAACCTCCCACGAGATGCTCAGACCTCTGGTTCCCATTTGCTAATAGGGAAGGATGGGATGTTTTATTTTCAACCCAAGTGCTGGTAGGCTCATGGCTGCTTACCAGGGAGGTGAGCTGGTTACTTGGTTTCCCAGTACCCTAAGTTGCAACATGATGTGGATCTCAGAAGATGCTGGCTGGTTTTCCCCTGGGGTGGCCACTGAATATTTGTAACTCTTCGCACATGTACAGTGTTGCTGCAGATGTATCACAATTTGTATACATGACTATCAATCATATGATTTTCCTTTTACATTCCTAAATCTTAATTTTTGAATTGTATCTATATTCCTTTACAAGTTTTAAGTTGTACCTTTTTACTTCTACACAGTATACCACTAAGCATATTATCTTTAGACTTTCTCAGTATAAAGCCCATTTCATAAAAGGACAGATCTTCAGTGAGATAAATAATTCATAGTGTTATTAGTTTGTGTATTAATAAAGGTATGCCATTTTCTCTAGTGAATTAGAGGAGGAGAGGATTTAATATAGGAATCAAGTATAGTAAAACCTTCCAAAGGGCTTTAGTTGACAATGGCTGGGAAGACTGTTGTTAGTTTCATTCTTCCAGTTTTCATACTCTTTTACAGCATCAAGAACTTGAGGATCTGAAGGATTCATTTTTCACAGGTAGGTGATTCTCAAGAAGGTAGATGTAGGCTGCTTAAAAAAATAAAACAAACATACCTAATTTCACTAACCTCATATCTGATGAATCTTATACAATCACCTTTTGCTATGAAAATCTCTTTTGTATCTTTCAAATCACAAGTGATTTCTTGTTACAAGAAGTAATACAGGAATTTGTTTCAAAGAATTTATTTTCACACTTTCTTCTTCAGGGATATAGAGGAATTATAGAAGAAGTGAGACTATATTTTGTTTCAAGCACGTGTAAATGTATATAAATGTATACATGTGTAGATTTAAGATTTCACATCAAGGTTAGAGATGTGAGATTGATGTAAATACAATTTAATTGAATTCTGTAAATGGTAATACATAAAGTCTCCTCTTGTTATTACAATTTACAGAAAAGGGTACAAATATTTGTTATTCATTATATCTGAAGTCTAGGATCTTGCCATTGTTTTAACATGGATTTCTTTAATTTCAAATTAATTTAAGTATCTCTTTTTATGTTTTTTCTGTATTCAGACCTACACTTCTGCTAACTCCACATTAATATCCTCTAACCATATTCTATACATTTTCATAATTGTGATTTAGATGTTCTTAGATTGTTTCAGATATTCATCTTAGCCATTTTACGTATCATAAATATCTTCCCTTGTCCATTTACCTTAGCCTGAATTAGTGAATATTAGCTAGAAATTATTAATCCTTGGTTAAAAAACTTAAGTGTCTTTTAACAATATTTCCTTAATCTTCAATAGTACCCTACATTTTCTTCCATTAACTGATTATGTTTACCTTTAGGAATGTTTCATTGATGTATCCATAGGTAATGTGAATTTGAAGGAATCACAAGTAAAAATTGATTCCTTTATGTGTTCAAAAATAATTTTCTTTATATAACTGAATTTTTAGATTCATTCATAGTATGATAATCATAGCATAATGATATAGTATCATATATGATGATAGAGCAAAGAATAATGCTCTATTTTTTGAAATTTTGATCTTTGCTTATTTAGATTAATATTCTGATTTTTAATATATTAATAGAATCAAGATTTTGGTTTCAACTTACATATGTCCCATTATATTTTGTTGATAGATACATTTGCTTATTAATCTAGAAACAGATCTGCTGAGCAACACTTCTCTCAAGATTGAACATTGTTTTTCTGTATTCTCTATATTCCTTTTTGGTTGATCCACTAAAGAAGAAAGAAACCATGAATTTTTTTCTTAGCAAGGTACAGTGGTAATTTCCTGTAATCTTTGTCATTCTGGAAGCTGAGGTAGGAGGAGTAGGAGTTCAAAGTTAGTCTCTCAATACAGTGAGATCCTGTCTCAGAAAACCATATGGAAAAAAAAAGTTCTTTTTGATGCAGGAAACTTTATGATGGAAGAATAAGATCAAAATAAACTTTGCCAGTTTAGACAGAAAAACAGATTCCCCATAGCCAGGGGGATAGCCCTCTACTCCATACCTGGAATACACCATCTTGGGGTCAGACTACATCATCTTGAGATTGTCTGAAAGTAACCGTATTCTTACTTATTCACTATCTTTAAGAATTGGAATGCATTTAAAAACAAGTAAAAATATTCATATGAACAAATGAAGACATAATCAATTGTATTAGTCCTTCGGCAGAAGTAAATTTTAATTATCATCTTTTTTCTTTTGGAATTTATTATCTTGATTAACAGCAAACAAACCAAAACAACCATGGTTTCCTTTCCTATCCACCCAATCCCCTAGAGGAGATTATGCCTCTGCTTGCTTGTTCCTGGACTTGGCTATCTTATTAGTGGTGTTAGGCAGAGAAGCAGTAGGAAAAAAAAAAAACAAAAAACAGGACTACAAAGAGTCACGAAGTGATGCAAGAATTGCATAAAGAGAAAAAAGAAGAAAATAATGAAAAAAATCAAAAAAGAGGAAGCAAATAAAGATAAAAATGATCATATGTGGTGGGAAAACTTTTAAGAAATGAGAAAAAGGCACCTTTAGATGGCAACTGCAGGCTTAGGTAATGTTGAAGGAGGGATTGTAGGAAGACAGTGAGATATCTTGATGAACAACATTAAAGATGCTCATGTCTTTGAAGGAGATTTGCTTTACTCTCTTAAATACTGAAACTACTTTTTCAATTTGTTAAGCTACTCAGTTGATTTTAACTATGGATTCATTTGACACATTTTATCCCTAGAATAAAAACGTCAAAAAAGTAAATGTGTTATTATATTTTAGTGCCTTGTTAAATAGTGTATGTGCCTGTGTGTAATTTTTAATACATTTAATTTCACTGATAATTTGAATACTGATAATCCTGTGTTATGCTGCTGAAGCACATTCTTAGTTATGTCATGGGAAAAAATAAACTTTAGAAAAATTACTGTTGAAATTTTATAATACTACAAACCTATGTAGCAATTCTTTCTACACATAAATATATATTATTTTAAATTGATATATGTAAACATATTTAGATCTATAAATATATGTGTAAACAGTAATCTTTTAAAAAATTATAATACAATTAAGTAAAATATCTGTTTTATAAAACAAATATTCCTCAAACTAGTGATTGCTAGAATGTGATCCTACAATGCTCAGGAACCATAGACTCTTTCATGGGAGACATAAAGTTAAATTTTGAGAATCTATATCCCATGTGACAGTACAATGCATTACCTAGAGAAGCATAATTGAGAAACCATTTTTACTCCATTAAAACTAATATTTGAAAAGCTGTGGCAAGCATAAAATGATGGTATTCTTTTCATATGTTTATTTTAAACCCTTAGTCATTGTTATTAAAATGTTATTTATATTTAATAGCATTTAATAGATCATTATTGTTATTTCATGTGAATTGATAAAAACTATACAAGTAATTTTTTAATTTAAATTTTTTATATACTAAATATTGTTGGATGTAATCAATAACGATTAAATATTTTGAGGACTTGAATTTTGTTTTAGTGTCCAAAGGAGTTCTGGGATAATAAACTTTGAGAGGATCGGTGCTAAAAAGTCTTTAGAATAAACATATCTTTGGGAATAAAGAGTCTATTCCTGCTTATGTTTATTTTTGGTTTTAGAGTTATTACTAAAGAATCAAAAATAGGAGAATAGGTAAGCAGGGAAAGGTGGCTTAGTAAGATCCTCCTGTGATCACTTCCTTATAGACTCACTAAATTTAACAGTTGTTTGTGCAAAAAGTAACCTTCACAAGAGCTTAGAGATAGTATGTTTGATTTGAGAGTTGCAAAATAGACCTACTAGCCGGGTGTGGTAGCTCTCGCCTATAATCCCAGCACTTGGGAGGCTGAGGCAGGAGGATAGTTGTGAGTTTGAGACCATCCTAGGCTACAAAGTGAGCTCAAAGCCAGCCTGAACTTTAAAGAGACCCTGTCTCAAAAAAAAAAGGCTAAATAAATAAATAAAAAGACTTATTGAAGAAGACAGGAAGTAAGGAGGCAGAAGGAAACTGGCCTACATTGCTCCTCCTCCAACTCCAAGCAGGCTGGTGCAGGGATATAAAGAGAGAAGTCCAAATCTTAAGTCATGTAACGCATAGCCAGATTCACCACAGTGAGAACTAGTGCTAGGCAAAGCCCCAACACCCCTAACCACAAGCAATTCCCAGATTTATCCACTGGTCCTGCCTTAAACCAGGCAACTGACACTCTTCACTCTTCCTCAACCTCTGGTGGCTGAGGAGGGACAAAGACTTCACTCATTGATGAAAAATGCAGGAAATATAGCACAGTGCTTTACCTTGGAGCCCAGTATCAGTACTGGAACCCAGTATCAGGTGTGTAGTCCAGCACCTGAAAAACTGAAACCCCAGCACAAGCCAGAGCTCACACACCGAGCCTCTAGATAGAGTTTCCTTCAGTCAGAAGAAAACACAGAGAAACTAGGTCCTTTGCATCAGTGGAACTGACTCAAGTTTTGCTTTGTACAATCTCCATCCTGGCATTGGACCCCCCACCTCTGCCTGAATGTGCAGGCTTCTGTAGCTATGAGACTCAGGTGCAATCCAAGGAACTAATGCCACCATTTGTCCTGCAACCTTGAGCAGCACAATTGCCAGGCCAGTGCTCTTTAATGGGGTTCAATGACTGCTCTGGCATGATATAAGAACCTGAGCCCTAGGGCAACAGGTTAATGTTTTTGCTTTTCTCACTGCTAGCTGTGGTGTGGGTCTTAGTGTACCCCTTCTTGCAGTTCTTGCATTTGTAATATTGAAGCACAACCCAGTTTACCATCAGGCTAGGTGGGCAAAAGATCACCTTCCTGAAACTACCCCAAACACAGGAAATGGAACATTCACTGCAGCTAGTGCAAATAGTAAACAAAAGACTGTCATGGAATTTAGAACTAAACACTGGGAAAATCCTAATGGTTCTTTTCACAAGCCCATGTGGGGATGGGTCCTCTAGAATAGTTTTTGGATTAAAAACTGGTGGTCAACTTAACACCAGCTGGATTACATCAGCATGGTGCTGAGCATAGATGTTTCACCTGAGGAAGTTGCTAGCAGAAATGGAGACATGGAGAAGGAGAAGCTATGTGTTGAGGTGTTAGTGTGTTGAGGCATTGTGGGTTCTCCTTTGTGTTGTTGCTGTTTGAGGCATTAGGTTCTCCTGGAGAAGCTCTGGTCCTCACATTGAGCATTGCTTCCTGGCTCTGGAGGGGAAGACGCGTGCTGCTTGGGTCTCCAGGATGAACTCGTCACACTGGCTTTCTGGCATGTACTCGACTGTGCTTATTGTCAGAGGAGCTTGGGGCCTTTATGTCACTGGGGATGGCTGTGATGCTTTTCAGGACAGCCTTGGTCTTTATTGTGAGTGTGACTTCTTGGCTCCAGTGTAGAATCCTCAATCTACCAGCACAGCTCCTTCACTCTGCTGGCATAGACTTTCTAGCTTCCACCCCTGACCTTTGGGCCTTCCCAGCACAGATCTATAAAAGAGACTGGCATGAGTCCTTCTTGTGGGCTCTAGACCTCCAGTTGGACTCGTGGGAGGCACTGTCATAAGCTCTGAGTCTTCATCTAGACTCATGTGGGACATTGCTGTGGGATTCAGGCCTGTGGCTAAATATTCTATGTCTTTAGTGTTGTGGATAGATTTCCAGCATTTTCTTAACTCTGGGTGACCATCATAAAACAATATTATAAATTCCATGCCCTGATTCTAATTGTTCTCCTCACAACCCCTGACTACAACAAGCTCCGATGCCATAGGAAGACATATGTTCCAGGCACTCAGTATTCTACTCTACCTAATACCACTTGTTCCTGGTTGTAGTGGTCTTGTGCCTCAAGTATACCATAGCAAAAGACAGCCTACAGTGGGTGTTGGTGATAGCTCGGTGTTATTCTGATCTTGGTGGGCTGTGACTAGAGAGTATAATACAAATTGGTGGCACTGGTGGCCAAAAGGGTGACACAAGCTGAGGCCAGTATAGCTACAGTGACTCTGCCCAAGGAAAGCTTGAATTCCACAGTCACTAGAAGAGACACTTTGTCCTACTTCAATCTCTGGGATGGGCTTGTGAGGATACACCAGTCTTCCTAAGGTATTTGCTTGTTGTTTCTTAACATCAAAAGTGTAAATCAAATCAAAAGTGTACTTGGGAAAAAAATTGGATTAGGATTGTCATCTAGTACTGAGACAACACACCAACAGCAGACTCTTAGCAAAGCCAAAACTGTGTACCATTAAGTGCTACAATAGCAGAAGCAATTGTGAACACAGGTCTAGAAAAAATAAGTAGCCTGGTTAGAATTTCTGGAAAAACTGGCAAAAATTCAGGTTAAATAGACCAAAATAAACATTTAATCCTGCACTACACACTTGACATGACACACCAGCAAACATCAGGAATTTGCAGGGACCCATGACTCCACCTAATCTTCAAAATTAGAAATTGCCCAGATTGTAATCAGTATGGGACAATTTTCATATAGAGAATAGAATTTAAAAGAGCTCTCTAAGGAAACTCAATGTTAAAGAAAATGTAGAGAAATATCTTAAAACTCTAACAGAAATAGATATGAAATAGAGATAATTTTTAAAAAATATAACAGAAATACATAAATTCTGGAACTTCTGGGGATATAGCTCAGTGGCATAGCATTTGCCTGGCAAGGGTGAAGTTGTGAGTTTGCTTCTTGATACAAAAGAGACAGAGACAGAGACAGAGAGGTTCTAGATTGAAAAATATGATAAAAAGCATCCATCACAGCATAGATGAAACAAAATAAAAAATAAGTGACCTCAAAGTCTGCTGAAAATACACAGATGGAAGCAGAGAAAGAAAAAGCAATGGAAGAGGAATAAAGACTACATAAAATTTGAGATAGTATTGCAAGAACAAATAGATTAATGGGTTTCAAAAAAGACTTAAGAATAAAAAAATAGTACAAAGTTTATTCAAAAAAACAATAGCAAAATTTTTTCCAAAATTATAAAAGGATATACATACACGTGTAGAAAAGTGAAAGTCACCAATCAAATATATTCAAAGAAGTCTTCCTCAAGGCATTTCATAAATCAGGCTTCAGAGATGAAAGATAAAGAGAAGATTCTTAAGGATACAAGAGAAAAGATACAAAAACTCACAAAGAAATGGCCCAAATCACCTGACAAAAGAAACATTGGTAGAAATCTTATAGACCAGAGAGCATGGCATGGGACTTTTATAGTACTAAAGAAAGGAAAAAAAACTGTCAAAAAGAATATTGCACCCAGTAAGAGCTTTTGGAAACAGAAGTATGCTATCCCCACACAAGCAAAAGCTAAAAGAATATATCTTTCTCAGACATACTCAGCAAAAAATGCTCACTGAAGTTCTTCAAATTGAAAGAGACTTTAGTAAGAAAAAAGGGTAAGTATAAAACACTCTGCTGAGAATAGTTATACAAAGAAATTTAGAATGTTCTGATACGGTAAATGTGATGTGCAAGTCATTTTTGTCATTAGTATGAAGACTAAAAATCACAATGATTGAAAGTAAATATGTTATTCGTATGTTAAAACATTAGAAAATAGTTGACAGGACATTCATATGTTAAGCAGTAAGCCCTACACACAGTTTTAAGGGGGATGGCAAAATTTTCAAATGTGGTGAGAAATGAAGTACAACTGCAGAAATTTCAAAATAGATGTTGGCCTTTTGTTTTATTTTTTGTTTTCTTATATTTACAATTCTAACAAGTTGTTATTAATTTACAATAGCTTGTTAAAAATATTTTTTCAAGTCTTAAAAGCAAAAACCTATAATAAAAAATCAAAATCAATAAGCAAGAAATCAACACTTCTGTAGTATAGTATTTCACTTAATCACTAATGAAAACTAAGAAATAGACACAGAAAAGAAATAGAAGATACACATACACAAAACCTAGAATGTCAATTATATAAGGAGTATAGTCGGAATTTAACTATAATTTATTACTATGAAGGTAAATAAATTAAATTCTCCAACTAGAAAACAAAGTATGATTCAGTGAATAAAAAAAAGACCCCCCCCAAAAAAAGACCCAAATATATGTTCCATGCAAGAAGATTTCTTCACCTCTAAGTAGACACAGACTGAAGGGGAAGGGATAAAATAAGATATTCCATGAAAATGAAATTCAAAAGAAAGCTGAAGTAGCGAAATATATATCACATAAAATGTGCTTTAAAGCAAAAGGTGTATAAAGATACAAAGAAGGTGATTATATAATGATAAAAGGATCAATTCAGCAAGCAGAAATAACAATTCCAAGTACATACACACACAATACACTTCTACCTAAACATATAAAGTAAACATTAATAGACCTAACAGGAGAGTTAGTCTCAGTAGATTAGAGACAGACACAATAATTTGTGACTTTAACACTCTATTTTCAGCAATTGAAAGATTATCAAGACAGAAAAAGAAACAAAGGATTAGCACAATTAAAATGCATCCTAGAGAAAATGGAACTAACATATCTTTGATTATCCAATTCAATAGCTAGTAAACACATATTCTTGCCATAAGGCTATATGGGCTAGATTTCCCAGGATAGATTATACGACAGGCCCAAAGACAAGTCTCAAAAGTTTTTTAAAAAATTAATATTATCTTTTCTTATCACAATAAAATAAAACTCAAAGTGAACTTCAAGGAAAGCTTTGGAAACAATATAATTACATGGAGATTTAAAAACTTAGTTTAAAACAATCAATGGATCAAAGAAGAAATCAAGAAGTTATTTTCAAAAAGGTCTTGAAACAAAAGAAAGACATAACATATAAAAATACACAGGATATAGCAAAAGCAGAAAAAAATTAGAAGTTTATAGCCATCAATGCCAATATACAAAATCAGAGAAATATTTCTAATCTGTTACATGTACACAATGCAAACCACAAAAAAGAATACTGTACTGTCCTTTCTGACAACACAGTTGGAAGCGCATCATTGCATTAAGTGAAAAAAGCCAGATAAAAAGACAAGTACCTGCAGCCTTACAGAATTTGGTTATTAATTGTGAGTCTTTTGGTTATTTTGGATCTTCTATGTAGAAGATCATGTCATCTGCAAATAATAATTTGATTTCTTTATTCTTTCCTTACCTAATTGCTCTAATGTTCTGAGTACTATATTGAAGAGGAGGGGTGATAGTGGGCATCTGTCTTGTTCCTGATTTTAGAGATAAAGCTTTCACTTTTCACTAATTTAATATGATGTGAGCAGTAGGTATTTCATAAGTGGATTTCACCTGAATAAGAAAAAGGCTGTGTACACCTATTTTTTCAGTTTTTTTTTTTATGATGAAAATGTGTTGGATTCCATCAAAGGGTTTTTCTGTGTCTATTGAGACAATTACATGATTTTGTTATGTTCTTGCTTCTTCCTGTTTATGTGATGTATGACATTCCTTTATTTGTGTATGGTTAATCATCCTTGCATCCAAAGGTTGAAGCCCACTTGGTAATGTATGATTTTTGGATGATTCACTGCCTTCTGTTTGCCACTATTTTGTTAAGAATTTTTGTATCTGTATTCATTACAGAGATTGCAGCACTCCTGTGCCCACTTAGAAAAAAATCAGAAAAACAACCATTCATAGTAGCAATAAGAAAAATAAGAAACTTGAAAATTAACCTACACGAGAAAGTGAAAAACCTCTACAATGAAATCTACAGTTCTCAGAAAAGGAAAATTAAAGAGTACACGATAAAAGGGAACAATATTCCCTGTTCTAGAACAGGCAGAACCAATATAGTTAAAATCACCATCCATATGAAATTGATATAGAGATCCAATGCAATTCAATAAAATTCCAACAGCATTCTTCACAAAACTGGAGAAAATGATCTGCAAATTATGGATCAGAAGAGATCCAGAATAGCAAAAGCAATCCTGAGTAAAAAGACCAAAGTGATTGACAACACAATCCCAGACTTGAAGTCATATTCCAAAGCTACTATAATAAATGAAGAATGGTACAGGAACAAACACACATGAAGGTCAATGGAATAGAGAATGAAGCACATTCAACTATTTGATCTTTCACAAAAGGGCCAAAAACCTACACTGGAGAAAAGATAGCTGCTTTATTAAATGGAGTTGGGAAAACTTCATATACAGTAGATTGAATCTAGACTCATATCGCTCACCATTGAACTAACATCCAAACAGATTAAAGAATGTTAAACAAAAGTACTTAACTTACAATATGACAAAACAGGTAAAACTCTTGAAATTTTAGGTATAGGGAAGTAATTTCTGAACAAAAACTCAGTTGCACAGAAAATAGTATCAAAAACCAACAAATGGGATGATCTTTTCTGTAGCAAAAGAAACAACCAACAGAGTGAGAAAGACAATTTACAGATGGGAAAACAGTTTTGCTAGCTATTTCTCAGAGGACTAATATCTAGAGTATGTATAAAACTAAAAAAAATATAGAGAGCCCCTAAAATATAAGGCTCAATTTTAAAAAGTGGGCAAAGATAATGAAGATACCTCAGAGAACAGATGGCCAATATATGTATGAAGAAATGTTTGACATTGCCAGCCATTAGAGAAATGTAAACTAAAAGCAGATTCCATCTTAACATTCCAAAAGAATGACCATCATCAAGAATTCAAATAATAACTTACTAATGAGGTTGCCAGGAAAGAAAAACACTTTTACACTGTTGATGGAAATGTAAAATAGAACAACCACTATGGATATCTGAGTTAAATTCAAGCAGAACTTCCATTTGACTCAGCTATTCCACTACTAGGTATCTTTCCTGGAGTCTAAGACATCACTTTACAATGATGTGAGATATCTATCTATCTATCTATCTATCTATCTATCTATCTCTCCAACTTTATTGCAGCACAAATCTGTCAGGGGTTTACAGCTAAGAATTTGCCCTAAATCTCAGAGATTCTGGATTTGGACTTTTTAGTAGTGATGAAATGGTTAGGAGTTTACCAACTCTTGGAAATGAACTATGCTTTTCACATAAAGGGATATACATGAGTCTTGGGGAGGACCAGGTGCAGAATTTTATGGCTTAGGTTCAAACATACCCTCAAAGTCTTATACAGTCATAGGTGGGGCTTTTTCAGAGCTGGCTAGATCTAGAGTGTGTGATTCTGGAATTAATTCATGGTGCAATGCTAGGATCAAGGTTACTAGGGTTAAGGATGTGAATGCTACCCACCCTGAGTAGTGTGGATAAGATAAAAGGGGCAGAAAGACACTGCTTACGTGTCTTGTTACTTTTGCTACCTTGTGGATGCCATGAACTATTTTCTTTCTTTACCTTTCTTTTTCGCATTCTCCCCCCCACCTTTTATATCAGAGAGCAAAGTCATGAACTATTTTCTGTGAGGACCCACTGTCAAGCCACCTGTCTTCGAGCCAATGAATTATGGGCCGAAACTTTACAATCTATGAGCTAAATAAACCTTTTCTCTTTAACTTTGGGTGTCAGGTATTTGTCTCAGCAATGAGAAAAGTAACTAATAAAAATGGATAATGAAACTGAGGAGGGATAAATGAGTCATCTGTAGGAAAATGAATATATCTTAAGGCCATAATGTTAAGTTAAATAAATTAGACACATGAGTTTAAACATTGCAAAGCTTAAATATTACATGAGAAACTCTAGGTCTAAATAAAGAACAAAATAAGAGATAGATAATAAGAAGGAGACTGCTCTTTCTTGAAGGGGAAGGGGCTCAAGAGACACAGAGTGGGGAAGGAGGAGGAGAAAAGGAATAAAAAAAGGAACAGAGATGCATTATACAGCTGTATTAACTCCACAAAAGAAACCTAAACATTATGTACTATAAACATGGACTAATAAAGTATGCCAAAAAGGGCAAGTTCTCCATGATCTTATGCATATGTAGAATCTTTAAAAAATGAGTTAGTAGAATTAAGTGTAGAATGGTGATTTCCAGAGTGTGGAGAGTGAGTGGGAAATGGTCTGGTAATTGTTGATTAGTGGGTACTAAATTACAGTTAGATAGAAGCAAAAAGTTTTTATGTGCTACCGGACAGTAGCATCACTGTATTAAAATATTGTATTAAGTAACTTATAAGAAAGGATTTTGAAAACTTCACTATAAAGATGATAGATGTTTGAAGAAGTATTTAACCTGATATTGACATTAGGTAAGGTGTATGCATGTATAATGTTATATGATACCTCATAAAATTTATACAGTCTTTATGTTTGTATGCATTAATTAAAATTAAACGTTAAAGTGTAAAATAAGCAGAATGGAGATTATTAATGTAAATGGATAAAGAAAAGAAACAAAATGAGAAATACATTCAAAGCTACACTGAAGGAGTATGTTGTTTCTCCATATCTCACCTGGCATAACAACTAAGCAAAAATATCTTTTCTATAGGAATATATAAATCACAGCAAAGACCACAAGGTTTTTAATTATAATATAAATAATAGACTCCATGTATAACTTATTAGACAATATGACAGGTGAAAAGTAAGATTTAGGAAATTTCAAGATTTAAGGATCATGGTTAAAACTAAATTGCTTATGTTTCACCTTAGTAATCATGACATAACAGTTTTATCACATGACTTTTTCAAGAATTTAAAACATAACAAATAAATACACATAACAGAAAAATTTAACAATCACTGACTTTAAAGTTGTGACATAGAGATACTTTATGCTGAAGTTTTATATTTCAAAAGTAAAGAAAAACAAATGTGATTACAAAGTAACCAATTGCTCTAAGTATGCTCAAAAGGCACAAGGAAGATTAATACACTCATCAGTGTGCCAATCTGATACCAAATCAATAAGCCCATTGAGTGCTTATAATGTTGTGCTACATTAACTTAATAACATTATTAGTGATATTTGCAATGATTGGGCTAGCATAAACAATTAGTATTTAGGATACTGTTTCACAGTGGAAAAAAAAACTTAATTCCACTAATTGCCTCTAGTTGTGCTTCTATTAACTACACACTTTGTACATACTAATCTTAGTATCAGCTTCTGTTGGGTTAATTAAAATTCATGTCTACAAAGACAGACCAAAACAAAAATACATATTAAATACAAGAAGATCAAATTTAAGAATTCACTTTCAGAAAATGCAAGAGTATTAAAAAAGATGTATGCTGTATTCCAAATTAATTTATGGCCAGTTCATAAGGAGCTGCATAAATAATTTTGCATTATGATTTATTATTGTAATAGCTAATGACATGCCAATGCAATATTTTGTACATGACATACAAAGTTTGTCAAATAGCATTATTCGGCCTTTGAGTAAAGGAAAGAAACCCAAGAAAACTTCATCAATCTGGCTTTTATTGTGAAAAGCCTAAAATACATATTGTTTTTCAGGCTACTGCATCAGTCTGAAATAAATAAATTTTGTTTTTTTGTTTGTTTCTATTTTATTACTTCAGAGTTTGGTCAATAATTTCTAAGCAAATTGTATAGAGTCAGTTCTGAGTGGAATATACCTATTATCATTTGTTAAAATAATGTTATATAGAATGTTCTTTCTGTATCTAGCAACAGTGATTGGAACTTTAGAATTTTATCACTTACAACTCATCACTAGTAAGTAATACTATATAGTGGATAGCATGTTACAATTACAAATATCACAGTATGTTAAGCCAAAATCACTTTATATTATTAATAGATACGAAAGTATGATGATATTAAATGGATTTTGCTCAAGAAGAATTAGAACAAATATGAAATAAACATAATTATTTCTACAGCTTAAATTTGTTCCTTAAAAATTCAAAGTGCATAGATTCTTTCCAGTAGAAACTGGCAAGTGTCTGTTGTTATAACATATGTTTATACTGTGTTTTATATTACAATGCATTTATTTAAAGAACAAATCATTCTTAAAATATGAGTAAAATGTTATGTGTCCATCTAGATGTATGTATACAGAATACCTATATCTGTTTTATGTGGGAATTATGAAACAGGAGTTGAATTCCTTAAGTCAAATCTAAGACCAGCAAAAATAGTAAAAAAGAGTAATATGAATTTTCTGATAAACAGTATTCCAGAAAAAATATAAAACATGCAAAAATTTCTAATAATATTGCAAAATGAAGAAAATTACTTCAGATGACTTTAAAAAAATCTTTCTTAGATTTTAATTATAACAAATACATTAAAATTTTGGGTAGTTTTATTATATTCATTGCTTTTGAAGCATAACTATAATACACCTGTGTGTAAACCTAATGTTTTAATGCCAAATCAAAAATCAGTTTTCTATTCTTACCTTATTTAAATTCATTGAATTTGAGATATTTATGCATAATTTTCTTCTTGAAATTCTCTCTTACTCTCCTTTTATTGGCATCTTTTCTCATGGTTCTGTTTCTACATGGATATTGCCTTTCTGCATCCAGTACTGTTTCTTATTTCTCCATGACTGTAAAATGGAGTCCTCCTCAAGGTTCTGTCTTTACCTTTGACTTGGTTTCATGCTCTCATTCAGTAAAGGAAAATCTTAACTGCTCTTCACAACAGTGGCCAATACTGCTTGCTTATGTTCAAAACACCGCTGATCTTTAATCTCAGATATATGATATTCAGAACATCTTCCTCAACTATTGGATATTTGAGCTTACGTCACTCTCTCAAAATTAAACTCATTATCTACCTCATCAATATGTATTCTCAATTACCTCAACATTTACTTTTCAGCAAATGGAGTTCGCTATTTATTCTCTTCTGCACAATAGATCGGGTGAAACATTTTATTAACTTGTCTTCATACATGCGCATTGATGAACATTAAGCTCTTTTAGGGAGGGTCCATTTCTTTTTTGTCTGTTCACCATGTCTCTGTGGTTTCCACTGTTTTAGAAGAAGTATTGCAGAGTGACTTCTTGTCACCTCCCAAAATGCAATTAGTTCCCCTAGTGATATAGATTCCTCATTCTAAAAGTTTCTGGAATCCATAGCCTTGACACATTCTTATTTTATTCTTTTCTGATTTGTGACTTCAAGTATGATAATAGCAATTTAGCTAATTTTTGAAATCAGTTGTCTTAATCCATAAAAATATCTCTTTCTGATTAAACTTTGCAATGAAGTAATTTCTTTTGGATGACACAGAAATCCTTCTTTATATAGCTCCTATGTATTCCAATGCCATGTCTCATTCTGCATTTTGTGGGGACTTCAGCATCTACCCATATTTACTAACCTTCATTCTCCTGAACACATGAATTAGATACCAGCTTCCCTGCTCTTCCCTCTGTGACAGATGTAGTATCCATATGTGACGTATGACCAACAGTATACAGTGAATGCTTATATTTCAAAGAATGTACAGTGAAACTCATAGTGCCTTTAATACCCCCCAAAATACTCCTTCTCTCTTTGAACATATTTTTGTTATTTTTTTTGCCACTTTTGGAAGCAGATCTGGAAGTTCTCCTTTGTAAGTATCTTTAGTTATACTGTCCTGGTTGCTTTCATATCCTGAATTGATTAAAAACTTTGTGGTTGTTTCAACTTTGGTAAAGTGCCAGAAGTTCAACAGTGTCAAATATGATAAATGAGGTAGACGAAGACATATAATGATGTTTCTATCAGCCTGCATTTCTGTTTGATCATACTGGGAAGCAGTATTCACCATACATTTGTTCAACCCTTGTGATGACACTCAGGAAAGAGGAATTCCAGACCTGCTTCAGAAAGTGGCAAGAAAAGTGAGGTAAGTGTCTTCAAAACATGGATATTCTGAGGTAGATTAGTGGCAGTGTAGTTTTTTACTTTAAAATTTAAAAAAGTTGTCTATACGTTTTATATATATATATATATATATATATATATATATATATATATGCACACACACACACACACATATATATATGCACAGAGAGAGAGAGAAAGAGAGAGAGAGAGAGAGATTATCTCTAGTCAGTTCTTCAGATCAGATCAAATGTACGTCCTTGATGAAGTGCTCTCTTCCTTGCATAAGGAGGAGCTAGGGTTCTCCGAGTGTCGCTACAGAGTGTCCAGTCATGCACCTTTGTTACAACACTTAAAATATTGGGCTTACATGTCTGATGTGAAAATGAATTGAAAGTAAAGACAGTACAACTTTGTATGGGACAGTGTCAGAGAAACTATAGTAAAAATGTTTATGAAAAGAAGAATTTTAAAATGAAAATTTGGGGTATCAAATGAATCTACTTTGTAAGAAAAATCAATGTAATTTTAATATTACACTTCTCCAAGAAGAATTAGGATAAAGAACCTCAGATTAAAATCTGGTAAATATACATTAATTTCATAATTGTTTCTTTATAAGCCCATAAAATCACACTTAATCTGAGAAAAATAAATACCCAGATAGAAACTAGAAGACATTCGATTGCATACATTTTTATTTGAGTAATACTAGGAATAACTCTCCTTTCTACTCATTCAGTCTATTAATTACTGAGAAAATTTTACATTAAGAAGTATTTATAGTTGAGAACTTGACTTTAGTTAAAATTCAAATTGCTCTGAGGTGTACAACATTAAAATGGTTTTAAAACATTTATGTAAGAGTACTATTTGGAAACCATTTTGCAGGATGAAATCGTAACATTGATTTATAGTTTAAAAAGAGATGTAGTACTAAATCAAATAGGATACATGCAGAAAGTTAAATATTGTATTAATTTCACTTATATGTAGAATCTAAAAAATAGTCAAATAATAAAAACAAAGTAGGATGATATTAACAGGAGCTGGGAGTGAAAGGAAACAGAAAGACACAGATGGGAGAGTACACAGTTAGTTACATAGATAAGTATGTCTAATGGATAAATAATAAAAAGGATCTATCTATATATATATATATATATATATAATGTAATTATAGATGAAGTCTGAAGCAAAAGCATATTTTGCTCAATACTAGAAAAAAATAGCAAAGTCCACCATTTAGATTTGAAAAGTATTGTACATGTATACATACACATATGCATTCCCATCTCTTCATAGCATGTTTTCATTCTGAAGTGATAACAACTGAGAGCAGACAATGATAAAATCAGCATTTATGCTATCAGTATAAGAGAAGCTAAGGAGTTGGAATTTTAATTCAGATCACATGAGAATAGAGATAATGGAAAGGAAAATGAAAGGAAAAACTACATTCTATTTTTGATGTGAGAAAAAGAAAATGGGACAGCTATAGTTTACCCACAGCAGACAGCTGGCCTGTGTGGGCTCTGCTTTGTTAAGAAAAATGTGCACAAAGGGTAAACAATGACAAACTAGATCTGCAAATACAAGGTGGCCAGGAGTGGAAACAGAATGTCACTCAGACCAGTGAGTTTTTCATAATTTTGCAAATTGGGGTTTTTTGGTCCTTATTAAAAAAAAAATTCTCTGTACAGAAAACTAAAAACTGCTTTTAACAGTTATTCTTTTAATATTCAAAGGTTCTGGTTTAGTGACTTTTCTATTACATATTTTCAAACTGCTCCTGGTCAAAAATACAGTGTACAATACAATAGCTCATTACCCATTAATTGTGCTGATCTCTGCTATAAAAAGACCATGTCTCCTACTCTTCAGGGCTTGTCACCATTGGTGGCATTAAGTTCCACTGTGAGTGTGGAACACTCACTGCTGTCTTTTCTCAGCAAACACTGTTATTTTTTTCTTGTCTTAGAGTGTTTTCCGGTGGGTTCTGGTAGGATTTCTTCTGCTGCTGCACTTCTATCAATATCTGCTACCTCATTAGCAAGGATCATTTAACACAAATCCCTGAGCTGACATGATTCCACCCTGCTCAGCCTTTTGGTTTTCCTGGGAACTGTCCAGCATAGCCTTTTCTCTCTTTACTACAAGAAGACTATCAGCCCTTTGTGAGCTTAAAATTAATAATCAATTAATGATTGGAAACAAAATTGCACATTGTTGTACTTTGCCACCTGAAGTAATTTATTTTCATTGCACTTGGAGCCTCTCATCACCTATTGCAGTGAAAGCAGTTTTACAGTCTGTTTTTTTCTTTGATATAAAATTTGTGTAACAGGAAATAATGAGAGGTGTATAAAAGAAGTGTCACACAGTTGTAATGTATAGATTAATTTTTGTTTCTATATTAAGTGGCCTTGATACCCTTGCAAGAAAGATGTTATTTAAGCATAAAATACTGGTGTTATATTTGTACTTGCATAGCTTTTATACATTATATCTTAAGATTTCATAGACACAGACCAAGTTTTTACCACTTCCATCAAGCAAAGCCAATGTAGCTGTTTTAGAAGCAGCCTCCTGTGTCATGAAAACAACTGTCAGATGAACTCTGTTACTTTCCATCCTATCACTTATGATAAGCAAAGTTGCTGATGGCTCAGCTAGAAAGAACACAGACCAATTTCTGGCTACCAGGCTGAACTTCACCTGATAATTAGAAAAGTCATTCCTAATTCATAAAGAAAGGAATTAGATACAAATTACAGCAAAAGCAAATAAATTTCATACAATAAAATGTAATTGCTTCTGAAAACAACTTTTATTGTGTAAAATATGTATTTTCCTCCCAAATCACTGCCTTTTATGACAATTAGCATGTTGAATAAGCTATTATTCAGGAAAAACACTATAATGAGAGACTATACACATAATCAGTCTTTCACATATATGAAAAAGTTGTGTTATAATCTGATATTTAAATTAATTCATCTTTTTACAGTGGTTACATTTTTACAGTGGTTAAATAAATGTTAACTGAATGAAGCATACAAGCCTGAGCAAACGAAGATGTCACAATCTATCAACTCTTAAGTTCATTATCATATTTTATCTTGTTATTTGTTAGGCTAAAATTACTTTCCATTTGTTGGTTTTTCTCTATATAAATTCTGTCGTCAGCATCTGGTACAAGCAACTGGTTATGTGTTGATCTAATTGTTTTCCTCTAATCAGAATAGGGATTGGTTTTGCAAAAATGAAGAACAGTAAAATGGAGTCACAGTACCTGGGTTTGAGTTTCAGCTGTACTGGTAGTATAAAATCCAACACTTCCTCTGAAACATGTTTACTTTAATGCCTAGTATATTGTTAGCTATCAACAAGTGTTAAGAAGTCTTTTTAAGCTACAAACTACAAGATCACTAAACATTCCTATATTTTTCCAATTTACCTATGTATTTATTAAATGCTACATATTAAATCATCTGTACAACTCTTATTATAGTTTCATGTCCTAATTTGGTGTTCATCTGTGTTCTCTTAAAAAAAATGCTCAGAAAATCCTTGGTGCAGATTTAAAAGGTACTAATTAGAACATGGTTGCCATCTAGTGGTTGTAGTAGATAACTACAGCCTTAGTTACAAAAACAAGCGATAAAAATGTTCTGCTTTTGTTTTAAAATACAAATGCCTAGGAGTTAGCCTCAAACAAATAAAGCTTTCTACATATACAGTCCTCCAATTTAAACTCAAATCATCAGAGTGTGGGGAAATTCATTTCCTGGTTCACAGGACGCATACAGTTAGTGTTATACATTAAAAACCATCAGAAAAATTTAAAAAGGATTTATGACTTACCATTTAGAAATGATATAAATCAAGGTGTGGATGAGACCAGGAAGAGATGGAACACAAAGATGGGTGTAGCATTCCACAACAACTTTGGGAGGGAGGAGATTATCTTGTGAAGGGCCAGAAATCAAAGCAAGGTTAAATGAATGTGCCCAAGGTGGGAGATGGGGAAAGAGAAATTGATCAAGACACCATACAAATATGACCATCCTTCAAAATAAGAGACTAAAAATTAGAATGAACATAAGAAAACACAAACTGTTTCTATCTCAGATTAAGATTATTAATGCAAAGAGGCTATATGGAGAATTATTTAGCCATCAGTATAATTCCAAACAAATTTGTATGAGATAGTCATAAGAGAATGCTATAAAAGTAGAAATTAAACACTTATAGACATAAACGTATTAAGATTAATCTTGTTTTGGGAATGAAGTTATATCCAAGAAAAAATAGAAATTTAAATCTCAAAGCAACTACTAAATGAAAAGTAACAAACTTAACATGTAATTTAGTTAAGATTTTAATCTTTACTCCTGCTTTCTAAAACCTTAGTTTTACTGTCAGTTTGTTTTACTTTCTAAGGAGAAACATTTCTGTTAGACCAACATGTTGCAGAGGGTGGGCATGTGCACCACTTCGAGGCAATCATACATTTTCAATCTTTGTCAGCAAAAGTTGGTACCAGACCACCAAAACAGTGCAGTAAGAGCTGTGCTATCATACTTCTTAATTGGTATTCATTACAGATGTTATCAACACTTCCACAAAATAGGCTATATTCTTTCATTTTGCTTACTGAAGCAGCTGTTAAATTAATTAAATCATTATATTTTCCAAGTCTGATTAAGATATGTTTACTTTTGCTTCCACAAAAGAGCTAATATATGTAGTGGGATTAATGTTCTAAGCAAGCAAAATAAAAGTTACTGTTCTCCTATTTTGTCTCATTCAAGTAAAAGTTTACTTTTAGCTGTTCATGTTTTATTTTTACATAAAGAATATATATGATATACATTACATATATATATACACATATATATATGTAATATATATGCAACACTAGTGTACACTGATCATTCAGGATTTTTATTTCCTTTCTTTTTATGTAAGTACTTTCATGTTTTCATTCTTATTAACATATAACATACAGGATAAAAAAAAATAGAAAACATTAACTGCTAAAAGTAACTCCAATAGGTAAAGCAGGTGATCCAAGAAAGATGATGATCTAGACATTAACTGAATATCGCACTTTTTCGCTACATTTTATATGACAATTTGGTAGAATATATTAATAGTCTGATTTATTAACCAGGACTGCAAACAATACATGAATGAAATCAGAGAAAGGCCAAGACAGGGGATAATTTAAATTTAAACTTAAAAATTTGAAACACAAGACAAAAGCTTTGAGGTAACTCAGTTGTTCCAGATGTGCTGCATCTGCTTGCTTGCCCACTAGGGATCAGGCAATGGAGAGATTAAGATACACCAAGATGGCCAGACAACAAGATCAGGTAAGGAAAAGGTAGCGAGGTCGAGGTACTCTAACCACAACATGAGAAAATTACTGGTGAATTATTTAACCCACTTACAACAATATTTTTAGTATAGTCAATGTTGAAAGGATAGTTTATCAAGCTAGAGAAAGCTGGTAAACTTCCAAATGTCACTGGCATTATCAAACTGACAACGGTAAATGATCTTTTAAGAGTGTTTTATTAATTAAAGAACAATTGAGATTTTATAACAGAGCAGATACAGTTTCAAGAAAAGTATTAAAACAATGTCTTAAAATTCCATTTCCCATGACAATAATAGAAAATTTTAGTTATGATATGGGAAAAGATTTGGTAGGTTCCAGATTAGTTTGCTTTTCTTTCATGGCAAAACTCCTACAGTGACATTTTTTTTTCCACTTTACCAATGTTTCTAATTTTTTTCCACTTTACCACTGTGTCTAAGTGGATATAATAGGATATAGAAATGTGCATGATCTATAGAGTCTTCACTTTCCAAATAAGCTACTTAAAAATAAACTCCATGAGAACAAAATTCTAGATTTTTTCTAGAGAGATGAAATCAAGTAGATTAATGTTGTATAGAATATATAAAGATAAATTAACATAGAATATTTATTTGTGTAATATAACAAAATGAAACACAAATTATAAGAGAAATGACAATAAATGTAATCAACTTCTAGACTCTGATGAAATATAAATATGAACCTTTTCTCCCAAACGAATTACTTGAAGGTAAAATTCTCAATTTTAACTGACAGAAATAGCCCTTACTCTGTCTAATTAATCAGATTAAACATTTCCTTATTGTCCCTCTGAATTAATGGGAAAATTCAAGAGAAAAAATACTATCGCATTGTTTACTGTGTCAAAAACATGCTCACGACCCATTCTAGGGAAATTCTCTTTTTATATAAAGTGAAGATATCCTAAACTTTTACATTTTTTTAACTTCAGGGGGGACAGATTTAACCCATCCACATCATCTGAAGGATATATTTGCTTGTCCACATTGTAGGATACTATCATGAATCACATGACTAGTAATATTTTCTACCCTTCATCAGCCATTAACAATCTCAGTAGTAAACTTAGGGCTTTTTCTAAACAAAAGGTCAATGAAGTTTTCTCCACAAACCCTTTTTCAAGTTTCACCTTATTTTTCCTGTTTTTTTACTCTAATCTTGATTTTACTGACCTACATTTAATTGAATAAATTTCTATAAGTCAATTTATATCCTTTCTGGATCAAGGATAGTTAAAGAAAGTATGTGAAGCAGATGATGACTCAGAAAGCCAACACTATCAAACCAAGTACATATAAAAGGTATTCTAGGAAGAGAAGAAAATCATCAGCAAGTTCACTTTCTGTATCGCACCTAAAGCTGTATGTAATCAATTATAATAGACATTTAAAGGCAAAAAAGTCATTGCACAATAAAAATGTTTTAAAGCTCTTCGACTTTGAATCTATTTTGTGATATATTTAAAAGCCCTGGTGATTCTTTCTGTTAACCAACACTGATGCAGGAGTGGATCCAGCGAAGTTGAGAAAAAGCCAAGAGAATTTGAATCTCCCCAACAATTCTTCAACTAACACACACAGAAAATAACCTAATCATTGGAACAAGAAAAAAAAAAGTATGGAAGGGTAGAGAAGCATTAAATGTGAATGCACAGATTTGTCTTTGCTATGGAACAAGAAATCAGTCTAGATCCTGAGGGTAGCCTAAAGCAGACCGGGTGTTTCCACAGCATCCGTCAATGAGTTAAGAAGCAGCCATGAAACAGGCAAAAGACTAATTTTAATTATCAGAAAAGCTGCCAGAGAACGAGCCAGTGCAGAGCTTGTGGTCCACAGCTCCCAGCCACAGGCTGCAGGGCACTGTACTCATCACTCAGAGCCAGCGGGACCCCACTGGGGGATTCAGGGAGCATTGGAACCAGCCCAGACTGGACTTAACACACATGAAAATAAGTCACCAGCTGGCACAGGTGTGTCCCAGACTTCGCACACTCTCAAGTACAGACACAGACATACAGCAATTCCAGGCAGTCCGTGAGATTCCTTTCCGCTGCATACAGGTGCAAACCACGTCCTCTATGATATGAAATGCACTGCCAACGAAATGCGAGATAATGTACTTAACAGTCGGTTGCCACCACGCAAAAAGACAGAATTGGGGAATGAGTCCAAGACTGCGAGGAAAAGTATAGAAGGGAGACTGGCAGAACAATGGCACTAAAGCTGCCACACTGTGGATTTACTATCTGGGCTATTTTTTTCAATTACAGCCACTGAGATATAAAAATTGAGAGAGAAAGCGAGAGAGCGAGAGAGCGATTGAGATTCTGTCTGAGAATAAGCAGGCAATGTTTTTAGCTTTAGCACTGACACGAACCATCAATACCAAAATCCGGAAGAAATAAAACAGTCCCAACCTAATAGCCCTTAGATGAAACTCGCAAGTGTACAGACAAAAGAGAGGCGCGTCCCAGCCAGCACCCAGGAAAATTCTCCAAAGTGCTCAAGCTGCCTCCGGAGCGCCAGGCGGACGCTCAGCCTGCGCCGCGGGGGTCACAGGCTGGAGCCCGGGCCGGTCGGATCCGGACAGCAGCGGCGTCCGGCCAAGGGGGACGCGCTCTGCGCCCGTCTCAACCGGGGGCGACCCTGCGATCTGCAGGGGCCAAACACCAACCCCGAGGCGCCGCGGAGCACAGAGCCGGGCCAGGGGGCGGCTCCGCGCACTCAGGAGGGAAGGGAGCCGCGGCGGGCGAGGCGGCGAGCGGGTAAGCGGATGAGACCCGGCTGGAGGCGCACAGTCTCTTAGACCCCGGGACCTGCTAAAGGAACCTTGGCGGAGCGAGGCGCTGAGGCGCTGAGGCGCTGAGGCTCTGGGCGCGGGCGACGGCGGCCGCGCGGGCGGCGGGGAGGGGCGAGGCCGCGCCGGAGGACACAGCCAGTCAGAGGCGCGCGGCGCGGGGCGCGCGGGCGCATTGGAGGAGAACGCGGGGCCCGCGCGCGGCCTGAGGGGGCGCCCCACCTGCCTCCCCTTATAACAAGTAGCGAGCGCGAGCGCTGCCGCGGGGAGGCGGCGGCCAAAGTGTCATTAAAGCTCGGGGCGGAAGGGATGCGCTACCTGGGCCCGCTCTTCAGGGAGCGGCGGGGCGAGCTGGAGGATCCTTCTGAATGACTGAAAACTCCGCAGTTTCTGCTGCCGTAGGCGGAGGAGGACCCGGGAACTGCTCCCCGGAACTGTGCTGGCTGACGGGACGGGGCGCCGGGCACCGGGAGTCACGGAGCGAGGGCACGGAAGTCTGGCGTCTCATGGGTAAGTGGCTGACATTCCTTCGCCAGTGACTGCTTTCTGTGATTGTGCACTTCAGCTCCCTGCCACTTAGGGCTTTTGACACATTTCCTCCTCCAAAGCCATCTTTTCTTGCCGTGTAGCCAGCATGTGAAGACTGTCAGAGGAGGCGTATTATTATTATTAGTTAACATGCGATTTTTCTTTGGCTGGGATTTTATGTTCAAAAGTTGAAACGAGTAAATGTCATCTATTTATGTACTTCACGAGGGCACTAAAAATATGAATAAACAGTGCATACAAATAAATGATAAGGTGTAAATGTCAGGGCGGAATAAGAATGTTTCTAGGAAAAGAAAGTCACTGTTGAGAAAATAGAATGCTGTTCTCAGGTACCGACTGTGTGACTGATGGTTGAATAGTGTGTGTTGGAAAATAGGGAGCCCAGATAACTGGGCGTCTGGAAATGGAACAACTTGTTAAAATTCAGCAGGGATGTTGGATAACTGGAGTTCTACAAAGTTTGGGAAACCGAGAAAATCAGTTTCTTGGATTAGACTGAGTTTTTAATTTTGGTAGACGTGGTATAGGAATGGGATAGATTAATATGAAAACATGCTCTGAAAAAAATTTTTGTTACAAAAACTCTTGATATGTATGTATGCATATATTTCACTTAGCTGAGAATTACTGTGACAACCTGGAAATGTTTAAAATAATTTTATATTTAAAAGAACAAATATCCACTAAATATTTTAGATTTATTTTGTTTTTAAATTGTGTAATCCTTAGGACATGAATAATACAACTCGGGATAATTTGAATGCAGGTTTGGAAGCAAAATAACTTTTAAACTATTGCATGTACAATGCTTTACTTAAGTGCAATTAATTTTTCCTTAATTTGAAAGAAATAATCATTTAGCAGTCCCATATTTTTATTTTGATCCTGACTTTTAGCTGTAGGAATAAGGATTTTAAAAAGTTAATGTTCGTCGGGATACTAGAACACACAAGCATAGTGACTCAAATTTAAAAATTAATGGAAGCATAATTAGTTACTGCTGTATTGCAGCAGAACTGAAGAAGTACTAATGAGTATCACAGAGAGTTTAAGAAATTCATTGTGGTTATTATTGTGTCCCTAAGTATAAAAGACATTGTCATTATAAGGACATTTTTTTTTTTTTTTTGCAAAAGGGCCAGTAGTCAATTTTGAACAACTCACACATGTTTGCATATTTTACAGTGTCATGCTTACATCACTCTAACTTTTCTAGGAACAAATTTGACAGGCAAATTTGCCTTAATAAAATGGAAATAAAAATAATATGACTATATAAGAATGTTCACATAAAATAAATGGATGAAGAAAAAATATTACATGTAAAAACCAAGTTAATCAAAGAAAGAACAAATTTCAGAGTTAGAAGTTTAAACAAATAGAAAATGTGATGTAAAAAGCAATTAGAAAATAGCTTGATACAATATGAGAAGATATTAAAACAAACAGTGAAATGTTTATTACAATATAATTACCAATCCTTTCATGTAGGGCATGTTGGGGGCCTTCAGTTATTCTTACTTAAAACTTCCTAAAGCTAAGAAATGAGGAAGAAAAAAATACTAATTTTAATTTCTTTCTAATGCTATAGAAAACTAAATGGAAAGTTAGGATCTTTAAAAGTTAGAATAAAGGACAACCACAAATAAGTCACTAAGTGTCACAGTTCACCTATGAGTTGTGAGGTTTGTGTACCAGTGTGCCTTTGGAAAACATTTAAAAATCTAAAATTGTGAAATTTTTAATGGATGGTTGATATAACTGAACATTTCCCAAGGTGAGCAGAAGAAATTCAACTCTTATTGGTATAAAGCCTAATAGTCATAAGGCCAGTAATTTAGAGAACTGAACTAAAATCAAATCATGAACACAGATACATATGTTTAAGAAAAAAATTACAAATGTGTTGCTTATGAAAATTTACCACAATCTTATATTTAATTAAATAAAACTATTAGAGACAGAGTTGCCTAATGTACATTACTTAAAATGTCTTTTTAAAAAGCATGTTTGAAAAGACTTTCATCACCTTCAGGGTAGAGGTGAGAATATGATTTGAAGCCAAAATTGACTTAGCAATAAAGACCAGAGGGTGTCAGTAAAGGGTAGAAGGCTCTCTGGATTGAAAGGGGAAAAAACAAAGCAAAACAAAACAAAAAAACAAAAAGCAAAGGATGCTATGCTAGACAAGGCATTTTGAGATTTGCCTTACTTGTAAATAAAATACAAGGTATATTTTTGTGAAGATTAAAATTAAAAAAGGATGAAACTTGTCTAGTAGTCAGCATGACTAAAATAGTGCAAAGATGTGTTGACTGTATGTAAATTAGTTGACCAAAACAAAGTTTTATAGCAGCTTTTAGTGGCCTCTCCGTCTATCAAGTGCTATACTAGAATTTTATGAAAATGAACTATTTCAAATACTTTGATCTGTTGAATTCATAAAAGTGCATGTTTTGATTACCTATAGGCTTTGTGTTATATTTGAATATATATTTTTGAACATTTTTACTAAGAGGTTGGAAGTTTATTTCTCTTAAATAGATCCATGTATTTAGTTACTCTCTCAAAACTCTGACTTCAAGAACTTGAGTGTATTCATCTCTTATTCCTGAAGATATAAAAGTAAAATAAGAGTTTTGTGTGTCTCTGATATAATATGTTTTTTAGATTAGTCTTAAGGCTGTGCAAATATGTTTTATGAACTTATTAGCACTTTATAGCAGGAAAGACTGGTTGGAAGCTCAAAGCAGTAGGATCCCTGCAGAGGTCCTATTTTGATCAATAATTCTACATTAGAAGTTGGTACATTATAAAAAGTAATGAAGTATATAAAACACTTACCATATAAGATTTAGGATTAAATACTGTTATGAACTGTGTCCCATTCCTACTCTTTCTATCAAGCTGTCCTATTTTATAATTTTTGATTATTCTAATGCATAGTTAGGAGGTTCTGATAAATGGAATATAATGTTATTATTTTCACTAGACTCATGAACAGTTTTTACTAGTAAGTGATTTTCTTTTAAAATGACTAGAGTAAATTATAGTGTTTCAATTCCGTGGATGGAAGAATTTTTAAATGTTTTTTTACATATATTTACTTTTTATACTTGTTATTTAATTAAATTTCATCAGTATTAAGTCCCATGAAATTGCTTTAAAATGTTCATTTAATTTCATTTATCTTTTACCTATTAAAGTATTTTCATAAATGTGGCACATTTTCATTTCTATGTATACCATAGAAATTAAAATGCAAAATTTTAATTGCATATTTCAGAGTGGTGTATATTGTCTTTTTTGACAATATTACTCCTTTTACATCAACTCATAAAATTTAAAAGCTGGTCAGATTACAGAAGTTCCTCTCTGATCTAGTATAGCAAAGTGGAACTCTAGATAGACCATAAAGTAATTGTGAAAAGTAACTTTTGAAAATCTGCTTATGTAAATAAAAAATCAAAGTACCACTACTCCTTAATATTTTATTAAGTATGTAAGATTGCTCATTACTGAGAATCTATAGAAAATAGTTATATTTTGTTCCCAGGTGTTTCTTAAGCTGGTATTAATAGAACCAGTGTCATTCTTAAACAACTCCAAAAATATTGTATTGGATGCATTTGACATCACAGGTGAAAAACTGATTTTTTTTCAGTTTTGCTTATTGATATCTTAGAAATTTATAATGACCTACAGAACTTATTGCCTTATGTTTCCACATTTTTTTCTATAGTTTTTTTGACAAATCCAGAAGATTACCATATTTTCTCTGTACCAGTCATGTTTTCAAATATTTCATAACTCAATTTGTGTTCACCAAAAATGTTGATATATTCTAAGACTGAAGGTACAAATTTGTTTCGATGTACTTTTCACTAATGAGAGCTGTATAGTATAGTTCCTGTGTTTACTAGGTTATATGTACCTGTTTAAGAGTTTATTACAGGGATTAATACGAATAGTATTCAAATTTTAAACAGTTGCATTTCAGAAAAGAAAGAAGATAAGTGTTTTCACTCATCTGAATGATGCAAAACTTATTTTTAACACTAACTGACAAATGTAATTACATGTGCAAACATTTTATGAAGAAAGTAGGAATATACTACACAACGTTCTTACAGTTGTCAAATATTTAGTAAAGAGAACATCATAATTTCATTCCCAATCATCAAAAACTGTAACATATGAGGTTTAGGAAGAGAAACTTTGCCATTATTATAGGTGATAAAAGGTTGGTTGAAATTTTCTTTTCTTTGATACTCATGATATTCACAGAAATATTCACGAGTAGCTTAAAGCCTAGAGGGTGTTGTTGAGAAAGTTATTATTATAAGATAACAATAGTAGTGTATCTACAGCCACAATCAGGTCTTTTTATGTATTTTCATAAACGTTTCATTATGGGAGTTTATATATGAAATAACAGGTAAATGGAATCAATGAAATAATAGAGAAACGGAATATTTTCTAAGAAATTATATTTAAGTATATGACATTTCATTTTTATTTTTTAAAGTGTTTAATTTCACCTTGAGATTAAAAAGAACTTTTCTGAAATTCAACCAAGTAGAAAGGTAACATTCAATGAGTGTAGAACAGTAATTTTATTTCACCTGTGTTCTCCCGCTGTAGTTTTATACAAGGATTTACTTTCGATGATGTGGTATTTTCTGAGGTATTATTATTGTTCTTCACTCTCTGAAACTACAGACTTACACAAAAAACCCCTTGTGATTAAAATTAGTATTAATGGGAAGATACGGGTGAGTGACCGGGTTTAAAAAGGAATCCTGGAGTGTAATTTTTATTTAGTTAGGATCTCATAATTTAAAATGAGATGTTTCCTTGGCAATTTAAGTATCCCAAAATACTTTTTAAAGCTTATGAAAATTTTCATATTTTAAACTTTTAATTTTTTCCTTATTTTGTCATCTTCATACTTACATTTCCTTTTAAAGATATAGATTTGCTTAATTTTGCTTCCTTTGATTTAAAATAATTAAACAATTTGTTAGTGAACTTTTATGTGTGTATGAAAATAGGGACTTGAAATTCTGTAACTCTAGAAGATACCTGAAATGTTACGCTTTGTAATTTATTTCATCACTTTCTTTCAATGCCATCAATGTAGTGACCTTCTGAACTAATGAATGAGAATTCCTGATGCTAAAATCACTTCTTCATTAAAAGTCAGCACAAATTTCGAGGCATTCATTATGAATAAATCGTGACAACATATAGAATAAATGTACAAAAATAATACTATTGTGTGTTGGAGAAGTCTTAAAGAGTGCCTGTTTTAACCTGCTCATCTTAAAGAGTAGCAAATGATGATATGAAGAGATATTCATTGTTATAAGTAGTGAAAACATGAAATTAGAACCCAGTTCTTTTCAATCTCTAGATCAGAACTTTTTCTATTTTATATTCTTTTTACTGTAAAATATTTCAGTTGTTTCTGTATTTGTTTAAGTTGAGATTAAGACACATTACTGTCTATGTAAATTCACTGTTGCCTCTGATGATTTGTAAAACATCGTATTTTAAGACGAGGAAATTTAAGATCGAGTTACGATAACGCAGGAAAACCACTGAATCCATATTCTTTTAACCTCAAACTGAAGAACTTAACTGCTAGATGTGAACTTTTTCACAATGAATATGGTGTACAAAGGCTAACACATACTATATTTAAAAAAAAAAAAGCTTTTTGGGAGTTTCAGTTAAAAAACTTGGGAAGCTTTTACAGCACATAGTCAATTGGGAAATAAAGCGGTTTTTCCACTTTATGTAAACAGTCCATTCTTTTGTTAATTTTTTTCGTCTTCTGAGTCATAAATTGGTTTTTATTTATTTTTTTCAGTAAAGAATGTTCAGTGAAGCACTGAATGAAATAGAAATTCAATGAGAAATATGGGTGAAAAAATATAGGGTAGCTAGGCAAGTTTTGATTAAATTTTAAATTATAAACTTTCTTATGATGGTGATTTTGGAACATTTTATAAAAAGACAGAAAATAATGTTTTAGAAGTATACACTTTTTTTGAAACTCATAACCTAATATGGAAATTCTAGTTTTATGCTAAACAATTAAGGAAGTTATTAAAAAGCAAATTTGAGTCTATTGTATTCTTTATCATTGAGACCGATCCAACATTCATCTATTGTTAAATTTGATAAAGTATATACTAAAAATTCAGTGGAACTAAACATGTTAGAAAACAAATCACATCACCATAGTGTAAGAAAGGTAGTTTAAATATTGCTGGGTTTTCTGTTAAAACTTCATTTTTACAGATGATTTCTTGTAAAGCTTTAATATTCAGAATGTAATTTCTTTTTGTTTATCAGACTAATTCAAAATTTAAGCCTTTCTTTTCCTTTTAGTATGGAATATTTAATCATTATATAGGTAATATAGATAGAATAATATAGATAAAGTAGAGGGCTGTGATTGAAGATTAGTGTCCTATCTGAGGTCTTTTCTGTTTTCAACATGTAGTCAAAGTTTGCAAATAAGACTAATAAAAATGCAAAACATTTTATCCAATATAATTAATGAGTGGTCCTTAATATCCTTTGTATTCTTCCTTTCTTTTGATATTTACTTTTCTAAAACTTACTTTGAATTCTTTAATATTTTCACAAAGCAGTAACTGTAATGAAAAGGAATAGTGACTTGAGATTTAAATTAAATAATCAAGATGTGATTTTATGAAATTTTACCCTCTTCACTGTGTTTAAATCATATGACTATGATTTTGTTCTTTATTCTTTAATGTGATCTCATTTGTATGTACTCAATGAGTAAAATAAATGACAATTACTTCATTTCTTATTTGTTTATCGATTTATTTATTCATTCATTTGGGTATTTTTGAAACAGATCCTTCCCATGTAGTTCAGGCTGTCCATGAATTCACCTGTGTAACTCAGGCTGGCCTCCAAAACATGATCTTCCTGCCACAGGCTCCCAAGTGCTGGGATTATAGATGTGTGCCACCCCACCCAGCTTACTTCCTTTCATATTTAAAGCAATTTCTGTAGAATAGTACTCACTCAAAAATGGTCTACTGTGAGCAGTTGTAGTGCTAAAAATATAAGTACTTCAAAGCTTAGTTGTAAAAAAGTACAAAGGGTGATTGTAGTTCAGTGTGAAATGCACAATGATAGAGTTATATGCAGCTATATATACATATATATATGCATCAAATATTTGATAGTTATTTTTTTAGAGACTGCTGTTTTTTCCCTGCTGAATTTTTCCTGCTTGAACTGATCCATGCTAGACTCGGTTCTCTGATTACTGCATTTGCTGCCTACAACCTATGTTATTTAGATGTAACTATGGTTCTAAGATTCACCTGTGCAATTTGAATGAAAGCTGTGTTACTCTACAGCTCATTATGGTGCTAACTTTAGAATTTTAGAAACATCAAGTCTCTGATGATACAGCTGAATCTGGAGTAAAATGAAGGAGGCTGAGATATTGTGGAAAAAACATAATTGCTATGTATTGTTATAAATATGCTTGATTTCTTTTAGTTATTAAGAGTAAGATATTAATAGTGCTGATCATATTTGCTTTACAGGAGTAGAGTAAGTGTGACACTAATGAAACTTTATTAACATGGTCCTTTTAAGATAGCAATAGTTTTAATAGTAGCAGAACAGATTTGTAAGTAGTATTTTAATGTTTATAATAATATGTTTGCCATAAAAAGCAGTATGGATCAAAACATTTCCTGTTTCAATTTTAGGGTTCACTTTAGCCCTATAAAGTATTAGTTGGGGAGTCTTAGATAAGTGAATTAACCTTTCTTCACATGCAAAAAGGAACTAAGAATTTCATTTAGTCTTGATAATCTACAAGGTAAATTTACTTAATGGGAAAATAATGACAGTATAAAAGCATCAAAATGTTATGTTTGGGAAGAAAATTTTATTTTAGTTCAGTTCTCATTCTAACATATAAGCCTAAGTTAATTATCCATCAAAATATTCTATTTTTAAAATGAGGAATAGTACTGTCCTAACTATGGAAGGAGATATTAATATCATTAGAATGTGTGCATTTAAAGAGGAACCTGTGTGTGATCTTGTATTTAAATAATCTCCTTGCATAGGCATTTTTAAAAAACTGGGATGTGTGATACCATTTGCTTTTGGAAATCCAAAGGAAGGGAGAGTATTGATCCCTGACAATGCAGAGGTGGAAAATTGTTCAGTTGGGCACAGCTTAATGCAAAATTCAGGCAAATACACTAGCAAGCATATTAAAACTTGGTCATACATTCTGAGAATTTTGGGGAAATGGAAATGCTGTTGGTAGGAATGGAATAAAATGATCTAGAGAAAATGAGATCTTAACACTTAAAGGACATTTAAATAACATTATCAAAGAATAATATTCATTTGGAGGGAAGAGAGAACAAAATGAAGCAAATGTGTAGAAGGGAGAAGGAAAGTTAATATGCTAAAAGAGAGGAATGAAAAATTTATAACCTGAAGAAATTTGAAAGATTTTGAGAGACAACTGAAGAATCAGGATTTTGTCCAGGAGCAAGTGGATAACATTATTCTCTAATGATTGGCTAGTATTCAATATGTTTCAATATCATTTTTACCTCCTTATTGTGACTGAGACCAGTTATTTTTTTTTCCAATTTATTAATTATTAAATTAAGAAATTAAAATCAATGAATTTAAATGATTTTTAAGGATTTGATATAGTATGATTTTTTTTATTTAAAAAAAGCAAAACAGAAAAAAGGGTAGAAATAATATAGAATTAAAAAAAACAGTAAAAAATCACTAGTTAATAAATTACATATTATTGTCTTAGAAGTAGTTGTTCAAGTTACAAAATCAAAGCATAAAAAGTAGACAGACAAACAATGAAAATAGTTCCATTCAATCCAGGTATTCCCCTCCTGGGTATTTTCCCAGAAAAACTGAAAAGATCTAGTATGATTTTATGGCTTGTTTGTTACAAGGATTTAATGAAAAAGGGAATTAAAAGAAACAGAATTCTAAGGGTTGACACCTGAACCTAGCATAAGCTAAACAGAAAATGTAGAAAAATAGAATACTTTCCTGGCATAATAGGAGACCACGGAGTTTGCATTTGTTAAACTCAGGTTTAAAACTGACACAGTTGCTTACCTCTGTTTCCATGAGTGACACAGTAACTTTACTAAGATTCCCTTTCTCTTCCTGTAGAACAATAATATTAACTACAAGTACTGTGTTACAGTTTTTGGTAAGAAGGAAATAGGAGAGTAGATTTTCAAATAAAAATATTGTTTTTATTTCTTTAGGTCTTCATGCTTACAAGTTCTCTTTGTCTTTAGGATTTTTAATGTAGAAAAATCATAAATTTTTTGTGGGAATATAGGTTTAGAAATAAAAAAGTATTTAATTTCTTTAGGTCTACATGCTTACAAGTTCTTTTTCTCTTTATGATTTTTAATGTAGAAAAATCATACGAATTTTCTATAAATATATGTACTATCAAACTAATTTTCCACATATGAAAAAATAACTTACTTTCTTAGTAGGACCTTATATATTCACCTACATTGCTGATCTTCACATGATTTCTTTTCATGGTTTTAATTCATTTACACATATTAAAGGTGATTCTTTTTGCTTTTTGGTTTATTTTTGTTTTCCCACTCAAATGGAAGTTTTAATAGTCCTATACAAATATATTTATAGCATAGATTGTATTTTGAAAATAAAGGAACATACTTTTGAATACTTTGTGAGAGAAAAATGATGAGACAATATTCATTTATTCCATTTTTCTTTCATTTGTATTGTTTTGCTACTTTTAAAATGTAATCTTAAAAAAGTGATTTTTGTTGCAAATTTGTTCAGTGCTAATTTGCTAAAGCAAATTGAAACTGCCTTTTAAAATAGTGAAATGGGGCCAGGGATTTAGCTCAGTAGCATGAGTGCCTAGTACCTGGCAAGTGCTAGGTAATATGTTTGGATTACGTTTGGATTTTAGAGAAAAACAAAAATTTTTAATTTGAGTTTATAAATATACCATGCTTTTTAGCAAGGTATGCTTAGATATACCTCTATGAAAGTTGTGTTTTGGTTTGATTTTTGACTTGGCAACTTTAGCTGTAAGAGATATAAAGTAAATATATTTTATTATTTATTAGGTAAATAACATGCTACTTACTTATATGTATACATATCATTCATATTTGTAGTGCCAGTTAATCTCTTTCTCAAATATTTACCGACTATTCTACTATTGCAGAAGATACAGTGTAATGAAAAGTAGAAGAAATAAATATCACACAATAGTTACATTCAAAAATATGTGTGACAAAACTATCAAGCAAAGGGGTGTTGGATTGAGGAAAAACACAAGCTGAAGTCAGGCCGCAAAGATGACAGGAGAGGAAGTGGAAAGTAAACAATTTTTTTTTCAGTGCAAGAGTGATGAAATAAAATTATATGTCATGAGCTGTTAAAACTCAGATATTTCATCTAAAACAAAATTCTTTTTTTCTGAATGTATTTGTCTTATAATAATTTTTATAAGATAATAATTTGTCTTATAAGATACTTAATTTGTTTCTCTAGGTTTCGTTTTGAAATACAAGTTATACAAAATTGGCACATGTTTGCTGAGATGAATATTTATTGGGAAAATGACCTAGTGGTTTTATTTTCTATTTCTATTGCTTCTTTACATTTTTTATGGGATTAGTTGTGTCCTGCAAAATAGAATGTGAAGATGTGAAACTATCTTGATGTACTTTTCCAAGTAGTCTATTCTAAAGTTATTCTTTAGATAGTGTTGATAGTTATTTTTATGAGGATAAAGATATGTCTATGAAAAATAAATACATCACATTATGAATCTTTTTTTCCCTAAGTAATAATAATGCAGACATCATGTTAAGGATTGACACGTACAAAAGCATTATTTTATAGAAGAATTCCTTTGAGAGATGAAAAAATAATATCTTTATAACTTTCCTACTAACTCTTCACTCTGAGGATTAAATACTGAATAAGAATGACTTTGAATATGATGATAAGCTTTTTTTACTGTTAGAACACAAATAATCTACTCTATCAGGTGTGTTATAAGCTTGAAGACAACATGATAATATATCTCTCACAAATTAAAGTTTTGATTAAATATTGTTGCCTTCAGCTTTTTTTAGATCTTAATTTGATAGAATTGCAATAAGACTTACATAATGAACAATATTATATTACACTGCAAGTCTTTTATTTATTCATCTGACAACATATGCTTCAGTTTGTTCCATATCTTGAATATTGTGAATAATACTGCAATAAAATAAGAGGGAAGATGTCATTAGGTGGAGGTGATTTCATTTCTTTTGAATATATATCCAGAAATGGAATTGTTGGGTCACATGGTGTTTCTAATCCCTTTAGTAACCTCTGTATTGCCATGATGGCTAGCCTAGGTTACATTCTCTCTAATTGTGCACAAGGATAAGATTTTCTTTATAGCTTTCCCAGAACCTTTTATCTCTTGTCTTTTTTACAGAATTCATCCTAACATGCATGTGGTAGAATCTTACTGTGATTTTGACTTAGTGTTCACTGATGACTAGAGGTATTAAACACCTTTTTCATATCCTCTTGGCTGTTCTTCTATCATCTTTCAAGAAACACCTGTTTAAGTCTTTTGTACATGTTTAATGTCAACTTTTTTATTACTTGCTTTTGAGTTGGGTTCTTTATATTATCACTCAACTTTAAAAAAGAGGAGACTGCCATTCCCACTAACATGGTTGAACCTAGAGGGCCTTATGCTAGGTATAAAAGATAAGAAGGAAAAATAGTGCTTATCTCACTTATATTTTAAAAACTGAGGGTATAGAAACTGAGAGTAAAGGTGATTTTCATGGATATGGGTGAGTTAGAGAGGGCAGAATAATGAAATAGAGGTTTTATACTGCAAGGAGTTTGCAGTATAAGAGATGAATAATTATACAGAACTTACATGCAAAATGAAGATTATTGTTAATATTGTATTACAAACTAAAAATTGCCCAAAAGAATAGATTAAGAAAGGTAACTATATGAGATGATGGATTTGCTTAACTGTGGTTCATTACTTAAATAGTGTATATATACATCAAACTCAAGCTTTATAGCATATAACATAGATATACTACTAAAACAGGTTTCTAGTTTCACCCCTCAGCAGTGCCTATTATTGTATTTTTAATACAGTTGAGTCTATACATGTTAATTAAAAAGACATTTCATTTTTAGCACTGCAGACTATTCCAAGATAAAGATATAACATGCCCTGCATAATCTCACTTAAATTACCAATTTATTTCTCATGAAAACATAAATATGAAATAAAGAATTCTTATGCATACCTTTTTATGCAAATATGAGAAGATGTAGATTTAGAATTGCACATTTGAATTTTTGGTTTAAATGTGAGAATGCACATTCAAATCTTTGGTTTTACTGCCAAATTGCACTCTGCAGGGAGAATACCAGTGAACACTTCTACCCACAATGTATTGGAATGCTTGTCTCTACACTGTAGCTGACGCAGCTAACAAGCTTTTTGTTTTATGCCAACAGAATAAGTGAAAAGATTGCATGTTTCATGTTAATTTCTACTTAGTATTTATAACATCTTTTTATATTGTTTATTAAAAATTTTTTCCATAACCTTATATTCTTTTGTGTTCTCCAATTTAGCTCTATTAAACTGATTTTTTCCTATTCCTTTTGCATATTAGCAGAAACTAAAAAACAAGTGGCAACGGATCTATTAAAATACCTGGAAACATTTAAAAAAAAGAAAAAAAATACCTGGAAATATTGTCAAATTTTTGAAGAAATAAATTGTGTACTTTGATAAGATAGTTGTATAATGGTCACTGTCTTTCTTCCCCCCACCACTCTAAGTAAATGATCCAGTGGAGATACAAAAGGACAGTGCCTTTCCACCTGCATTGATAAATAAAGACTTAAACCGAAGGTGAAAACCACACATGAATGAGTCTGATTCTCAGATTCTAGCTTTCAGAGCTAGCTTTCCCAGTCCCAGTTAGTAACACTGCTGTAGCATGTCTTTCAGCAGAAATCCTTGTATCTAGTCAGGTTTTTCTCCTAACCTTGAATCAATCAATTGTTCTGATGGAATAGTATTTAAAAAATTCAGTCTTATTCTGGTATTTCTTAGCTCTGAAAGCTTTAATAATTCTCTTACTTACAGGATATGGTTCAGATTTTGCAGTGTTCCTTTGAGGAATTCCACAGTGGTCCTTTAGGAACTAATTCTAGGCTGCTCTGAGATTTCAACAATTCATATAATGTGGATTGAGCCACAGTCTACTAAAATATTTCATGACTTTTCCCATCCCTATATTTTTGCTGATTTTATATATTCTGGCAGAAACAATGCTCTCAGATATCTTTGTGTGAAAATTAACTCTTCCTACCAGGAGATGAAATGTGTTTTGGTCATTTTTTAAAACATGTAATTTACTGAAAAGTTTTTATTTAAATTGGTCCTTTATTTAATTTTTCTCAACACATAATATTCTAATATATAAGTGATATGCACATTAAAGCTATTATATGGAAAAATTAGTATAGAAAAGTACAGAATGAGTTCTCAGTAAATGTTATTATATCTCTGAAGAGACTGGGGTCTGGACTTTGATCTGAAAACATCAGTTGTCTGAGTTGTCTTTTCCAAATTGGGGTAAAGAAAACTTGTATAGTGTTGAAAAAATTATGAGAAAAATTTATTTAAATTGAAGATCCCAATGTTTCTAGACTGAGTAACATTTCCTTTATGTATAATAAAACATGTAATACTACTGTAAACCATGAACAATAGATTAACTTTTCTTACTTTTTTAATTTATGAAAAAATTCTTAACAAAATAATAACAATCATTAATACACTGTGTATTATAATCTTCAAAGTAGTTATTAAGAGTATAAAACATAGACATTTTTAGTTCTGATGAAATACAATTTTTTTCATTTATCCATTGTATACATCCAGCTCTTCCACAGAATTAAAATTCTAAATACAAACAAATTAAGAGGGTTATATATTGTTTTGCTACTCATTATAAAATCATATATTAACATTTTATAATGACTAATTGTTGTAAAATATGTTTAGATTTCCTTATTGAACCTCAAATAATACTGACAAGCACAATATCTCATTTGGAAATAAAATAAATTATAAACCTAGTTATTAGTTCCAGTTACCATGTAATTCTATTCCAATTCAATAAGTTACAAATTAGTTAAAATGTCATTACTCTTATCAGATACCAACATTTTAAGAAGAATAAATTAAACTAAATAGGCATCCCCTGTTTCTTGTCAAATCAGTTTTAATTCTCAGATAACTGTTGGGTTAAGTATTTAAAATCAGTCATGATTATTACATTCTGAAATATAAGGTGCCACTCTATTCTGATATATATTCTGATAACTGAATTAAAAATACAGCCTATGAACTCAATGTCAAGTATTTGTACTGAAACATCAACAATACAAGATTTGTATAAGAGAAAAGAAGAAAAGAATAAAACTCCTAAAGAGAAATTGATTATCATAATCCAAAAGGTGTTTTCTACCTTTTTCAATTTTTGACCTTTTTAATGTCTTAGAACATGATTTTTCTCCTTTATTTCTCTTCTGCTTCGCTTCTATCTAAGATAACATTCTCTCAAACATTTCCTTCCAAACAACACATCTGTGTTATCAATAGAAAATGCTATTAAAGTGCAGAAATGATCCACATTCTTATTTTTTCTATCACTAGGCACAATCAGAAGAGCCATGCTGCTATTCCCTGTATTTTTTTTTGCTTCAGTAGAAAACACTAAAAATAAAAACAAAATCAAATACCAGCTCTTCTCTTTGAGATCAAGGGAAAGTAAAGAGTTTGCAGGTGTCAGAGAGAAATTAGCTAGGGTCACATAGATTGCAGAGCTGCACAATTAAAATAATCTTCTCATCTCTGAGACTTTACAGAAATGTGAGGCAGTTGCTTAACATGAGAAAGAATGAGAGTGTGTACCTGCTTGTGAGCATCGAATCCAAAACCAGAAAAGAAATTGATTGTTGTATTAACTTCCATGGTCCTTGTGTTGAGAAATGGATAGCCTGAAGGAATCAGCAGCACCTTATCAAACATTTAAAAGAATGTCACTCTGTATTTCTAAACTTCTATGAGGAAACTATTGAGGTTTTTGAATTTAAAAAATGTGCAATATCTTAAAGTAACAAGAAAAAATATTTTGAATAGGCCTTAAATATATTTCATATATCTGCTTTATTTGTTCCATTGTTATAGACAGTGGATTATTGGGGAAGAAGGTAGATGCATTAATTTTCCTTTTGGTTTTTCAGTTTCACAGGGTTTATGCCAGTCCAATAATGATAACTGCAAGAAAATTTTTTTTGGTATCTGATGGATGGGGTGGGAATTTGGACATTTCGAGCTATTTTTTCAGGTCACCACCTAGAGAGAGGAAAATGCTGGACACAGGCAAAGATGATAAAGAATGATAAAAATTTGAAAGATAAGGTCATGACCAGAATGTAAAGTGTTTTCATACTGTATTTATACTGGTGTGTTTTCACCTGAATACCATAAGACTTTTTAGTTATAGCAATAACTGCTGTATCAGAGGTTCATCATAAAATAATTATACATGTTAAATACATTTTATTAGGCATTAGTTAAAGCAATGTAATATAGGTATATGGTAATATTTGATACACATTATTCTAAGTTTTATAGTTAGCAGTTAATAATTTTCCATTTAATGTGAATTTTAAGATCTTGAGCTATGAAACTCAAAGAGATATGTTTGTGTAAAAGTGAAACTAAGAACTGACTACAATTCAATTTGGCCTAGGATTGTTTGTTCTTTATATATGAAAGTCAAATTGATGCAGTATTTGTATGCCATTTTTAAATATTAGTGTATCAAGTTCATTTTGGATGTTTTATTCATAGAGCAAAATCTCACAGTATTTCATCAATTGAATGTTTTGCTGGTAAACATCACTGGTTTTTTTTATTCTTTGGTAATGGGAATTGAACTCAGGACCTCATGCCTGCCAGGCAGGAACTGTGCTGCTGAGCTATACCCCCCAGCCCTTGCTGATAAATGTATAAATATTCTGTATTATATTTTTTGTATTTTATGATGATCAAAATTTAAAGTATTTAAGTATTTTGTCTAAATTATTAAGTTTTTTAGTCACAATTTGTATTTGTTTGTTTATTATTATAATGCTGAGGACTGAATCCAGGATTTTGCCCCAACCTCAATCTTGAGGCCTTTTTTATTTTGTTTCATTATGATTTTTTTTAAAATAGGATTTTGCCACATTGCTCAGGCTGTGTTCAAACTTACAATCCTCTTTCCAAAGCCTATCAAAAGTCTGAGATTATACACATGTGCTTCCATGAATGACTAGTTACTATTTTTGAATTTACTAGAAAATCTAAAATCTACAAAGTATAAATAGTACCATTTCAAGTAATGACTATGATGGCATTTTAAAAAAATGTGGTAACACTACAAATGTGTCAAGGAAAACCTCAAAGAAAAATAATATACTCATTTCAGTTTTTTAAAATATTTTATACAATGGATTGTCAATCATTATAATTATTATTGTCATCATTGTAAGCTTAGAAGAAGCTAAACCAAGTCAATACAGAGAAGAAATATAACTTTTTATTTTGAACTACTATCCTCAAATGTAGTACCTTTGAATTTATTCAGTGAGAATAAAAACAATAAAATTATGAACCTGATTTCAACTTGAATTCTCAATATACCAAGCTATAGTTCACAAAGTGAATATGTACTAGTAAGAGTTCACTCCAATTCTGTTTTTTTAAAAGCCGTTGTTTATAAATTTGCTTACCTAAAACTTTGTTTCCGTATTTCTTTTTATTCAGTCATTTCATTCTTCTCCATTAAAATAAAATCCTTCAATTTTTAGCTTTGCTTCTGGTATCTCCCCAATGTCTTCAGTCTCACCAATTCTATTACCTTCTTTAATTTTGCCTGACACATACAAAAACTGGTAGGTACACAATTTGAATAAAAGTAATATTTCTTTCAATCTTGCTTTTTTGCTACTCCCATACTTTCCTTCTTCAGACTGATTTGCTAGCACTTTATTTCTCCCCTCTGATGAAGACCTTCATCCTATTACTGAGCATTGCATTACCCACATGTATGAATTCCTTAATAAAGGAAAGCATGAGTGCATGAATTCTTTGATGTTCTTTCATTTTGAAATTATTGCTCACATGAAGTATATTTTTTATTTATTTAAATTTTATTATTTGTGTGTTTTTACAGAACTAAGATTATACATAGATCCTCAGACATATTAGTCAAGCACTCTACCAATGAGTAAAGTGTGGTTTTAGGTATCCATGAGTATTATGTTACTTTAATTTGCTGTAAGAATTAGTAGCATACTCACAATAGGTAACATCTCCAAATCTTTCAGTTTTCATTAGATACAGACATACCAGTAAATTATGGAGAATATATAAATAGGTGACTAACATAAGAACTAAAATTCATAATTTAATTTTGATGAGTCTGAGTCAAATAATTTAAATAACTTTTTGTACTGTTATAAACCATCTTGCCATGGTGCTTGCCAGTTTAAGAAATGATAATTTCACAAAAACAATATATATTTTACATATGAAATAGCATATCTCCTGCTTCATTGACTGTACCTGCTGTCCATTCAGCCTAAAATTTTTCTTCCTCTTCTTATCCTGAATATTTTCTAACTCTGTTTAAGGTCTAGAATATGACTCCTTCAGAAAAGTTGACATCTAATTTACGTTTCTTAGTAAAAGTGTACCATTGAAATCATGTATCATGATATATAGTTATTGAACACTTATAGTTTAGGTCAAGCATGTCCCCAAAGAGCCCTCATGCTCACAGAGGAGAAATTTTGGGACAATGATCAGATCATGGAGGTGCTGTACTCATCTGTGGGTTAATTCTCTGATATGCATCCATAGCTGAATGTACTGTTACAAGTGTGGGAATGGGCAGAAGGAGGAGTTTTTGGGGGGATCTGGTATGGGAGTGCTTTTCATTCTCCCCAGACTCCTCTCTTACCTCTGATTCCTAGGTGTTACAATATGAACAGCTTTCCTCATCCAGATGCTTTGACCATGCCCCTTCTCCCATTTCTCGCAGTCAGCTGTGGTTGGGAAACATGCACCACAATAGACCTCTCCAAGTGGAAGGTGTCTGGCATTGTGTTTCAGAGACAAGAAATACCTAGTCTGTCTTCTCTGTTTAAAATCTTTAAGGGTACTAATCTTATTTTATATATTTACTAAATAGCACAATACCTAGAAAACAGCAAATACTCTTAAATACATATTGAATGAATGATGAATGGACTTTGTTCTATTTGATGTTCTAATACCTGAGAAATTAGTGTTTTTTTTTATTTTTATGGCATGCTATTGCAGATCACAAGGAAGGCTTCTCATACATTTTAATATATTTATCAAAAGCTAGAGATGTCTTTGTTTTCAGGTTCATAACTATTTAACCATTCACCTTCCATTCTTCCATATGGGTGTCTCCTTGGACCTTGAATTAAATGTGTTGAATTCTTTATATTCTCATTAAAGAAAGGACAGTACATTTTAGAAAGGGAGTCGGGGGAAGGGGAATATATTTTTTAAAGAATATTTGCAAAGATCATTTCCTATAATGCTGCTAAGAATTAGAGGATTAAAAAAAGTTATAGGAAAAGAAAGTGCTCTAAGGGATATAACTGCATGTATGTTTGAATGTGTAAGATAGATGACCATATTGCTGAATCTTTGTTAGATCTTTGAGCAGAACTGTTTGCAGTCTCACTGTTTGAATGTCTACTATGTGTTCTTTAATTATGTAACTTGAACAATTACATCTGAGATAACAATATGTAATTTATCAACTAGTGATTTCTTAGTATTTTTTTCTTTTTTCCTTTTTTCTTTTAGAATTTTGTATTGTTGCTTCCCGTTTTTGTTTTGCTTTTTTTTCTCTTTAAATAAAATTTTAAAAATGTATACTTGCTATTGTAAAAAAGAGAGGAAATAGGAAGTGCCATTAAAGATATAACTGCATGTATATTTAAGTATGTAGGATTGATAACCATATTTCTAAGTTCTTGTTGGATTGTTGAACAGATCTGTTTGCAGTCTCACTGCTTGAATATCCACTTTGTATGCTTTAATTTTGTAACTTGACCAACTATTTCTAAAAGGACAATATGTAATTTATCAACTAGTGATTTCTTACTGTTAATCTTTTGTTTTGAAATTCTGTAATATTTTTACCCTTTGTCTTTTTCTCTTTAAATAAAAAATGTTTAAAAAGTTATAAATTTCATTGCTTTATCACACTGAATTAATTATAGCATACCATCAAAGATCAGGTATGATATACTTACCTGAAGAATGTAGTAAAAAATATAATACTTTAAGGAATGAATGTTCAATATTAATGAAAATAGACTATATAGACTGCAATTTTAGAAAGTAGCTAAAGTAGTTACCATGCAATTTTTTAGTGATTTAAACATAAAATGGTCTATTTTCTGTATTGCCATTGACTAAATGCTCAAAATTTTCTAATATTAAATATAACATTTATATTTTACTTTCAACCATTCTGGGCCTGATAAAATTAAAATAGTCTCAGTTTAAAAACATAAAAGATATTATAATTTAGAGTATTAGGCAGCATTTAATTAAAGATCTCAGGATCTAGAATTTCTCTATAAGTGGTTCACAGTTCCACGTGTATTGGCCTATCTTCTGTAACATGCTTTTTTGTATGAACAACTCTGTGGATATAAAGATTTGAGGTGTTCATTAACAATGTAAAAGTAATGATACTTACTAAACAAATGTACAATGTTTGTCATAGTTTAAAGAAAATTCATTCATGAATAAATAATCAGTAGTAATAAAGAAAGCAAACTACTTTGTCATTGATGAGTAGGATCCACCTAGTGAGCAACGTAATTAGAGTCTTGTGTGTCACATGAGAGTAAAGCATGCTGCTGTCAGGTCAGTATTACTCCAACAAACTTTAGGCAGTGGTGGGCATTTATGGAATGTGTGCCCAACAAGGGGCAGAGACCTGAAACTTACCAAAGCCTAAGAAATGAACATTTTGTGTATTGTAAATGTTTACTGCAGAATACTAGAATAATGTTATATATATATATATATATATATATATATATATATATATATATATATATGGGATATTTTTAAAAACTGGTGTACATTATAAGTTAAACTCCTCTTTAGCTCATTTCTTAGAAAAGATACTAACAAATTTTGTTAACTATTTAACAACACTCCATTCTGATATATTGTTTATAAATAGCTTTCTAGTTTACTCAGAGGATGGGATAATGAAATTGCTTCACAAACTAGCCAGAAATGTAGTATCTTCATAATACTTTTTGTCACATTTGTTCAATAAAACATCTTATGCAGGCTTTATATATGCCAGAGGGTAGTAATACAGCGTATAACCAAATCTTACAAATAATGCAGTGAGGTTATATAACTTGTCTATTTTCATATCATAAATTATTCCCAAATAGGACTGAAATTTACTTTCAAGTCTTACATGCAGTTGATTATGACTCATTTTGTCTCAGAAGTGATTTCATAAAATGGAATTGACTTAGTAGGAAGGAGTATTTTTAAAAGTTACTTAATGTTAAAGTTTATTTATAATATCCATAATTTTTATATTAAATCATACCTGTCAGCATTCTATCATTTATTTACCTACAAAGAGAGAAAACCTTTTGATTTAAATAGAGCAATTACTCTTTTAAGTCACCTAATGAAGAAACATAAATGAATATTGAAAATTTTCATATATTTGAAACCACACAATAATATCAGTTATAAAAGCTACTATAGATTTATAAAAAATTATAACTTTCAGCTTCTTAGTCTTCTAATCTAATTTCTTTCTATATGAGTAAAGAATCTACCTCTTAAAATTATGATAATGTATACTTAGAAATGATGAGACATGAGAATGATCTTACTTAATTCTGACAAAAACAGTAGAAATGTGTATACATGTAGTAAGTATGTGGTGTGTGTCATTTAAAACAAGGGCATTTGGCTACAATAATGAAATAATAATGGAAAGTATAATTTGGTATAGTATTATATAGGTGTTTTCACATTACTTTAAAATTCAAAGGATTAGTTATGCAAGATTTTATTTCATCATTTTCCAACAATATGGCAAAAACTCATGAAGAAATTCAATTATCTGAGTAATAAAAATGTAATAAAATGAATCAACTGCTCACCTTTTGAGTGTATGAGATTTTATGCACAAATTCAGGATCAAAGAAAAATTCTTTAACAGTAGGACAAAATATGTATGATTTTTCCATACATCATATGCAAAGTAAATGAGTGTCCTATTAAGGAATTTCCTGTGTAAATATTGGAAATTTGGATATCTTTCTGGACAATTATTTTCATTTTGAGTAGTTGTGCAAATTGAAGTATACACTTGAAAGAGTACAACTCTTACTGTACTTTTACATGATTTGACAGTTATGTTAACTTGTGTTTAACACATTCAAATATGTGTTGTCATTATTTCAATGAAAATGCAGCATATTTCTTTTTTCAAGAGATAACTAGAAATAATACAAACTGGTTCACAGATGAATGCAGTGTAAAAGATTAATATATAATCACACCCTATTTAAAGCATTTTGGAGTAACTTTAACTTTTACTTGCACTTTGTGCAGAAAGAGCAATGCACAAGCCAAGTCTTAAAAGCATAGCAAAATCAAACTATGGTATTGATAAATTGATAAAGTTAATGGTGACACAAAACGCTAAAACAATGGAGTAATTTTAAAATATGCTCCTATATGTCTTGGTGGCTCATTGCTGTAATACCAGCAGAGTGAGAGTTTGAGGCAGAAGGCTTCAGTGCAGCTTGAGCAAATTAGTGAGACTCTGTCTTAGAAAAAAAGAAGGAGATGGGAACTCAGGGCTGGGAATGTGAAGGGTGTTGGGTTCAAGCCCTAGTTGGCAAGAGTAAACAACAAATAAACTTTCTAAGTAGGTTTAGGTAGCACCATTCAGACAAAACAAGGGTATCTCAATCAAAAGTGATGTGAATAATATAATGTTATGATATAATGATATGTAAAATAATTCCAAACACCAAAAAGTGATTCAGTAACTCATTTTTCCTTTTTTCTCTATTTTCAATAATTACGCCATACAAGTGGTTACATATTAAAAAAAATCTGATCCAGGATCCTCAATTAAATATTTTCACATTAGTCAGAAATTACTATCAGGAAATACATATAGACTGATGATAGTTCACCATTATTGTACTCTTTTGTCTCCTTTCCAAGTACAATGCATCACAAGAAACTGTTTTCAGCTCTCAGGAACTGTATGTTTAGTTTCAATTTGGAGAAGGCAGTTTCTGAGCAAAAAGTGATGTACTGCGAAATCCTGTATTATTCAGATAGATAAATTTAAAAGGATTTTAATCTAAATAAATGAATGCTGTCATTCTGGCATTAGTTACATGGTAAACCTGTGTTTTAGGCAAAGATCTTTTCTGTTTTACTGAAACATAACAGACAAAACCCTTCAATTAATTTTCACTGGTAGGCTTTCATTGTATAAACTTGAATTTAAAAGTCTATAATAACAACCTTGAAAATTCTGCTGGTTTCATGTAAATCAATTATTAGTTTGAATTTTTTGCAGCGGCTTCAGGTGCTGCCTCAACCAACTCCCCTGACTTTTCTGGAAGAGATTTGAGAAACATGGTTAATAGCATGTACCATATCTGTTCCACTTGAGGCAAATCATCTGAATTCAAAATTCTGTGCTTTTGTCTGAATTTATATTGTGCCTCATTTTCCTCATCTGAGCTGACCTGAATTACTTAGTAAACTGAAAATGACTTGCAGAATTTAAGCTTTAGCAAGTGACTTAAATGTGGCATTTAACTTCACTGTATTTGCAAATTTGCTGAAGCTAAAAATGAAAAGTAAATGCAATGAATTAGATTTTAATAGATGGCCTTATGTTACATTTTTGTGTTTTTGGATTATTTATTTAATTTCTTAGTACAGGTTTGTAGTACATAATGTTTACCTTCTTGTGTGGAGTTGATGCCTGTACATAACTGATTTTTATTCCCTCTCTTGCCCAGCCCTCCCGCCCACCTCCCTCCATTTCTTCATTTCTTTCTCCTTTGAGAAAGATTTATCTCTGTTATTTCTATTATCACTCTTTTATTTTGCTCTTTATTATTTGGGTTTCTCATGTAAGAGAAACTATGTGGCAATAAATTGTATGTTTCTTATTTATTGCATTTAAGATTATTTTTTCAAGGTGCATCCATTTTCCTATGAATGACTCTGATTTATCGATTTATCTTTCTTTATGGCAGAGTGGTACTCAATTGAGTGTAAATACCACATTGTACTTATCCGTTCATCTGTTGATGGACATATAGGCTACTTTTAAGGTTTAGCTACTTTTAAGATTTGTGAATTTTAATTTGGTGAAGGATTCTTCATTTATATTAACTATTTGTCAGAAAAAGCACCACACTAATACTAGACTTAATATTTCTAAAAGATAAACATGCAGAATAAGAAATTCAGCTTTAGTGGCTGGGGATTTAGCTCTGTGGTGCATGCACTTGCCTGGAGGTTGTGAGTTTGATCCTTAGTACAAAACAAAACAAAACAAAACAAAACAAAAAAAAACTTTAAAGGAAATAAAAATATCTTCTCAAATTGAAATAATAAATCTGAATGTAACATATACACAATCAGGTTAACTGGCTTTCTCTGAAGAAAAATATGCTTTTTAATGATAATCAAATATATTTCTAAGTGTAAGTTATACATAGTTAATAATATCAATTTATTGCATCTATTTGGCAATTAGTAAGTTTTAGTGGATTCTCAGTTTTAGAATTTTCATTTTCTTCCCAAGTTGTAATCATAGTATGAAAAAGGAATGAATACTACAGTAATATAAAATAATGCTTTTCTTATGTCATTTGGAACAGTTTTTAAATCATAGATTACTCCCTTAAATACTGTGTGTAACAATTGTTAATATTTTGTGTGTGTTAATATGCATATATACCTGTATCATATCTGTAGATGAAGGTTGATATTAATGTTTATTAATATCATATGTATATGTACATATATAATGCATAGTATTTTATTTATTGAGTTATTCTTTAAATGTGGAATAGCATCCTTCAACATTGTACAAATAATTATAGATAGGTAGATGAAATAATTTCTAATATATACCAAGATTCATAATATGCCTGCTTGTATTAGTTGAAATTGATTTAGCAGACAGATATTTTTCTTTGGCATCGTATCACATTTTCTAATTATAAGCTAGATCTACTTTTTAAATGCATTTCAAGGAAACAATACCACATCCGATTGTACAATTTTGTTTGATTCATTGTAATGACACGCAGTTGTTCCCAGAGGAAAACAATAAATACATGAATCATTAATGCAATTCATATATTTCTCTCTTTTGAGAGTTGTTTAATTTTCAATATGTATAATGACTACAGTCAGTGGTGCTAAATCTAAAAGTATGACATTCATTTGGGATATTCAGCATATCATTCACAAATCTTCCTGTGGTGATTTCATTTAGCATGCCAAAAATCACCAAGGGGAGTTCCATTACTAGAAACAAGTATGGCTTAGTTTTGCAAATTTATTTTACTTCAACAATCAACAGCAGGTATTGATTACCCACTGTGTTGAGAGCATTGTACGGTGTATTGTGAGGAAGTCATTAAATAGGAAGTAAAATATTTGCTCAGAGAATCACTAACTTTACATATAATGAGGGAGTAAAGGAAAGCTTTATATAAGTGATTAAGTATTAGTCAACCTATTAATTTACTCTTCATTCGTGATCTCATTTAAGTTTACTATACACTGGCTTTTCTATTTTTAAGTAATGGAGTGTGTGTGTTTGTGTGTGTGTGTGTGTATATATATATATACATATATATATATATATATATATATATATATATATATGAAAGTTTATGGCTTTCATAATGGATTCTCAAACACCAATATAAATATCTTCAGAATTATGAAAATAATTCAGTACCACTAGGGAGTGTTAGGGAACTGGTATGAAAAAAAATTGCTTCTGATGTTGTACTGGAAAGATAAATTGGATTTTGACTGCTGAGAATTGAGGAAACTGTAGTTCAGTAGAGAAAATACAACAAATGAAGTCACAGAGCTTGGGGAGAATAATCATGGCAAGACAATTGTGAAAGTGTAAATAGTAGGTTAGCATTGCAGAACAATACATGTGTTACTGAGAAGTCAGATTAAAGTAAAAGATGTATGATTATATGTATACAGCCTTGTAATATTACCTAGAAAACAAATACATATGCACATATTATATATTAAATATGTAATTACATGCATATTATTTTATTTAGCAAAAGAAGATGTATACTGAGAGAGCTTTATTAGGCAAAATTGATAAAAAAACTTTGTTTTAAAAGTTTTAATTTAATAGTGTGATAAGTTGTGAACGTGTTTGAAAAAGGAGTAAGTGAAGCCAACCTTTTACCTGTGCAACATAAATAGTGAATAGGGATTGGATGAGTTAGCTTAAGATGAAGAGAGAGTATCTTTGCTATATAAGATTGATGTAAATAGAGGAAGAGTGTTTCTAAATCACACTGATTCAACTTGCTTTGAGAATCTAATCTTGAACTTTTTCATTCTATTCTTAAAAGCTATCACAAAAGGACATTTAATTATTAAATCTGACTATATCCTACATACCACAGTTGCAGCAACTACAAATTAAAATTCATCTGAACTTTACTACAGTGTGTGATGAAATCTCAATTCCAGAGCAGGGCAGATGTTCTCATCTACTTTTGGATAGTTTTCTTGCAGGCACTCATCACTTCCTCTTCTGTTAGGCTCCAATGCACTCAATATATTATGGCTTTTTTATTTATGAAAAAAATTAAAAACAATTAACTACATATTAAATCTGCTACTCCTGTATTCTAATCCTGCTAAGTACTACCTAAAGTTTTCAAGGAGCCTATTCCAAAAGTCTTCATTGAGCTAATTTGTTAATAGTCTAAAGTCAAGTTCAGTTTCCTTTCATAGGAAAGAAGTTTGAAAAACAGCAAAAGGTCCTAAAAAACTTTTACATTTATTTTTTCTGAACCTAGCTGCGGTTTTATAAAACTTGAGGTCTTTTACATCATCCTTTGGAACATATTCTTTTTTTTTTCCCGCTCTGTATATGTGTGTGCATGCATGCGTGTGTGTGTGTCTGTGTCTGTCTGCATCTGATGTTCCTCTAATTATGAACTAATTTTAAAACGTACGTGAGACCTGTAGAATGCATTCCTGCAGTATTTCTAGTACATATTTGTTCGAATTTCTCTTTGTCTTGTTTAGGCTTTGGAATGTTTTTGTTATACAATTATTTCTCTATTCTACATTGAATTTAGAATGTAATTGAGCAATAGAGGTTTTGGGCTGATCAGAAAAGAAACAGGAAAAAAATAAAAGAAAAGGTACAACGACAATAGATAATAATGAAGCACCTGAAGTGGGCAGGAACTAACGGGAGAAAGACATTAAATTTAAGTTATCATTTAGGAGACTCTATGTGTAAGTTTTTTTTTTTTTAATTTGTATTTGCTTTAGCCAAGAGATATTATAAGGAAATAGTTTTGGATCCTGAATTTCTTTTGCAAAAGCCACATTCCAAGAAAAACAAATAAATCCTTAGATATTTGTTCCATTCTTTGAATATGCTTCTTAGCTAATGATTTTGTTGTATCCAAAATTTCTTAGTGCTCATTAGAAAAAATAAATACCAACCAAATTACCATTTTAAGAGTACAAAATTAGGGATGGCTTTGTGGTGGATGAAGAGAGTGTCTTTCCCTGAGACATACTGTTGTTGAAAAAGCAAGAAATGTTTGATAGAATCTTGGTCATATTTTTGATAGAACATATATGGCAAGATTTTTCTTTTAAAGAAATGATTTGTGTGTTTAAGTGTGCAAGATAAATAACCATACTACTAAGTTTTTGTCAGTTTATCAAAAAGAATAGTTTGTGCTGTCATTGTTTGCTCATTTTTTATACTTTGATTTTGTAACTTGGACAACTACTTCTAAGATAATAATATGCAATATATCAATTAGTGGTTTCTTAATGTTATTTTTTTGAAATTCGGTATCATTTCTACCTTTTTTCTTTTTTAAATTAAAAAAATTAATAAAAAATTAATTTTAAAATTTAACAAAAATTTAAATAAATTTCAATAAAATTCAATAAAAATTTATTTTAAAAAGCTGATTTGATGACAGGCTTACTATACTGGGGTCTAAAACAGTCTTCATCCTTATGAACTTCTGCTTTGTTGGAAATAAAATATACCGAGATAAATACTTTTGTTAGTAATGATTTTTCAACTAAGATAAAGGCTTTCAGAATTGTTGTACCAGCTGAGTCCCATTGAAACCACACACTTGAAATGCTAACTCTGGGTGGGTGAGGCAGGAGGATCACAATTGGAGCCCAGCTTGTGCATTTTAGCAGCATAGATAGACCTTGTTTCAAAATAAAAATGCCAAAATAAATTGGGGATATAGTGCAATTTTAAGGCTCTGGATTCCATCATCACTACTGCTAAATAAGTAAGTAAATAAGATCTAATCAAAGTGGTTCTTTTGGTCTGTTCAGGGGGCCCAAGGGAGATTTTCAAGGGTGAGGTCCCAAGGTTTAAGTAAGCACTTGTGCAAGATACCAGCAATAATAGCAGGCAGTATGGAGCAGAGCAGAGCATAGCAGAGCAGAAGAGCCACTTGTGTCTTTATTGTGTAATACAGGTTGTTATCTCAAATTCACATAGTTACATAGTGCCCATTACCAGTGCATGGGTGTTTACCTGCGCTAAATCGTGGTTTCATAACTATTATCCCATTGTGTGCCTGCGTTAAGACAAGCAGGTTCACATCCTCAGGTGTCCGTAGATGCCCTGAGCTTTGAAGAAGCCTGAGTGGTTCCTCACAGGTCCTTCAGAAAATTTCTTCATTTCTCCAATGGCTGCATTGGAGAAAGGTGGTAACAGGAAGAAGGAGAAATCCAGTGTAAGATTTACTCCTTTGCCATGGTGTGAGGTTGCTGGTAAAAGGATCAGAGGTCTCATATTCATAGGTGTTTTGAAAACAACCTTAAACAGTTTGATAAGCCCAGCTGAATAATCTGTTTTTCTTAAAAAGAGAATATTATGCAGATGTGGACTTAACTATTGTCTCATTGCTCAAATACATTTGTTTGTTTGCTTTTTTTTTTTTTTTTTGAAGCAAAGTCTCATTATATAGCCCAGGCTGGCCTTAAACTCACTTATGTAGCCCAGGCTGGCCTCAAACCCACAGTGATAATCCTGCCTCAGCATCCCAAGTACTGGGATTTCAGGTGTGCACCACCATACCTGGCTCAAGTGTTTTTTTTTGTTTGTTTGTTTGTTTGGGGGGTTTTTTGGTACTGGGGATGGAACTCACTGCCTAGCACTTGCCAGGCAGGTACTTATGCCACTGAGCCAAAGCCTCGGCCCTCAAATAAGTTTTAAGATATTTGAAAATTAAAGTTTTTTGCAAATTCATCTTCCTGAGCTAAAATTTTGTGTAAAAGCAGTAGTTGTTGATAATAATGTAGACCAGACAGTCTAAAACTTTATCTTAAATTGCAACTATCTGGACAGTTTAATAAAACACAAATTTCTGACCCCTGTCTCCAAATTTAAAACATCCTTGTTGAGTCCCAATAATTTGCATTTAAAGGTTGCTAATATTATTTATCTATGAGAAAACTTTGAGGACCACTATATAAATAGACTTAGTCATTAATCCTTTTAAACTCTCTAACTGGTAAAGGTTCAGGAGACTGAAACTCTAACTGCCATCAAAATTGTTTAATGCAATTTTCATTTGTCGGTTTGTAATATTTGAGATGTTGTTTCTTAAGTGAAAGGCATTGGAATCTCATTGTTCTGTGTATTTGATTTTAATATACATCATTCATCTACAAAGGTTTCCATAATGTTAATCACTCATTCAACATCATTTGACAAAGTACAATTTAATTTATTTTCTAGAGTTTTTTTACAGTATGCAAATAGATCAGTCCATAATTGCTAATACACCCTGAGATGCGTGTATTGACTTCGGTTCACCTTGTTACACTCAATGCAGATATTATTAGTATGTGCTACCCCTGTCAATCTCATTTCCATTTTTTCTTTTCTAGGGTTTAATTTTCTCATAAACTCTATGGTGCACATTTAGATGTTTGCCATAACCAAGCTCTTTCCAGTCAGACTCATACTCATTTTACAGAAGGTGTACAGTCTGTAGTTAGCTGCTTATTTTCAATTCCAGGGCCTTAATGCATTCTGCCCTTAAGCTCCATCCATTCTAAATCATTGTTAGAACTGGAATAAGTCTTGCCCTGAAGGGATCCTTTCAAACTCACTGTTAGGCCTGGATGCATTTTTCATCCTCTGGCTCCCTCTATTCCTTTAGACTGATCATTCAGGCTGCAGTGAATGTTGCCTTTGGGTTGTCTTCTGCAGTTTCAATTTCAAGGCTTGCACGCTTTTCACCCTCAGGTTTTCCCTTTTGAGTTTCTGTATTAGGTTTTTAAGGCCTAGTGGCTTTAAACACTTTCTCATTGCTGTGTTTTCCTGTTTCATGCTTCAGTAACATGAATGTGGACTGCTGTTTCATTGATCTGAGGTTCCCTCTTAAGAATTTCAATATTCCCTCTTCCAATTTATTTATTTTTTCCTTAAACTTGTTTAGTGGTATGCCACATAACATATCTAATCAATAATCTAAGATATATTCTATTGGAGGAAACTGCACACCTGCACCATCAAAAGCAGCCAGGATATGGCTAATAAATAAAACATGTGCACTTCTTTTACTTTAAGAAGAAATGGGCTCATTGGAAGATATTTTGATTGCCTAAAGCAATAAAATAAAACTGAGAACCATGCTTCAAAACATAAGAGAAGATCAAGAAAGCCAGTGAAAACTAGGCTGCTGGAAACACAGCCATGTAAATATTAATACAAGAACCTGGGTAGAGCATTGCCAGTAAAGATGCTAGACACTGATGATACCACCAGAACTGCTATAAATGGATGGTAGACACCATCACCATTATATGAAAATAATTATTAACATTTCTCTGTTGGAATCACCAGTATCGTTTTATGACCCAAGGTCTCAGAAACATTAGATTGGCTATGCTACTTTCATGTCTGTAGAGCTAGATGCCACACTCATAGTTCAAGTTCAACAGATTTCCAGATGTATTCATTCGCAAAGGGAAAGATGTGATTCTATAGCCATTCAAGGCATACATACTGACACTCATGTAATTCAAATTTTGTTTTTATGGAAACATTAGAATCATAAAGAATATTGACAATACCACAGAGGTACATGTAAGACATAGAAACAATGTCTTACATATGCTTCTGTGAGTTTTATTTCATATTTAAATTTTGGTAAGAAAAGACCTTTTTCTTGATACCTGCCCCTCATTCTCTCCTTTTCTCCACTTTCTTGGAATAGAAGGTAAATTATGGACACTACTTGCAGTAAATTATTACGGATAGTGAAAATAGGTACAAAGATAGAGGCAGATACTTCATTAGCTTTTGCTAAAAATATGCAGATATTGAAGTTTAAGAATTGTTGAAGAAATAAAATCAAAAGCTCAGAGGTTATTCTATAAAGACCTTAGATTTGACCCTATGATGGGTTGCCCTGGAGAGTTTTGATCATAAAGGTTATATTCAGATCACCACCAAACAGCTCAACTTTGATTCCTAGGTGGAATGTAGATTATAATGGGAATAATTAAGAACAGAATGTATGGAATATCAAGAAGAATGGTGCTGTACTTAAGCAGAGAGTGACTGGGTGGTGTCATTGTAGGTGGTCAGATTTCAGATACATAAAAAAGTCTAAATGTTTAAATACTGCATTGTTTCTGTAGTGTGAGAAACCCAGAGTATCAATTAGGAGCAAAGTGGAGGACAAATTGAAGTAGGCAGAACTTGTTCAAATGGAAATGGAAACAAGATGGGGGCAGTGAGGAGGGAAGGAAAAGAAATTTAAAGGGAAAAATAATTAAAGAAAAAAATGGAAATAGAGCTTTTGTAAGTGTGGAACAGAAGAAGGGTTGGAGGGAAGAAGAGTTGGAAGGGGATAGAGAATTGAGATGTGTTTTGTATATGTACAAATCCTCCCTGATGAATGTAATCATTACGTACTGAAAACATATACTAATAAAAATTAAATTAAATAAGTAAAAGCATTCAATCCCCAGTACTGCCAAAAAAAAGTATGCAAAAGCAAACTAGAAAAGGAAAAGATGGAAGAGAAAAGAAGAGAAAAGAAAAAAAGAAGAGAAAAGAGAAGAGAAATGAAATGAAAAGAAATTAGTATCCAAAGAATTGACTTACAATTTTGGTGTTAGGTCAAAAATGAACCCAACTTTCCACTCCTAGCATATGACATAATTCAATTTTATTTCAGTGAGATGACATATTAAGAAGGTAGATCATGCTTGGAAGGAAACATCAGAAGCTTAGCCTTGATACATTCAGTTTTTTACAGATTTTAGAGGACTAAGAGGATATAGCAATTAAATTGTTAGGTAAGTTTGAAATTTAAGGAAGACATCTGGACTGAAAAAAAATATGCTTTTTATCATAAACACGCAAATTGTTATATATTATTGCTGAATAAGTGCCCAAGAATTGACAGCAAAAATTACAAGTAGAAAATTTTCTCACAATTTTTGTTAAGGACACTGTGACTTGCAGAGCTAAGTAAATTGACTATACATAAAAAAACTGGATGTCAGGATTTACTTGCAGAAATTTTCACTTCTGAAAACCCAGTTCATTCCATTAGAGAGCTCTGCATTTTTATCCTCTTCCTTGGACTGTCTGCACCTGCCACAGCTCCTGATCAGTCTGTTTCTTTGCTTGCTGCCCCAATTTGGCTGGCTTCCTTTAGCTGCCTAAAGTCTGTTTTCATTGTCATTAATCAGAGATTGACGCTTCTCCAGTCATCTAAGCAGGCAAGGAAGGAAGAACTATGAATGGGTGAGGTGCCACAAAATTCAGACAAATAATGAGTTCAGGACTCTTTAGTCAAAACTAACTGATGAGGATTGAATGGAGGTAAGGGATAAGGAATAATGAGGGTAGCAGTTATAATTTTGTGTATGTTCATAAATTCTAACAATGTGGCTTTATTTTTCTTTTCCTACCAAATTCTGTTAACAAAATCACAACAAATTGTCCTTCAAATATGTGATAAAAATAAAATACAAATAAATACATACATTCAACATTTTATGATTTTTTAAAGGAAAAATATTATACTGGTCCTTAGTCCTCCATCATCCTATCAGCGAGCTATCTTATTTTGAATGTAGTTATAAAGCTTAAACATTTCAAAACTATTTACTACACAGTTTGGCATGTAAATTGTTCAAATTAGAAAGCAGAAACATAAGTGAATAAACTCTGAACATGAGATTAAATCCACAAACTCTAACACCTTTTTAATTTCCCTTACCATATTAGTTATTGACAAATTATTGTCACACAATTTTAAAATTTACTCTTGTAACACTGAAAATGACAAAGAGAAGTACCTTTGTGATATTCTATATACTTCATTTGGTAAATTCCATCTCCATCTCCTCCACTGCTATGTAGTCTCAAAGAAAGCCTGCTATATAGGCTTTCTTCGATCCAAAATATTTTTCGTTTCCTTTTTATTTACCAAAATATTTCTCTTGATCTTCCATAAGTTTATACTTTAATTTCTTTAGACAGTGAGCAGTTAAGATAAATGAAAAAGAACAGATAGTTTATATTACATAAGTAGGTTGTCCAGGTCTTTTATGGTGAACTTGAGTGTTTATGTCTCTTTCTGTCTCTTGTCTGCTCTGTCTCTCAGTCTCTGTCTCTGTCTCTGTGACTCTCTTGCTGTCTCTCTGCACATGCACACACACACACACACACACACACACACCTTTCTACTAAGTAAATCTTTTTAGTAGTCTGTTATGTCTTTTAATTTCTATATTAAATAAAATTGCCCACTTTTCTAAGAACTAAAGCTTTTTACTTTTGATAATATTAATTTGGACTATACAGAATAAGGGCTGAGGAATATATCTACCCCTTTCCAAGTACCTTTCTTCCATAATAACTTTTATATTACAATATTAATTTAACAAACAACAATTTACTATATATATATAGTGCAAGGACAAAGGTACAAAGATAGAGGCAGATACTTCATTAGCTTTTGCTAAAAATATGCTATCTTTGTACATATGTATATATATATATATATATATATATATATATATATATATATCTCAAATGTGTTGACCTAGAGGATAGTATACATAATTTACCAAACACATAAACAATATATGCAAGCATGGATGTATTCATGTACATGTATACCATAGAAATATTGGCAATAAGTGTTTATTTAAGTCAAACAATCCTTCAAATGAGGGAATCTGGGGATATAGTTAATGTTCATTTAATGTGGCCTTTTGACAAAATTACCCTTCCTCATTCCTTTCTTTCTCTCTTATGTGCCCTTTTCCCCTCTATTTTTCTTGCAGAGTAACCACTTATGGTGGTCAATTGGACTAAGTAGCTGAACAAGATAGATATTTAATAATTTGAAGATTTATTTTTTGATGTATGGGACTGATTTGTTAAGACAATGGGTAGAACTTATTTGTTAAAATAATAGATAGACCATATTAATAAATATTTTCTTGGATTTTCTTCCATTATTGTCCATTATCATAAAAAATTTAGTCCATATTTTTGCAAAAAGGCTGAAACATTGCTTAGAAAAAGGGAAATTTATTTTACGTCTGATGTGCTCTAACAGTACTAGTGGAAGTTGCTTCTTTAGTGTCTGTTATTAACATGCAAAGTAATTTAAAATATACACAATATATTTCAGGAAATTTCCCAGAACTAAATGTATACAGGGTATTAGAAATACTTTGTTTAGTCATTTATGATTCTGAAATCTCAGCAGGTTTTAACTTCTGGAAACATTTGTAGTCCCCTTTTGGTGCATTCAGAATAGCACATGGAATTGACACACATTTACATTCTCATTAAAAACATTAGAAAAAGTCCTGACTGCTAAGTTTTATTGACTTTCCTGAAACATTCTATTTACATTATGTATTCTGAATTTCAAGTTTCTCTAGAAATTTCTATTAATATTCATTTCTGTTTTTATTATGTCATAAGTATTAGTCCAATTGTGCTTTTATTTTTTCTTCTCTTACACTAAACCTTTCTTTTGTGCATAGGTGATAGGTCAACTTTGAAGATAATTCCAGTAAAATTATTATTATTTATATGAATGCAGTTTGTGATTATATAACTGCTCATAAATTCTTCTAGCTGCAGAAATTAGTAGCTCATAATAAGAACTGTGCTTACATATGTATTTCAAATACAATTTCATAATAAGATACACTTTGTATATATCATCCATGTAGTGATTTGAATTTACATTAGAATATTGAAATTCAACAGTAGAATTAGTCTACTATGATGGTTATTTTAAATTCAGTTAGGCTCACAAACATGTAAGAGAAAAAGAGTAGTTTAAGTTTTATTACTGTAAATATAATTATTCAAGGACCTGTAGATAAGCTGTTGGCTGGAAAATAAAGAATTTTATTTTATTAACTGCAACAAAACAACTGTAAATTTAATACTAAACTATCTAACATCATAAAATCATAATATAGTGCATTTGATAAAAATAGAATTAAAAAGTGGGAATACTTATAGGAAATATATATAATCTGGGAGAGTTCTTTTTATTGAAGTGTAGATTCTAATATTCTGTAAAATGTCAACAAAACTATCATGGTTAGAATCATGGTCATGTCATGATTGATAATTAACTGGTATATAATGGGATCAATCATTAGTATGAATATGATGAGGTAATAGAAGATCCCATTAGTCACAGACCGGAGGGAAAAAATGAACTTGACATACAGATTTTTTTCAATGTACAAAAGCAGTGTAAGCAATCTACTCAAAGACCTATTGTACAGAAAAATAGAACTTAGATAATGCATCTTTTATATTACTTGAATTTTAGTATTTTTCTATTAAAAATGTATAACCAGAATAAAACTGAACCTTTCTGTCCTCATATTACAATCTCCAAATTGAATTACATTGAAAAAAAACCTGAAAAGCTCTTCAAAGTACTATCTTCATTGAAAGCTTTTGAAGAAACACCAAGAAAGCTATACTATCACAGTGTAACAAAGACAGCCTTTACTTGTATGTTTTCAATCCCTTAGGCAATATTGTCATTGTTCCTTTTCAGATACCCCTCCTTCCAGCCCTTTAGAATATCCTTCCTTGCACAAGATCATAATTCTATCCTAAATTTGAGACTGTTTTTCCCCTTACCTAACTTTGTGTAAATAAAAATCAGGTTAAATATTCTGGAAATTATCCAGTCCACCACTAGCTCATTATTTTCTTAATACAACAAAAATCTGTTATCTAATAGGTAGCAATCATTGCATTTTCCTTTGATGGTGGATGAGAAGAAAAGAACAGGAATGTCCATCCATTTTTCTACATTTAATTATCACTGTCTGTGAAAATTTTTTTATGTACTTTCAGAAAAGGATTTATGAAATTTGCCTATGTAGAGAGGAATAACTCTCTGAATAAGAGGAGGAACAAAGTGAGTGAAGCTGGATCACTGACATAAAAATCTCACTCAGTCCAAGTATATCTGCAAAAACACCACCAGCAGCCTCTGAAGGGTGGCCTGGTCCACAGATGGTCTAGAAAATAAGTGTGAATCAAGATTGAATTATGCAGCTGGATATGGTGGTGAACACCTGTAAAATCCTAGCACTGAGGAAGCTGTGGCAGGAGGATTGCCATGAGTTCTAGACCAACCTAGGCTTCAAGGCCAGCTGAACTACACAGCAAGACTTTTTCTAAGAAAAGAAAACAAGAGAAGAGAAGAGAAAAAAGAAAGGAAAAGAAAAAAATCAATTATGCTGTAGATATAATCTTCAGGCAAACCAATATTTTCAAATATGGAATGATGCAGGGATAGTCTGGGATACTGGGACAAAAATTCAATTAGATTTAGCCTTTGAGCAAAAGATGTTATCTCTATAAGATCAAACTAAAATAGAGTCAGTAATTAAAATCTGTTACTCGTATTCACATTGGGCTCAGTAGAACTCTGGAAATCTTACTGAAACTATTATACATTAGGAAGGAAATTCATGACAACTGGAAGCAAATTATCTTTTTCAAAGTAAGACCCACTTTCAGACTGTACTGATGGCTTAAGCATATCCAACTAAATCAAAAATTCTGAACAACTACAATCAGTATCACCAAAAAATAGGCAAATATATGAATGTAAACCTGTATAGGAAAATTGTAACTGGTTAACAGCTAATCACTGTCAGTATGTTCTCAGGACTTTTCTTCTGTCAGATCTCTTCAGGAGCACTTGACTATGCTTGTTAGCATACCAGGTGCTTGAACATTATTTGACAATTCATTTTGTGCACAAGCCTGTAACTATTTAAATACAACTCTAAAATGTTAGATTCCAATATGAATAACGCACATGGGAAAGAAAAGAGAAACCAGAAGGCATATGTAGGTCGGACTATTTTTCATATGGAAAGAACACAGGTTTTATGAGAAAACAGTCAAAAGGCATCTGTTGTCCCAGAAATAATTGAGTACCAACAGGCTGGACTCTTATTTTGTACATTGAAAGAAAATTGACAACTGGGTGATGATTATGAATTATCTTTATCCTTTAGTTACCATTTAAATCATGAATAAGGTTATCATAGTCTTTGTACCATCAATCTAAATTTCAACCTAAATGTTTAAAGATTAAATTTGAATAAAAATATCAAAATCTTTGATAACAATTATTTTAAATGTATCAATATTATATTCATGGACTGAGCTTAGTGGTAGAGTACTTGCCTACCATATGCATGAAAACCTGGATTAAATCTTAGTACTACATATATACATATGTGTATATATATATATATATATATATATATATATACATGTAGAAGCATATATATGTTTAATACACATATACAAGCATATATATGTATATACATACACAAGCATATATATATACATATACAAACATATATATACATATATACATATATGTATGCATTTTTATATATTTTCATACTGATCACAGTATGTGCAGTTGAAAAGAGAATGGAAAATTTGCACTTATTTTAAAAGTTATTATGAAAAATAATTCATTGGATAGTATTATTTATTGGAGATCCCTGCAGTGGATTCCAGTCTCCTTCCAAATGTTATGTTGCATGGTGAGAAGAAAAAGCAAGACATGAAATAGCAGTGTAGGGGGCTGGGGATTTAGCTCAGTGGCATAAGTTACTGCCTTACAGGTGTGTGGTCGTGAGTTCGATCCCTGGTACCGATTTAAAAAAAAAATAGCAGTGTAGCAGGAATCTGGAATGATCAGTTGTTTTGTGGGGAATAAAAGGCCATGAGGCATCCAGAACCTTGGTATTTATTGATTACATCTGTTTCAGGGACAATGGTGAAGGTAGTGAGTGTTTCCAGAAATAGTAATGATGACTTCAGCGGGCTAGTAAAAAGAATAAACCATTCTTGCAAGGATGAGAAAGAGGTCAACAAGGAAACTGTGGCCCGAGGTCCCTTATCATCCTCCACAGGTCTCATCTTGCCTGTGAGAGCCACAGCTTGAATAACCTTAGGGTTTTCAGCTGTCACCAGAAAAGAGCCAGGGGGGTTTTGCACTCAAATCTAGCTCAAAAGGTAGGACAAGAATGGCCTTGGACATCATCTAGACTTAATATGTAACTTATGATCCCTGACATTTCCCCTTCCTATTTATTTGATTGTAGAAGTCAGAATTATGATTTTTACAGTGTTTTTATTTCTAAAGTTATTTTGAAATTAAATGTGTTAATTTGATAATGTACATTTATATAAAATAGAAAGTGATACTTATAGTCTTTTAATAAAATTTCTTATCAACATGGTAGAAATTAATGATGGTTTTCTAGAAAACATTTTCTTTTAAATTTGGTTTTGAAAATAAAACCTTAGAATTAAAATTAGAGTAAAATTAAAATTAGAATAAAATTAAAATTAGAATAAAATTATAAAGGCAATATTATACTAATGTAAAAGCATTTAAAATTCTTGTTAGAGGTTTTTCCCATTATAAATACAAATATAATTGCAAAGTAAGGATATGTGTTATAAGAGTAAGAGGTATAGAAGTTAATGAGAAATCTATATTCACAATGGTCATGTGTAAATCCCTCTGCGTTAGAGGCATGGAATTATCTGCAGGGATATGCAAAATAAAGTATCCAAGAAAGCATGGTTTTAGTAGTAAATTACACTGATAGCTATGGAAATAGGTCTTCTGCAATGGAGAAGGGGACTAAGAGATGGAGAGAGGAGGAAGGAGAGAGGGAACGAAAAAAGAATTGAGATGTATTATGTACATGTACCAATTCCCCACAATGTAATCATTATGTTCTGCAACATTATAGCAATAAAACACATTTTCTTAAAAAAAGGTTGAAGCACAGAACTTCAAAGTTCAGAAAGTTGCTTAAAAGGACAGAAGTAACAAATAATTTACAAACACTGAGGAATTTTAAAATCAACCATATGTTGTAGAACACAAACATATTTCACAATTCCTTTATCTATAAAGGCAAATGAGGAATTTTAGTGTTGCCACCTTTTATGTTATGTACTATCAAAACAAGTAATATTTACATGTAACTTTTAAAATTTACTACTGTTTATATAGTCATATGTGGTTTTATCAGAAAATTTTAAAGATTATTTAAATGTTAGAAAACCATTCCACTTATGCAAATGCACAGACAACCAGGACCTCATTAGGCCTGATTGATGCTTTATGTGATAACATGGGAAATGAGAAAAGCTTGGGTCACATTATAAAACATGTTTGACCCATAATTTTAAATTCATAATTTTGAACTCAGTAAAAATCTTTTAATATGATGTTAATTTTGTTTCTGAAACCAAAACAACATTTTATTACATCTCATCTTCTTATTAGTTGTTTTTAAAATTAGTGTGCATAAAAGGATGAGAACATAGGTATTATTAAATACAGATATGGACACAATGTGTACAGGTCACCCTTTTGCGAATATTTACTTTAATCGCCTTTATTACTGATATTAAATACTGATGTATTGGAAAAGGTATAGCTCAAAGGACAAGAATAAAATCACAAGTTTTTCTCCATTTAATACGTGTGAAAAATTTTCAGTCTTTGTAGTTGCAACTGTTTTAAAAAGCCTGTCTTCAAAGAGAAATGCCAGATATGGAAAAAGCATATTGCTTTGTACACAAAAGCAATCCCTCAAGAACATATGCCATATAATTTAATGAATGCTGTAGCAACCATGAGCATGTAGTCCTATGATCTGACTATGGTACCATGGTTGTTGCTTAGGCTCTGAAATGCAACATACATTTAGGCTGAAGTCACACTTTTTTACCCACTGCTCCCAAGCAGTCATTGAGCACAGCAAGCATAACAAGGCAAGCCAGCTACTGGAAAGCATAATCCTTTTGTAATGGTGACTCGGGAAGGGTTCCGATTAGCTTTGCAAACATTGTTAGAACTTCACAGCAGTCTAAGGTCTTCCATATAAGTATTTCTTTCCTCTTTTCTGCACAAGATCAGATCCTTATGTTAGTCTGACTATTCTTTAGCCTCCTTGCCACTTAGTTTCCATATTTTGTCATAGACATTTTTTTTAGTAAGTTACTTGCACATCAAATTCTGTCTTGTCATTTGCTTAATCAAGGATACAAGAAACACATGAATATTCTGTTTTGTTTGGAATTTCATGAGAAGATTAGTACTTAGAAGTTTTTAATTTAGCACAGAAAAATCATCTTTTATTTTTAAAATGCTGTGCATATACAGTCAGAAAATACATCATTTTATCATTGTGAACAGATCCTAATGTAACTCAAGACTACCCCATATTTTTGTTGTCCTTTTTAAAAATCAAATTTTAAATAAATATTTCCTAAAATAAATATTTGCAGCTCTTCTTATGGAGACATGTGCAAGGGAAACAATGTGAACTAAAAAAAAAAAAAGTAGAAAAACTTGTCTGAGAATAGAAAGATCAATTTAAGTGCCATCTTTGTCCTTCAAATAAAGAAATGTATATGTGGTATGAATAAAGAAATGTATATGTGGTATGTAAGGAAGTGTCACATCAAGGAAGAAAGAATGACATAAGAAGGAGGTATTTTACAGTATTTAAAAATGGAAAAGCTTTCAATTTCATGAAATCAGATTTGGAAAAGCACATTCATTTTAAGATTTCAATATCTACCTCTGCAAAAGAAGGTTATATTAGAAAATCTATAATGCCTAATATAAAATCTAATTATATTCTGTGACTCATTAGTTTATTGCTTATACAATGCTTACTATATGCTTAGTTTTTGTTAATCTCTTATATACAAATCTCCTTCAAAGAGAAAATTCAGGCAATAAATAAGGTGATTAATACTCCGGAAATGTATACTTAGAGTGTGATGGGATATATAGAATAGAAATGTTTAATTCACTTTTGTGACAAGAGTCAAGAAAGGCATTTCAGTTGGAGGAATTCACAGGTAGAGCTAAGACACCAATTCAGTTCCTAATTAGTGTGGAACAGGGGACAATGCATCTCAGTAGCACCTGGCTCAAGGGTGTTACAACATAATGGAAAAGATTCTAATAAAGACGTTTGAAAATGGCACACTTCAATCAAAGGGTGCTGGTGAAGGAGTGGTGTGAAGGAGCCATGAGAGACAGTCCAGTTCTCAAAGCCCTTGGGATATCAGAGATTTTATCCAAAGACATGAAGAGCCATGGAAAAATTTTACTAAAAGGAACTACATGGTTACTTTTGGCTTTTAGAAATGCCACTTTGAATGTGGTTGATCATAGTTGTGTCAAGACAAAGCAGATACAGTCATTAGAAATCTATCAGAAATAACGTAATTCATATTATGGTTGATTGTATTTTGTTTGGATAAATAAAAAAATAAAGAGTCATAGGAAGAAATGTATGTTTCTACAAGTTAAAACATAATTTTGTTAAGATGTGACAAGCTAAAGATCTTGTGATTTGTAGTATAGGAAAAAGGAAATGCTTTGTGACTCTTCCCTGGATTCATTTTCTTGTGTTAGTCCTGGATCTAGCATCAAACACTTTGCCTGCATCCCTGGCCCTCTTTATGGTAATCGGAAATAACTTTTGCTTACTTGAATTTGAGAGCAGAATTAAGAAGCTGGCATGGTTGAGGGTTACTGTTAGGCTTAGTTGAAAAGCATTGGTATGGAATAATTTGATTGAAAACTTGAGTTTTACATAGTTAATATTCCAGAAGTTAGGTGATTATTTTCTTATCAAATTGACTTGAATTATATGGATATTTGTCTCAGTTCATTAAAGTATATTATTCTGAAATTTTCAATGGAACTGTGTATCAGTTAGAAATGAACCAGGCTTAGGCTCATGAGGAAGATGAGGGATATATAAGCCATAAATGGGGTTAGGTAAAGAAGAGTAGATGAAAGATGATTGAAAAAATAAGTCTGCAAATCAAGGTTAAATATACCTTGTTCTAGTTTTTCCTCAAAGTTTTCAGTGGAGTGGTTAGACTGCTAGAAACCTGGACATCTTTGAGTTCCTGTTACCCCTTTCCTGGTGATTGTGCTGTACTCTGGTTATTAGTTTAGCTTTTAAGGAATAGTGGGAATTTCTGTGTGTACATCCACAGCAGCCCATAACAGTATCTAGTGTATCAGGTACTCAGTAAACACCTGTCTTAGCAAACACAATTCAGTTGCTTATTATATTTCAAAAGAATATAGTTAATTTGTAAATGGACTCTTTCTTATACATACCAGTTTCTTTTTTCTTTTATTAGTGTATGTTTGCAGTATATCATAGTCACATTCATTTTGGAGGACTAGCATATCTTGATCTTTTCTGATTCCTTTATGCCTTCCCTTCTCTTCACCCTAACACTGACTCCTCTTTTTTATCCCTAAAATGTCTGCCTTATTGTTTCATACATATCTCCTTTGTTTAGTTCTTTATGTTTTTGCTTTAGGTTTCTTATATAACAGAAAATATGACCTTTTTAATATTGTGCTGATTTACTTCACAGTGAATCAATCTGTTTGCATACCCATTTTTTATTCTTTAACTTCACTTGTTATCAGGAATTACCCTGTAAACCTTACCAACAACTTTGCTTTCAACAGATTCCTGCTCACACCTATGCTCTGCAATGGGATTAAAGCCCTACCTTGAATCCTGCTTCAGCAGGGAAGGAATTAATTAGTCACTTAACTTCCTCAGGTGTAGGGTGCCCAGCTCTGTGTTCTATTAATGAAGGCTTCCCCTCCAGCTGGCCATACTGGTGTCTCTTTGGGCTTCCTTGAAGCAGCATAGCTGGGGTTCTGGCTTCTTAAGGACTACTTAGTCTTCAGTGGCACAAAAATGTCTCCATCATGAGTGGCCCTGGCTGTCTTTGGGCAATGTCTTCCCCTAACTTCAGACTGAGTTTAGCTCTAGAATCTTTCTCCTTCATTGACTATTCAGCTTTACTCAATAATAATTTTGTCTTTCTTTCCTTGTTCAAGAAATTTGCATGCAATATTTAGTTTTTATTTTTCTTTTTGAAGTTTTTAAACAACATTCAGGAATAAGTTTTTCATAAAATATTTTAAAATGATTTCTTTTCATCAATAATATCATGAATAATTCAGAAATTAAGGAAAAGAGCAGAGTGAAGAAAAACAGCCCAAGCCTCTATCTTCAGATAGAATCATCTCTACCAATAGCAAGCTATCTCCAGGTATTTCCATATGCATACAGATTAAAATATATAATAGAGATGGAACAAGGGATATTCAAATATAATTGTTCTTCAAATTATATAAATTATATATACTATGAAAAGGTGACCAATTTTTAAACCTTTATTACATTTTTAAAAAACCAGTAAAAACTATACCAATTATTTCAAACTTGTGCTCTTTTTCAGTAAGCATTTTCTGGTGAGACTCATTCAGATATTGTGTGTACTTCATGCTAACAGACTTCCATTTTAGTCTAGAAAATGTCAAATAAAAAAGGAGTTGCTTAAATGGCTAGAGTGATTTAAGTAAAACTATGGAAATACCAGTTAGAATGCCAATACTAAGTTAAAATCTGATTCATACACATCACCTTAAAATCTTGTTAGAATGCAGATTCTGATTCAGTAAGTTTGTGATGGGTGCTAATGTTCTCCAGGATCACAGGATATATTCATTTTTCTGGCTTTGGGTCACCTTATAAATAGCAAGGCTTAGAATACACCGTGTATATGGTACACTGTGCTAGGCTGATTTCTCAGGGCTATATTCATGATCCTATACATGCATCATCAAAGCCTTTCACCACTGCATTTGTCAATATGGATAGTGAAACTCTAAGAATATTAAATTTAGTTAAATTTAGCTAGTTGATTGGTGATTGAATCTAGGCCTGTTTGTTTCCAGACATATTATTTTTCTATTACAAAAAGTCTACTAATGTATCATCCTGAGAAACTGATTGCTCAGGGTGATTAGGATACAAATCTCTAACAGTGTTAAATTATGCATTCATTGAAAATGTCCCAGAGACCATAAAACTAAAACAAATGGTTAAATAAAAAATAAAGAGAAAAGGAAAATCAATGGAATTTTATACATAGTGTGTTGACTAAGGAAGATTTTAATTGAGTATTTTTTCTGTGAATTTTATAAGTATTGCAGAAAAAAATTACAATTTCTGAAACTGAAATACACCTAATCTTAAATTTATAATCAGGGAAATGTATAGTCAAAATGTAAGCCCACTGACCCTAGTGTTTAAGGAAGTAGTTATATTTGTGTTTTTATTTTACAAAGTTTAAAATAGCTACTAGCTATTATTTAAATCACTGGACTTGTTTATGCATTGAACTGCAATGGAAAATATTTTACAATTTTACAAAATCTGAGTGAAACAAATTTTAAGGATTAATTTTAGTGTCATTTGTTCAATGTAGATGAATAGATAAATTCTTTAGAGAACAAAATTCTCAAAATTAGATGAGACATAAGGACTCTTAGTGTTCCTATATTTGTTTTAAGAAGGACATTGTTGATCAAAGATCTTTCCTTAATGGAAATTTAAGACTAAGATGGTTTTTTGAGTAAATTATATAAAAAATTTAACAATATCAAAGTCTATTTTAATGTTTACTTTTATAAATAATGATTATTTGTAAACCACCATAAATTGATAGCTGAATTAAGATTGCACAGTTAGCAGAGACAAGAAAAAATACTGAAATTTTACTAAAACAAAAGATAAAGTTTGGGGATACTTTGATGATGTTTAGTTCCACAGTTTCACAGTTAGCATGTGGCACCAAAATTACACATAAGAATTCGGTCATCCAAATTTTGATTTCCAAAATTAATTACAGATATGTGAAATACATATTTCTAAGGACCAC
>PVLA01002614.1:225879-258342 GCA_004027455.1 Hydrochoerus hydrochaeris | reverse complement strand
GCACTGCCCCATACCAGCTGTGTGACTTTGACCAAGTCGCTGGAATCTCTGTTCCTTCTTCCCCTTTAATCTGGAGGTTAGAGTCACGCCCTGCCTTCCTCCCTGGGCTGCCTCAAAATCTTCAGAGTGGAACCCGGTGGAAGTGACCTCCTGAGCACCACAGGCTGCACGAACTCGAGTGACCACAGCCCCCTCGGCCCAAGCCCAGCTTCAGCTGGCTTCCCTGTGCCCGGTGGCCCTGCCCCTTGCCGCTGCAGACTCGCCTCACCTCTCCTGCCCAGCCAGGTCCCACCCAAACCCTCTACCTTCCCATTCTCACAGCAAAGTCACGGAGCTGGTTCTTTACTGTGAATCACCCTTCCCACCACCAGCCTCTCAGTAGCCTGGATTTCCCCCTAAAACTCCTTTGTTCTACAAAAGCACCCCTTCCCTGTCTCAATTCACCTACAACCCTCCCTACCCCCCTTCCCAACCTTCCTGAAGGTCCCCCTGCCCCACACACTCATGTCACAAAGATGAGACCAGCTGCTGCCGGGAATGCTGGACCCTCCACACAATCCCTACTAGTCAGCGCTTACTAGACAGATCTCAAGCAGGATATACAAATATATATGGATTTACAAGATGGGCTCCCAGGGGCCACCCACAGAGTCAGAGTGCAGAGGGTCACAGGATCCAGCCAAGGCCTGGAGCTCAGGGCAGTGTCCTGAGTGAGCCTCTGGGAGGGAGCCAAAGGTTCTGCCATGGAAAACTGAGGAGGCAGCCAGATGTCCAGCACGAAAGCCACGCAGGAGCGCCTCTGAGGAGAAAGAAGCATGCCTCCATCCTTCATTGCCCTGTGCACCACGCAGGTGACAGGCTGCCCTGCGGGGGGTCTTCAGTCTTCAGTAAATCCCTTCAGCCACACCCAGAGCTGCTGACCCAGTTTAGCAGGGTGCTCCCTACTCAGGCTGAGGCAGTCAGTTAACTATCACACCGCTCTGCCTTCAGAGGTGAAATACCAGACACTCCAGGTCAGCCCCTCACCAGCAGGGGCGTCTGGTACCAGACAACCAGGGGACCTGCCACCTTGCTCGGTGGTCTCCCGAGTCTAGTTTTTGTCACTGCCGGTCACCCTCCGGCTTTGCAGTTAACAGGCGCCATCTGCCCTCAGAGCTATTGCCCTCTCCTCCCGGCCCTGCTAAGCTGAAACTCTTCCCTCCTCTAACCACGCTGTCTCTCCTTCCGTCCCCCGTAACCCTTTTAGAAGCCGATTTGCCCCTTGTCCCACAGCATCTCTGACCTCAGTCTATGGGACAGAACTCAAGTGCCTGGGTTTGACACACATGGCTCCAGGTGACCGCTCCAAGAGCATGGAAGCCGCCCCGTGGTCCTTAGTTTTTGACACCAGCACCCATCACTGGTCTACCCTTGTAGCTGATGATGGAACCTGACAACTTTGCCAGTCCCTCCTACAGGGTGGGACCCTGGCCAGCTCCCTACATCTCACAAGGTCCTTCGGTCTGCTGTGTCTCTCAGCCCTTCCCCTCTTTCCCATGCCCTTTCCAGTCCCTGGCTTGTTTTGTATCATGAATGTTTCCTGGATCACTGTCCTCCCCATTAGCTGCCACCACCTCCTTCCCTAGACTCTGGGTCACCTTCAGGCTTTGGAGACCCTGAGCTCCTGCTCCCTCCTGCCTCACCAGTCCGCTCAGCCCTCCTGGGTCAGCACTCTCCTCCGCAGGCAGCACCCCGAACCCCGCTTCTTCCTCTCCCAGACCCAGTGCAATTGTAACTATTTAGCTCTCTGTGTAATACTGTTTCATTTCTGTTTTTGTTTGGTTAATTGTGATTTTTCATTTGTGATTTTTTTTTAAAACTTGGTTTTCTGGGTACATTTTAGATCTACAACACGATCACATTCATCAAAGAGAGTTTGTACACGATGTTACATTTTTTTCCCTCTGTTTTTCTGTTTTTTCTTTTTTTTTTTCTCCCACTCCCCTACCTGTCCTCCCTATTTAGGTGTTTGTGATTTTTGTTTGTTTAATTTCAGCTTCTCTTTCTTTCTTTCTTTCTTTTTCCTGTATTCATAGCACTTAAACCAAACGCCTGGCACCTAGTAGGTATTTAATAAACGTCTATGGAATGACAGTGACTAAACGCACACTCCACATACCCTACAGCTTGGCACAATGTCCTTCCATTTACAGTGCACCAACTGTCCACAGCTTGCTTCTGTGCTGCTCACCCTGTGCCCTGCAAGCTCCTACTGATCCTTCATGACCTGGTTTAAAAAGCCCTTCTCCACAATCCCTTTCCGGTTTCCTCAGGAAGAGTAGTTTCTTCTCTGTAAACTGATAGTCTGTATCCAAGCTGGTATTTTAGTAAACTCCAACTACCACAGCTGGAGCTCAGGATCACCTCTCTTCTGGAGCTGGTAACTTTGTTGCCAGATGAGGGACAAGCAAATGAGCTAAATTACTCCACTGTAATTCGAAACTGACAAAGCCACACACAGACTGCTCTACAGCATGTGGGCTGGACTCCCGGGTCTCACAAAAAGCGCTTACACTCTACCTCCTCTGGCCAGTGCTCCCTGGATTTTCCTTTTGGGCCTCCCCAGACAGGCGTGGAGCAGTCCTTCAGAGCCCACTGTGGCCTGGTTCTGGAGTGGGAAGGGTTAGGACTCTCTGGTCCAGGGGAATCACAGCTCCAGATCATCCCCCTCTGTCATCACTGACCCGATGTCCCCAGGGAGCCTGACTCTGCCCCGGGCTGGCACCGATTTCAAAACCGGTTGGCTCCAGAATCGGGGAGTAGGGTAGATACCCAGTGTGGAGATGCCCTGTGTCAGGGCTCAGGCATCAAGGAAGAGATAGAGGAAGAGATTCTCAGTCGTGCACTCAGCTGCCCTGCCCTACAAGGGCCTGGAATTTTCCACCCGACTGCAGGTGACAGCCACTCACCCACCAGTGGCACCCAGCCAGAGGAAGCCTCAGAACCACTCCCGCGGATCACTGAGTGGCCGGGCAGCAGAGTCAGCCGCGGTGGTTCACGTCTGCTGACCAAGTGGAGAGAAGCCGGGTGCGCCGGGAGGGGTGGGCTGGCCAGAGGAAGCCATCTGGGGGACACAGCTGAGAGCCCCAACCTGCTTGTCCTCCGGCCCACTTTCTCTTCCCTTGACCCGTTCCACTGCCTGGGTGACATGGCCGGAGGGGATAAGGCCTCTGGAAAGGCTTCCTGCCATGTGGTAGCAGCAGTGCAGAGGGCAGAGGACCTTTCCCAGGTGACAGAGACGGAGCTCCAGCTTGACATTGCAGCTGATAACAGCAGCAGTAGAAGCTGATGTTTACTGACAATTTCCTAAGCATAGACCAAGCGCCATGTAAAGTGGCCCACTGAAGACCTGGCTCTACCAGGACCGGAATTCTTTCAGCTGTATTCACCTAACTCCGAAGCCCTCCGGGCCAGCTGCAGGTGGCGGATGCAGGGCTGAAGTTCAGGGGAAAACACCAAGACGGGCCGCCTAGACCCTCTCCCTCGTGGTTTTGAGGTGGGGGAGTCCTTGGCCGTGTGCCAGAGACTTTTGAGCAGCTGCTTCGCCAGCGGCCCATCAGCCCCCAGTGGGCATGACCTGCAAGTGCCTCCCCTCCTGGCCAGACCACCTCCCTCTCCTTCGGCCCCAAGCTGCCCGGCTGTCTCGTGGAGGGGACTCATCCTTGACAAGTTTCATCCATACAGCCTGAAGGAATGCAGACAGGAGAGAGCAGACACATTCTGCCACTTCCTGCAACTCAAAGGGACCCCCGGCCTGCGGGCAGCTGGCCTCGCAGTGCCCGGCTGGTGGCCTGGTCTGTGGCACCCCCCTGCGCTGACTCTCCTGGCTTCCTGTCTCTCTTTCCCCTCATCCTTTGCTCTTCCATCCCAAGCTGTGGCTCATTAGGTATAAATGTGCATCATTCACGTTAGGGCAAACAATACAGCTGACTGCAGCCTGAAGAAGAGACATGGGTTTTGTTTTGTGATTCGTAGGAAGGTCACACTCCCAGCTGGGCAGAAGACAGAGGTGAAACGCGGAAGCTCAGGCAGAGGGTCTGGTTGGTGACCATAACACCAGGCTGGGTGGAGCTGGGGCTGCTCAGACAAACTTGGGGTATTTCTGGAAGAAACAGTGAGAGAAAGAAATGAAGCCTGCAGCTCTGAAGCTCATCTATCTCCACCCCATTTTCCCCTGTGGTCTGGTTACATCTGGGTAGCATCACCGGTCCTCTTGGACCCCAAGCACCTGCATAGAAACTCTGTGCTTTCTCAGATTCTGGGGGTTTTAGGGGTGCTACTTAGATGGGGGCCTTGAAATCCAGTTCTGGAAAAACAATGCCTGAATGGACTAAGTGTTTCTTTCAGACAGGCTCAGGGTCCTGCACGCTGTGTTCCCTGGGATGGATGGTCTGGACCCTGACGCTGTACTCTGAGAAAGAATTTTCCATGAGACCGCCTGTTCCTTGCACGCAGAGAGCTTCCCTGGCCCACTGCTGCTCTGTCTGCTCTGACTCGTCCTCAGGGGCCTGACTCTCCTCTGTCCATCTCACTCGCTCCAGCATCCCTAACTTGCTATTTCTGCGCCTCACGCCAGTTTTTAGAGGGCCGAGTGACAGAAACCAATACCAACACACTGGTCGTGCCAGGGGGCCCCCGTGCTGTGCTCAGCTCCCGCATCCTCTGAGTTGGGACCCGTGCAGAGCTGGCACCCTTCGCAGTCACTTGATCCACAACTCTCCCTCTGGGCACTTTTCTAGCAGCCTGTGGGGCCCTGACAGAAAGATGACACCCGTCTTCTACTTGCAGACCCGCTCTCTGTTCTCTTCACAGGGTGGGCACTGCTTAGGTCCTGTTCCACTGTAGCCCCCAGAGGAAAAAGAGCCAGGCTCCCCAGCTCCGAGGAAAGATGCGGGAGGATCTCCTGGCCCTTCAAAGTTCCCTACCAAGGCCAGGCGAGCCGTTTTTTTTGCTAGTATAGAGTTGCAGGTTCAGAACGTTTGCTTTCACTCCTTAGAAAGGGTCACTAAAAAAGCTGATTGTTCTCTGCATTGCATTGTTTCCAACCATAGCGTTACTGTCATTCTCTTTGTTCTTCACACCTTTCTCCCGGGCCGTTTTTAAGACTTTTCTTCTCTGTTGATGTTTTCAACAATTTGATTGTGTACAAGCATGAGGGTTTCCTCCTATTTGTGATGCTTGGAGTTCATTTTGCTCCCTGGATCTTTTCAGCAAGTCAGGAGAATTGTTCAGCTCTCGGTTCTTCCCTGTATCTTTCTCCTCTTCTTATGGGACTGCAATTGTTAATATATTAAATTGTTTGAAGTGGCTCTATAGCATTATTTATTCTTTTCCTACAGCCTTCAGTGTCTAGTCTATTCCTTCCTGCTATGTGTTTTCCTCTCGGAGTTTATATTTCTAAAATTTGGTTTTCAATCTAGAAGTTTGATTTGCATCTTCCTTTATCTATTTGTGTGTGTCTTTCACATTTTTTCTTTAATATGCTCATGATTTTTTTGTCTTCCAGAACATAGAGAATATATTTGCATCTGAAAAAATTCTTGCACATTATTTTGATCATCTATTTCATATCTGTATTTATTTCTATTTCTGTGTCACGTCTGTTTCACCTGATGGATTTTTCTCCTGACTACAGATTTTATTTTCCTGGTTCTTTGATGCTTGATCATTTTTTATGGGATGTCAGATAATGTCAATTTTGTATTATTGAATGCTAGAGGTTTTTTTTTTTTTCTTTAAATACTTTGAGTTTTATTCTTGGACTTAATTAAGCTAATTGAAATGGTTTGACCTTTTGCAACCTGCTTTCAGGCTTTTTAGGGGGGACCAAAGCACCCTTTAATTGAGACCCAATTTTTACCATTGTTAGTATAGGCAGTGGGTGCCACTGGTGATTTTTAAGCACAAAAAAGGCCCAGTGGGGTTTGCATTTAAGAAAACCACTTTGGCAGCCTGATACTTGTGATAAGTGAGATTCCACACACCTTCAACAGGGTTTCCAGAGACCCACAGTTTCCAGTCATTGCTTCTGGCATCCCTCTGTCGGTGCCAGGACCCTGGTGCAGGAGACGCAGCGCCAGCACCATGCAGTTCAGCACTTCCCCCTTGGGGATCCGCTGGGCCTCTTCCGCCAGCTCGAAGGAATGTCCATGTTGTCAAATGAACGTTATAGGAAAGTGCTATTTTAGACTGAGCTCCTCCTGCACTGGAGCCCGGCAGAGCAGACTGAAGGCAAAGTGGAGTTACCGATGCTGAGTCTATGTCATTAGACCAAAACCGAGCTGTTAGCTGACAATCCAAGAAACCAAGAGTGACAGGGCCAGCCAAGTGCCCAAGCAGCCTGATCTCCATAGAGATTATGATGAGGTCCCCTCTGCCTTGATCCTCACATAACAAGGTAACCTGGAGCGACCTAATGTGAACGGATCAGTTATTTCTCCACTATTGTCTCTCTGTGCCTGCCTTACAGGGAAAGTAACTTTGACACGAGCAACGTGTTCTTTGCTGTTTCTGCTTTTTTTCAGCCCTTCTCTGTCTATAAAACCAAACTCTTCTGTTCAGCCCTCTGGAACACTTATTCTGTTTTATGAAATGAAGTGTTGCCTGATTTAGAATAAAAAATAAAGTCAATTAAGATCTTTAACTAAATTGTTGTAATTTTGTTCTTGGATAGTGTCCAGCTGAAGACACTGAGCACCCATGATTTCTGCTGCCTATGACATCACACACTGGCCTGTTTAAAGGAAGATTTTCTCTGTGTACATGTACTGTCTGGTGCCCAGGGAACTTGGCAAATTACAGTCTTTCAGACCACTATGTTTTTATAATGTGACATGATGCCTCAAAATTACATTAATAGCTCTAGTGCTGCAATTATATTAGACTGGGATTGACAGTCTCTCTCTCTCTCTCTCTCTCTCTCTCTCTCTCTCTCTCTCTCTCTGATGAAAACAAGTTAACAAAGAATTTCATTTATAAAATATTGAAAGAGCCCCTCCGGTTTCTACTGAGCTATCCAGAGGAACTTCCCAAAGACCAGAGTCAAGGCCCAATCTGGGATCCATCTTCTATCTCCATTTTCAGAAAAATATTCCTGCACAAGCTACACTCCCTGATGCAATAGCATATTTTCTAGCAGGAGACCCAAGAACTTTAAAAATATGTTCAGTGGGAACCACTACTTTAGGAATTAAAGCACACTTTGCCACACCAGTGTAAAGAAAGAGTTAAACTTCAAAAAACAAAAAAAGAAAGTTCAGCAAGGGGGACTTATTTACTTCCTCTCTCTTACCTCCCTTGGCAATGAACTTGACCAAGAATAAACTAGGTGTCTTTAATTAGTTTGTACAAATATAAAAGTACCTCTGACCCTGCCAGGTAAACAGGAAAGCCCTGACCTTGTCCTACCTGCAAGGGTGGTCATTTTCCCTGAGATAAGAAATGTATGGAGCTCCAAGATGACAGCTAAAGAAAAGGAAATGATAAACTATCACAGTTGGTTCGCTTTGCAATTTGGTGGAGCTTTCTTTCGTTTCCTCTATCTTCTGTGTGTTTCACACATAAAAACACACCCAAATATGCCAGTCTAAATATACCTGTACAGCCACACACAGCATTTACCATAGTGCTTAGTGAAGGCCACTAAAAGCAATAACAAAAAAACAAAACTTTAACTGAAGGTAACAGAGATCTATATCAACATTAAACATCCTTTTTAAAATGAAAAAGAAAAAGAAAAAACCACCTTAAGGAAGAGCTTAAATTATTCATGTAATTAATGTCATACCAATTATCTGAAAAGACGCGGGCTCTAAGTCTGCTTTCCAAAGCTAGGAAAATGCTAACTGTGGTCTCTGTCTCCTAGCACAAAGCAGGCAGCTCTCAAATGATCCTAAATACCAAAACATGCCCAGGCTGTATTTCTTAAGCCCTGAAGCTGAAATTTCCAACATAACAAACCTGAAAACATTTGGTTTCCAGCGGCCTGGATGAGTTCAAGCCTGATTTTGCCCAAGTCTGGGGTAAAAGAATGGAAGAGGAGGAGCCCTAAGTGGGCTGGGGAAGGAGGAAGGGGGTGGGGTGGGGGGGATCACTGTTGAGGAACAGAAAGGGAAGAAGTCAAATAACATTCCCATGTTGGGCTGAAACAGAGACAGCCCCCGAAGGGGTTCAGGCGAGACAACATATTATTAAAAGATAATTTTCTGAAAAAGATAAAAATCACGATTCACATACAGATATAAAAATAGGCATAATAAAGAATTTATTTATTCTTGCTACCAGGAAACCAGGCAGATGTTCAAAGGAAAACTCAAAAACACACCAATTTATATTGAGTAAAGGAAAGAGTGTGCTGAGATGTATTGCAAATGGAATCAAGATTGGCTTTTTTCAAAAGGGAAAGAACGCAATTAAATCACTATCAGACAGGACAGAATTTATGTATCTATTAAAATTTACAGAGCATCGCAGTATAGCTCAAAGACATTGAACAGTAGAACCTGATAACCCAGAATACTGTGCATAGTTTTCTAACTGAAACTGTTTTCTATGATACTCATAAAAGATTGTTAAGGGGAAACCTCATTCTTTGAGAGGCAGAATATCCCTTCCAAGAGAGAAGAGTTGTTGAGGCTTCTATGGCAGGGGTTGGGTCAGAAAACAGCAGATGTACCTAGTAATTGTATTACTTTGAAATTTAGTCACTACACACACACACACTCAAACACACCAAGTGTGCAATCAAAATTTGAAAGCTCAAGTGACCATCTTGACTGACCTTCTAGTCTGAGGTTCACATTTCACAGATGAGAAGCTTAGACTTGATTTGGAATGGTTCAAGGTCACTCGGTGATAGTAACAGTTTCTGGTCCTAGAAACCATTATAAAATGATCTACAAAGAATCTAGGATTTACCCCCTAATAATGTGGTCTTAGTTACTTCCTCATGGTTGAAGCAAAATACCCAGCACTTCAAGTTATCAGAGGAAAAGTTTGACTCAGATTTTGTGGAGGTTTCAGCCCATAGTCAGCTGACTCCAAGGCAGGGTGGCGAGGTGGAGGAGAAATAGCTCATGGTGTGACAGGCAGGAGACAGTGAAGCAAAGGCAGCGAACAGCAGAGGCTGGAGCAGCAGGCCTGTCTCTCCTGTTGATCCTGTTACAGCTTTTTGTTGGGGCTGCCCATCCCCAGGGTGCAGCGGTTCAATCCAAGAATCTTATGTTTAGTCCAAACATCACACCCTTAATCCATTGCCACATACCCTAAAACAGCCGCCTTTGAAACTCCCCACCTACGACTACATCAGGCTTTGGGGGAGCATCTAGGTTCAAACCATGGCACATGTACGCAAAATATACCTGCTTAATCAAAACGCATATTGTGGATTGGGTCTAGAATGCTTCCCATGTGGGTGACCTGCCTGTGTGGCTTATCCTAAAGCACACAAAATATACCTAATCTAGTTATGGTAAATATAAGTGAAGTGACAACCTCCTAGCAGTCTTTAAAGGCTCTTTCCTTCTTTTCTTTCTTTCTTTCTTTCTTTCTTTCTTTCTTTCTTTCTTTCTTTCTTTTTCTTTCTTTCTTTCTTTCTTTCTTTCTTTCTTTCTTTCTTTCTTTCTTCCTTCCTTCCTTCCTTCCTTTCTCTCTTCTTTCTTCTTTCTTTCTTTCTTTCTTTCTTTCTCTCTTCTTTTCTTTCTTTCTTTCTTTCTTTCTTTCTTTCTTTCTTTCTTTTCTTGTTTTTTCTTTTTGAAAACATTTTAATAGCCCACATCACTCAAAAGAAAAAAAAAAAAGGTAAAGAAATTTGAACAATGCATTCCTTTTCCTTGATGAATTACCCCATAGCAAGGGGAAGCATTCCAGATCATTCTGTTGTTCCTTCAGAAGTTAACTGTTTCCACATTTAAGAACTGAAAGGCTAACAGGAATATTGAGCTGTACAAATGTGAAGAGAAGGAATATGGTGTGAGTCCTCCACGCCTTAAGCTGTTCTTCTTTCTGCTGTTTTATCTTTCACCCTATTCCACGGCCGAATGAGATAACACTGAGGCTTAGTGGGAGGAAGGTGGAGTGAGAGAAAAAGCACCTCATTCTTCAGAAAACTAGAAAGGGAGATGGACATGATTAAATGGAGACCAGAGTGAAGGCTTTTTAAATAAAAGAGTCCTAAATGTCCCGAGTCACCTTTGATCACCATTTTTCTGTAACCCTCTGGGGCTGCGGGTGGAGATCCTGAAGGAGAAACTCAGCTCCTGAGCAGATAAAATTGACAGGGGCTCAAGGCGATGGATGAATTACAGGCATTGTGGCCAAGGAAATGGACTGCAGGTTCATCTGTGGTACGTCTTCCACGCCAAAGATCACCAGATCATCCAGAGCTCCCCATGAGGCGATTTTCACGAGTTTGCAGTGTGAATTCATGGCTCACCCACCAACAGGAAGCTCCCTTCTGACAGAGGCAGGAGAGAACCAGAACCAATGGGGGACCAATCAGCGGCTGTGAGGATTCCTGGCACCAGAATTCAAAGACAGCAAGTTGCCTTGAAGGATGACCTGATGCTTTTCCTTTGGGGCAACATTCTGGGTGGACCCCACTTCCAAGCACTATCTGCTTTAGGAATGAGCATTACATTAAAATGTGCACCTTGAGGTCAGGCCCTTCTATTATAAAACCATACAGAATCTACTTATTAAAACCTGTAGAACGTACAACACAAAAAGTGAGCCCTCATGTTAATTTTCCTATTAATTAGTCATAATGGATCAAAATGGGTTCATCAGTTATAACAAACACTAATATTCCATATTAATATTAGTAACAGGGGCACCTAGGGGGAATGGGGTACATGGGAACAATTTGTACTTTCCACTTTTCTGTAAGCTTAAATTTTTTTTCTGAAAAATACAAAGAATTATTAATAGTTAAAAGCATATGTCAGGCTGTCTCTGAGCCTCTAACTTTGGTGCTTACTGGATGACACCCATCAACTGAGACTGTATGTACAAGAGAAAAAGCAAACTCTGGGGGTACAGGATATTTCAAGAAGGTTTGGTCATGGTGAGCCCAGGAGTCTGAAGGGCACAGTGTGAGGGGACAGAGATGAGTCTCTATCTTCTAGACCAGGAGATAGAAAAAGTCTGGAATTCAGGATGGAAACACGTGAGGCTCATCATCCGTTTATGCAGCCACCCAGCACCAAACATGGCTGTTTGCTGCCCTCACGCTGGCTCATCCGTGTGAACTGCAGGTGGCTGCTGGTCGAACAGGGCACGCAGACTCCCCACCACCGTGGAGAGGTCGTTGCTCTGCATCCTTCCTGCTGCTGGAACACTGTAGTCCGCGTGGGTGAATGAGAGGCTGTGATTCACCAGCCCCGGGGGCTGGAGGGTCTGCCGCGCTGGCGAGCGGGGGCTGGATTTTCTACCCATATTGGGCAGGAAGGAGGGGCATCCTTCAGGCTGGGTCCACTCTCACTGGGTGATCTGTTCACACCTGCCACATCATTCGCAGATGACTTCAATCGGCTAAGGCAGCCAAGAGAAAAGAGGGAATGCGTGGGCAGAGCACTGAATCATCCTGCAGAACTGTCTTCTGAATGCACAAAAACGCTCCCCCCGGTGCATCCTGACCAACTTCTGTGCTCGGTTTCCACACAAACATCCCCCCAGCCTCTTCCTCTTCCTTCTCAATTCCCTGAGAGTCCCCTTCTGCTCACTCACCTAGGCTCCGGTTAGGGTTAACCTTATGGATCTTGCTCATGGTCTGGGCTTAGATCTTATTTGAAAATTTCATTTCACTTTTTGAGCTTGTAGCTTTTTCTCTGCAAAACAACGCTAATATTGCAGTGATCTTTTTGACAACTGAGATGATGTGTTTTAAAAAGACCCTAGCATTTTAAAAAGAGCTAACATTTTGGAGCCTTCGCATCTTAGCAGATAGTCTTCTAAGCACTTTATACATCTATTAACATGTCTAGTTTTTACAATACTTCCATAACAACTCTAAGATGCAATTATTTTTATTTGGGAGGTGAAAAAACTGAGCTACAAAGAAGCAAAGTGTTCAGGGTCCCACCCAGAGCTAGCAAATGGTGGAAGCAGAATCTGTCCCCATTCAAGAGTGCTGGATCCAAAAGTCTGCCCCTCAAGGTTAACCTCAGTGCTTCTCAGGGGTGGTCGCTGAGCCACCCCAGAGATACAGCAACAAACTGGTTTGACATGGCCTCGGGGAGGCTTGCTCAAGTCTGGGAACCATTTGCCAACACTTCTCATTCCTCCTCCTTAGATGACACCCCGTTCTCTTCCCTCCTCCCACCTCAGGCATTGGGCATTTTATATGTTATTGTCATTTAGGTTTGGTTTTCTCACCCCTGCTCTAGGGGATGTAAGGTCCCTTGCACAGATCATACAGTTAGACAGTTGTACTTCTGACCAAATCCTGCCCGAGGGCCCCAGTACTCAGCATTCTCACACATGGCTCCCACCACGTCCTAGCTCTTTCTCCCTCCCTCCCTCTATGCCCATAAGAGGGCTTCTGAACCCCAAATAGCAGGCTGCACATTATCAGTCCAGCCTGTGAAGCCAGTCCTGGTTCTACTCCCCAACTTGCCAGTGCAGGGGCTCAGACCCAATGCAATAGTTTTTCAAGGTGCTGTATGATCTGCATTAGGGCATTAGCAGCAGAGAAATCCCATGACTGAGTCCTTGCCTTGCACCCAGCTCCTGACACAGGGACCTGAATCTGATGAGCTCCCCAGCCCCTTACCACCTGGAGTTTGCCTTTTGGGGTCAGTCCCGTCAAGTCGTAGAAAACTGAACCTGCGCCCCAGACCTTGGCAGAGTCCCCCTCCCCTCCTGGATTTCACTTCTTCCCTCAGTCTCAGACTCTTGGTCAGCAGGCTCCATTGCACGGTCAACACCTCCTGCCACTTTCTCTACCCTTGACATGGACTCTGAATGATTAGTGCTGAGACCCGCCTCAAGGCCATCTTAATCTCAGGTGCTCAACCTCAGCACCTTCTGGAAAGGAGCCCTTCACACAGGAACAAGGCTCATTTCCTACGGACGAGGAAGAGGTTGCCATTCCATAAGCCCCCTGGGACAGGCCGCATAGACCAGAAACAGACAGGCGTGCCGCTCCTGCCGCTCAAGAACCCCCAAGATTTGTGTGGCCCAGAGGAGTCTTTGAACCCAGGCCCTTCTCTTCACCTGCCATGCTCTGGAGCTGACCTTCCTCCCTTTGGGTTTTCCCAGCAGCAGCTCCCTGGGGAGCCCTGACCTGATGAGTCTCAAGTTCCCTGTGGGCCTGAGAGTCCAGGCTAGGTCTGCAGGCAGAGAGGTCAAGCCCAGGGCACTCTGTCAGGTGACCCAAGGGCCAGCTCAGAATGGGATTTAGCAGGTAGTCCTCCAGCTCTCAACAGATACCCAAGTCACCATTTTTCACCCCTTGAGAAGAGAGGAGGGAGACTCCTCCATTTCCTCCATCTTACATTCCTGGAAAGCAAGGCAAAGAAGGAATGAGCAGTTTACCCCAAATACTGCAAATTGGAACCCAGACTCAGGGCGAAGCTCGGCCTCTCTGGGTACCTTTTCTGTGCTCAGTCTTGTTGCTGGAGCTCATGGGTCAAGCCAGGGCACTGCAGAGGGAAAGCTGGGTGCTAATCACTGGTCCTGGGCCTGTGAATCATGCAGCCTGGGGCAGGGTGGGATGGGAAAGTCCCAAATCCCTGGGACTTGAACTGGAGGCCCAGCTCAGTTCTTTCCTTGGTGTAGGAATTGGGCAATTCATTTAAACTCCACTCTTCCTCAGGCTTCATGAAGTAGTCTATTCAGCGGGAGAAACACTAGTTTTGTAAGATTGTTGGGAGGATTCCAAGAATGATGGAAGCACAGGGACCTGGGTGGTACCGAGCATCAAGCATTGCTGTGACTCACGCATCTTTCCTGCCTGTTCACCACTCCCCTCTCCCACACCTCACTTCTCTTTACCTTTGACCACATTTGGGTTGATTCTAAGCACTAGGAAAAAAGGGGAACTCACAGCAGAAATGGCCTGAAACCCAATAAGAGAAGTCAAGGTATGTCAAGAGGGTTGCTTCTGACAGAAAGGTCAGAGCAAGTGGTACCACTGCAGATGGTGGCCTGGGCACCCTGAGGACCACACAGTTTGAAACTCTGCTGTTTCATCTTCCTGGATCTTGGAGCAATGTTCTAGTGCCCAAGACCACAGCTCATCCTTGGGAAGATGGAAAACCAAGGCAGGGGGTGGCTCTCTGGGGACAGAGAGGGTAAAAATGGAAAGTTATATGCTCCCACTCAAGGGCAACTCAATCTGCAGAATGGAATAGAAGCTCCTGTAAGTCCAGGCTTTGCCAGGTCTGTGTTCATAGTAAAGTCCTATAGTATTTCTTAAATTAATAAATGACTGAGAGATCTGTTCCTTCTCCAAAGTCTCCAGGGCATTCAGCAATGGGTAGCTGGGAAACTCGGATAAGTGAATGGCATAAAAGTACCTTAGTCGCTTTTTGTGTTTGTAATTTATATACAGTAAAAGTCACCTCTGAGTTTCCATTCATGCTCCATCTCTTGTAATTACCACTGTTAACAAGACAAAGATCAATTCCAACACCACACAGAATTTCTTCTTGCTCCTCCTTTGTGCACAAACACTCCCTTCATCCCCAGCCCTGGTAACCGCTGATACACTTTTTGTCCCTATAATTTTACTTTTTCTAGAAAGCAATATAAGTAGAATAGTTTGTACCCTTTAGATACTGACTTCATTCACTTAGCATTATGTGCCTGAGATTTATTCAAGTTGTGTACACCAATTTTTTTCTCATTATCACAAACTAGTATCCTACTCCGGAGTTGTATCGCAGCTCATTTATTTATTCATCCAAAGAGAGACATTGGGCTTATTTCCAGGTGCTGGCCATGATGAATAGTGTTGCTATATGCATGAGGCACAACTCTATGTGAGTACAAGTTTTACTTTCTCTAGTATAAATACCTAGAAATGGCATCATTGTGGAGTATGATACATACATATTTGATTGTACAAGCAATACATAAATTATTTTCCCCAAAGGCTGTACCTTTTTGCCTTCTTGCATAAGAGTTCTAGTAACTTCATAGGCTTGTTAGCATTTGGTGTCATTCATATTTTTGGTTATCCTGATAGGTATGTGAATAGGTATGGGATGCTACCTCATTCTGGTCTTAATTGGCGTTATCTTAAGGACTAATAACATTGACCACATTTTCACATATCTCTTCGCTATGTGTCCTTATTTGGTGAAGCCCACTTTGAAGACTTTTGTTTGTTTAAAACATATGGTCGCATCTCTTCCTGTGTTCTAAGAATTTATTTATATTCTGGATGTTGCTGCATGTTGTCTAATATGTCACATTTAGTATACACTTGTGGCTTTTCTTCCTTTCTCTTTAAGATAACTTTCACAAGAATACAAGTGAAATTCAATGAATGGATTGTTTTTCTACTATGGGTCATGCTTTGCCTATCATATCTAGGAATTATTTGCCTAGCCCAAGATTACAAAGGTTTTATCCTATGTTTTCTTATAGGAGTTTTATAGTTATACAATTCAATATGGTTATTTTAGTTCACTTCTGAATAAGGTGTGGGTGTAGGTTATTGTGTTTGTATAGGACATCTAGTTATCTTACCACCATTTATTGAAGAGACTGTTACTTCTCTACTGAATTACCACTGTGTGTCAAAAAATCAACCGACCAGATTTGTGTGTGCCTACTTTTGCTCCTTTTATTCTATGCAGTCTTTCATCAGCACCGTAGTCTCAATTACTACAGCTTTACAGTGTCAGGGAGTGTGAGTCTCCAACTTTTTTCCATCTCAAAATTGCTTTGGCTTTATTTTTCCATATAAATTTTAGAATCTACTTGCCTGCAGCTTCAGAGACTCCTGTGGTGATTTTTGACTAGAATTATGTTAAATTGGTGGGTCCGTTTGTGGAGAGCTGACAGCTTAGCCATGGCGAGTGTCCTACTCTGTAAACAATGCTCCCCTGAGGAGCCTAGAGATGTCAAAGCCTAGCCTGGGTGAGGGGCAGCCTGAGTTCCTGGCCCAGCTCTGCTGCTGACAGTTGAGTGATCTGGGCAAAGTTATTTTCCCTTCATGGCCCTCGACTTCCTCAGCTGTGAAATGGAAAAGTTGGACTGAGTAAACCTAAAGATCCCCTTTCAGCTCAGACATTCTGTGATTCTGAGTGTAACCTTGACATGACCTGCCAGGAGCATATGCCATGTTATCAACTGTCCGGTGAGATGTTCCAGGACAGCCAGCAAACCTGAGATGCCAGTTCCAAAGCAAATGGCTCACTGCGGGAGCTCTGCCAAGTTAAGACCCAGGGGCTTTGGCCAACTTAGCACCCTCGTTCACTGCTGGGTACCCCAGGTCAGATAAGAAGCTTCCTAATGGCAACTGGAGATACTAGCTTGACTATGACAGAAGTGGCAGGCATTGGCTTCTGTTACCTCTAGCCCAATAATGTCACATGAAGAATAATCCTTTCTGGGAATGCACAGGAGATGAGTTCCCTCTCCCACCCCAACCCACCTCCTCAAGTCCAGGTGGAGGGGACAAAGGCCAGGTGCCCCACAGCTCTATTTATAGCGTTCAGACATTGGAGGCAAACCAAAGGCTCAGCAATCCGGGAATGCTTAAACAAATCACGGGATGCTGGGACTTCGGAATCCAGTGTAGCTATTAACCATGACAAGTATGCGGATTATGCATGGAAGGGTGTAATAGGCAAAACAATGTCAAATAAAAAGAGATGAGAATCAAATAGCACTTGCATACCATTACAGTAAGACTAACATGTTTAGAAATCACATCGATGGGATTTGGAAAGAAATTAGAAATAAAACATACAGAGCCTATGATTCATGATATGAGCTTGACCAACCGAGGTCATATGCTAAGTGCTTTGGGGATACAGAGGGGAATGCCAGAGCACCTCACAGCAGGGCTGGGGATACTGCAGAGAAGATTCTGAGACTAAGTCTGATGAAGCAGCCAACGTAGAGTATCAAGAATCTGGTCTACAACAGCCTTTAAATCTATGTTTCTACCAGATACTTCAGGGGCATGGGTCGCAATTGGTAGGACGCTTGATAAAACAAAGCTGGGTCCAGCTGGCACCATGGCTTCCCAGGCATCAGCCTAGGATTAATGTCCATGAGCTTCAGGGCTCTTGGGACCCTGTGCTGGACTCAGCATCAGGGACTTCTAGGCCAAGTGTCCTCCAGTCCTGCTTTCTGTAGCTCCCCAACCTCTAACTCTTTACTCTCTGGAGGTCCTGGCCCCCACACTTCTTTGGAAGCCACAGCCAAGTCAGTGGAGGCCCAGCAGGTCTGTTGTTTGTGGGCAGAGAGCCCAGTAGGCAGGGGTGTCTCTTGGGCCAGCTGCAGAGGACAAAGGTGGCTGGGCCCAGGTGCCCTGGATTCTGACTCCAGCTCCACTTGCTCACTGGGAGTTCCAGGCACCTCCTGTAATGTGCTGAGCTTTGTTCGCACCTCTATACAAGGAAGGGATGCAGAGATTTCCACAGAGCACTCTATGAGCTTTAACATGATAACTCAGTAGGGTTTGTTTACCGACCTAACCCCAGTGCTCACCCCTGAGCACATTGTAAGGACACAGGGTGGCAGTCACTAAGTGGCTCTCCCCAGAGTCCTGTGTTCATGCTCAGAACTAGCCTGGACTCAAGGAAGGCACTGGAGCAAACACCTTTAAGGCACACAGTACTAATTATCCTAGTTTCTAGAACGCCTCTTTAACCTAGGCTGGACTCTGATGATTTTCAGAGTTGGAGCTTCTTTGGGAAGCAAGACAAAGAGCTTGGCTCTCTGGGTCATAACTGCACCACTGCCTTGTTGATAATTAATTCATTACCACGGGAGAGACAGAGCCTGAGCAGAAATGCCAACTCTTAGCTGGAAAGAGCACTTAAGCCAAGAGTAGCTTTTGTTAAGCTTTGTTGGAGTCAGGGATTGCAAGGAAAACTATTACATTTATACAGGATACATAATTTACAGTATTGTTTATAATGGGCTTTCAAGAAATCAAACACAAAGAAAGTGCAAGAAACTCATCCACACACTAGAGACATAGAAAATCTAGCTGAGGGCCTGAATTCCATGGCCATACTCTGCACGAGTTCAGCTGAAAACCTAGAGTCTATGACAGTACCTCCTACGGGTCCAACTGGAGGCCAAGAGCCCATGATAACAACTCATGCAAGTCTGTTTCATGGGTATACACTGGAAAGGACTGAAAGTCAGCAGTGGAAGCTAGAAAGTCTGTGCCAGTGGGATGAAGGATCTGTGCCAGGTTGAGGGTTCTGCACTGTAGCCAAGAAGCAGCACTCAAAGTAAGAATCAGAGCTCCCCCCAAAAAGTTCCACAGCCATCCTCAGCAACAATGAGGTCCCAAGCTCCTTGGACAATGAGAACAGCTGAGTTCATATTAGGAAGCCAGAATGACTAGCTTCTCCTGGAAATTGAACAGCATATCATTCCCCTCCACCAAAGCCAGGAAGTGATGATGCTCAAAGTAAGGACTAGAGCTCCTCCAAAGCGAACCACAACCATTCTCAGCAATGACAAGGTCCCAAGCTCCTCTGACAATGAGAACAGCCAAGTTCATATCAGGAAGGAAGCTTGATAATCTCCTCCAGGAGAACCCATAGCAACAGGAGAACGAACCAACAACCCTAAGAAGAACCTACAATGCTAAACTCTTCATCTTCAGTTCTCCTTTTTATCTTGGCAACAATCGTCAGGTGGACCATCCATGCTCAGCACGACACTGATTCAGTTCAGCAGGTGTTACAAGTTGACCATCAGTTACCAGTTCATTACAACTTTGTTAACAGCCCCCTTGCTCAGAGCAGGATGTGGGGAGCTGAGCTCCCAGAAGGATCTGGATCCTCAGGACAACTGGCTAGTTTCCCCAGACCCAGAGCGCTATCCCCTGTCCCTGTCAGTACTAGGGTAAGAGAGTAGGGGGTTGAGTGGCCCCTAAGTAGGTCAGATGGCTTTAGTTACCCATTCTTCCTTGATCTGAGCTGAAGGAAGACCCCCCTGCTTTCTGCTTCTTCTCTGCAAGGAAATTCTAACCTAAACCTCTGGCTTCTAGCTCTATGGACTTTCTACCTGACTCTGAAACCTCCCGAGGGTTCCATCCAAAATATCCCATCTCAGATATTCTGCCCTCAAACTTCTTTGGGAGATTTACAGAGCAGAATCTATGATGCTAAGATCTCAACTTCTTCTTCAGTTTTTAAGACAGAGATATATCCTAAAGGCAGACATGATCCCACTCATGTTTTGACACATGGCTGTTTGTGCCCACACTTGTCCACATCCTAGACAAGGGCCCAGTTTCTCCTCTCGTCCCATACCCTCCCAGCCCCTGTCTTGAACCACTGCCTTCCCGTAAGCCCTAAGGAGTAGTAACCACAGAACTTATCATCCAGTGCAGGAGGATTTGCAGAGTGAAATAGTGCTCTCAGTCAGCACTATACTGAGGCGAGAAGCATGCACCCTGACTGTCTCTGGCAAGTTGGGACACAGGACTACCTTCCCTACAGAGGAAGTCCAACCCCCTACCATAGTATACGGCATCCTGCCTGCCCAGAGCTTAGCCTCAGCTCTGGACACTCGGCTCCTCCTCCTTGGCTCAGGTTTCTTCCCATTTCTGTCTGCCTTTCTTTCTCAGCCACTCGGTGTGTTCTTCCTCTACCTGGGACCTCTCCTGCCCGTATTCCCATCTATCCCTTCACAGCTAACTCCAGCTCATTCTGTGGCCACAAGCATGGACCACACTTCGTGCCCGAAGCATTGCCCAGCCCCTGCTCCCAGGTCTAGGTGAGGTGCCGTCTTTTTTTTTTTTTTTTTATCAGTACCAGGGATCGAACTCACGACCATTCACTTGCAAGGCAGGCACTTAAGCCATTGAGCTAAATCCCTAGCCCCAGGTGCCCATCTTAAAGTACCCACAGCCCCTCATTGTCCTTATCAAGCACGTACTCGCTTTATTCCAGTGGCTGGCCTCATGTCTCAGGTCACCACAGGACAGTAGCTCTGTGAGCACCGTAAGGGTATTCATCCCTACCACCTTGGTTTCCCTGGGCCAAGTGCCTAGCAGGTGCTTGCTGAGTAAATAAATCACCTATCCAGAATTTGTACCCATCTATAAGGTCATTGGTGCTGAAATGGGGCATTTTTTTCAATAGGTGACAAACCACATCTAATTAAGCTAAAATGATATCATTCTCATTTTAGATTTCAAATGGCAGGAGCATCTTGGAAATCACCCACATGTACTCTGTGGCAAATTCCAGTTCAAAATACTGATCTGGTTGAAGTCAAGGCAGAAAAATTGGCCTTTTTTTCTCCACGTAGATGCATTTGAGTGTACCTGTCTTGGCACTTATTTCTCTAGTCTCCAGGAATCCAAAGAGACCTAGAATCACATCTGGAAATTTTTATGCTTTAAAATACTGACCTTGTGTCTCTAGAGTAACTATACTTTTTATGCTATTTATAGTTTGCCAGCTGTTTTCCTGCATATTGACTTGTCTGTCCTTGCAACATGGCAAATGAAGAGCGTGAGACCCAGCAAGGTTCAGACCAGCTGGAGCCTCCGGCCAGCAGCGTCCCAGCAGCGTCCCAGCTGGGAGGTCTGACTGCAGGCCAGGGCACCCCAGCCCTCTACCACGCATATATACCCATGGAATCAGGTCCACGGGTCTTCCCAGCAGCAGAGGGCTGGCTGGCTGGGGACACTGGTTATAACTTTGAGATAAATACCGTTCATTGATCACACTGATGGTTAATTTTATGTTCCACTTTGACTGGGCTAAAGGATGCCCAGAAATGTATTAAAGTACCATTTCCAAGTGTATCCGTGAAGGTTTCTGGAAGCGGTGAGCCTTGGAGTCAGCAGACAGAGTAGAGAAGCTCTGCCTTCACCAGTGTGGGTGGGCATCATTCAACCCATTAAGATGTAGACAGAACAAAAGTGAAAGAAGTACGAATTTGCGCTTATGTTAAGCTGGGACATCCATCATCTCTTGCCTGTGGGCTCAGACTTCCTGGTTTTTCAGTCCTCAGAATCAGACCGCATACCAGCTTGCCTGGATCTCCAGCTTGCAGACACAGGTGATGGGGCTTCTTAGCAGCCACTGTCATGCGAGCTAGTTCCCATACAAAATCTTTCACCATGTGCCTGTCTGTCTGTCTCATCCTCTAAGTCTCTTTTTCTCTCTGCATACATGCACATTTCACATGTACACATTATATAGTAAGATACATTATATATACATTATACAGCACATAATGTACATTATATGATATGCAAATAATACATATATTGCACATATAATATGTATATCACATGCATATATAATATATACTGTTTATGCACAGCAGACAGGTAGACAGATGTCTTTTATTGGTTCCATCTCTCTGGTGAAACCTATGTCTCTGTCACTACATTTTCTTTACCCTGCTAGATTATAACTTCCTTTCGTTTGGACATATTTTAGTAACCTTACCGTAGTTTCATATCTGGCTGGAATGCAATCTCACGGAAGGCCAGGACTTACTTCTGGTTCACAACTGTATTCTCTACACGTGGCAAACGCACAGTAAATATTTACAGAAATTGCTTTGATGTTGCAGAAGGGCCAACTTTGAGCTGTAAGCGCAGCCTATGTGTTGCGAATGCTTAAGAATCATGCAGAGCAAGCCTTAGATCCTCTGGAAAGAAGGTTGCCCATGGGGCTGGGTAAGAGGCCTGAAACCTTTCAGGCAACTGTGCCCTCCTTGCTTTACACTCCTGTGCACTTCCTACAACCTCCTATGTGCTTTCTGCACGTTCCTTCCATTGGCAGGAAAGGCATTTATCTGGAGTAGCAGAATTAAAGCAAATGGCAGGAATCCAAAAAAGCAAAACCTCAGGCTTGGATTTGAAGTGTTTAAGATGTCACCTTCCATAGCCATCTGTGTCACCGGGAGATCCCAGGTCAAGCCCCTCCTCTGCTGTGGAGTCTTCTAGGAAGGGGACAGCAGGTGCTTCCTGAAGGCTGGGTGTGAGAAGGAAGTCCCTGAGTTCCTCCAGGATAAAACCTCCTATATGAGGGTTACTGGGGTATCTGAAGACATAAGCCCCCCCCCGGGGGGCCAGATGAGATGTCCCATTCCCTCTGTAGTCTCCATACCCCGAGGGTACATCATTGCGGCTCCCTAGGCAAAGGTGCTGAGCTCTTGGCATGAGAGTTGGCACTAGTTTCCAACTCACGGCTGACTTGGGGAAGGAGCAGAGAAGGAACAGCAATCTGAGCCTCAGATGTGCCTGGGAGCTTATCATACACAATGTGCTCCCATGCCTATTTCCGGGGTGCTACTCTTTAATAACCCCTGAGCCTCACAAAGGTGAACATAGACCTGGCAGCTGCCAGCAAGCCTCCCTCCTGCAGTCTGTGGTTATCTGCTGACCAGGAGGGAGGTCTTGACCCCCACAGCAGAGAGGCAGCCGATGTGCACAAGTGGATCTGAGCCTGGACCAGGCACTAGAATCCTAGAGGCATTCATGATCCATTCATCACCTGGATCACAGCTGTGGGTAGAGTAGCCCTCAAAAACTCCACCAGGCAAGGGTTGGTGGGCTGTGACCCAGGTGGAACCAAGGCCTTAGCACTCAGATGAGCACTTTCCAGGAGGGGGATGAAGGAAAGCAGCTTACCAGGAGGGAGGCCTGGAACAGGAGAGGCGAGAGAAGGTGATATTCCCGAAAAGTTCTGAATAAAGACACCATTCATCCCTTCCCCTTCTGCCCTGATACCAAGTTGGGGATTCAGGATTAATTCACAAAGCACTTAAAGGGACCACAGAGAGCATCTAATTCCATACTTTCTCCTCTAAAAAGTGGAAACTGAGGCCCTTTCCCATCAGGCGGCTGGCCCGGAGCTGGTGGCTGGCTAAAGGCAGAGCCGTGAGAAGCAGACCCTTCCCTGCTCTGCTGGGACCTGATAGGGCGTGATGTGGCCAGTGTCAAACAGAGCTGGAGGGTGCCAAGCCTGGTAGGACAAGCAAAAGCACGTCAGAAAGGTATCAGATGAGGTCACAAACACACACAATAGCATCTCAGGGAGAGACAAAAGCCTGGGATGAGGCCAGTGAGACAAAGCAGGGCCGCCCTGGCACATCAAGGGCAGCCTGAGGGACTCGCAGTACTTACTCCTGGCAAGAGTGTGTGAATATTTGCTTCCATGAGTTTCCTCCCACTGGCCCACGCATTCCTGGGGAGCAGGATTTGTGTGTATCTATCTTTCGCTCCACAATCCCTGACCCAGGAAATTTCAGGTAAAGGAAAGAATGAATCAATGAATGAATGAACAAGTGAATAAATGAAGGGCAGTGGGGCTCATGTGAGACCAGTGCCGGGGTTGTATCCCTAGCTCTGCCACTTGGCAGCCAGGGCACGAAAGCGAGGGCAAGGGACTGAAAACTGAGGTAATGACAGCAACACTTCATAGAACTATGTGAGGATTAAGTGAGACCAGGCCTCTGAGCCTGTAATAAATATTCACTATTTCAAGGATTCCTATTTTTAGGCGGCAGATCCCGGGGGAGATAAGTCAGATAAGGCTGGAGGATGACACGGAACATGCTGAGGAGTCGGGGCTGAGGTCTGTGTCATGTCTTGCTTTGCTCCCTCGCCACCACCACCTTCCTCTCCCTTGCCGTCATGATTTCGGGAACCCACCTAATAGTGCTCCTGTTTGAGAAATGAGGCGATCTTGCCCCTCTCCAGTTTGTGATCGCATGTAAATCCTCGCTTCAGGCGATGACCTAGGCAGGAAGCAGCCTTCTACTCACGTCTTCTGAATGGGGACATTGCAGAATCCATGGCACCCGGGGGTGCAAGCTATCTGTGAGCACGTGATGGTGACTCTCAGCCACGTCACGCGTCTGCCCACGGGGCCATTTTGGACATGGTGATAGCGTAATCCAGGAAAGGTCACTCTCCCACTTTGACCCTCTCTCCTAAGCCAGACAAGGTGACTGGAGACACTATGAAGACAGGCAGCAGGGTACCCACAACGGCGGCAGGGAGGGCCAGCACCATGTTGGGAGAGTGGGTATTTCATGGACACCTTCCATTTGGTAAGAACGAGGCTAGGCATTCTGTGCAAAGTGAGGCTATGAAGTGATCTGATGTTTGTGGCTGGGCCTTCTTTGCTGTTTTCCCTGCCCTCGCTTTTGACTCACTTGACAAACTGTGGCTCTCACGCCAAGACTGGGCCTCCTTCCTACATGAACCAAGTTGCTTGGCCAAACGGTGGAACCAGGAGATGCTGAGTCTGGCTCAGACAATGTCTCCGGTATACGGCTCCTCTCTGGCTATGGTCAGCATCCTACCCTCCCTGTTCGGCCACAGCCTGTTTCTCCTGATCCCCGTGTCTGGTATGGACTCTGCACCCACCCGCTCCCATGGGATCAGCACTGAGGCCTCTGAGTCTTTGCCACCGGGCTCTCCCTCCACTGTCTGATCTCCCAGGTCTGATCCTGCTCTTACCCCTTCGCAACAACCTGCTCACATCTCCAACCAAATCCCATTTTCTAACATCCTTCCCAGGACAAAAAACTGCATTGTGAACACGCCCCTTTAGAGTACCTGATGACAGTGTCTCTTCCCTGGTGACCTCAAGGTGATCATGCAAAGCTGAAGAACTTCGTGGTGGAGTGAATCAGTACAGAGAGAATATAGAAAAGTTTTCTGTAGCCTCAAACGTAACTGTTAACAACTTACATTTAAAGGAAGACCCAGCGCACAGAAGCTGTGATAAAAAAGATAACGAAGGTTTAAATTTTTAAACTGTATTACAGTAAAAGACACACTGATTTTAACCCCCCTCAAAACACTCCCCATCTCTTTGAGCACACTTATTCTATTTTTCCTGTCTCTTTCTGAAACAGTTCTAGGAGTTCCCCTTTGGGTCTTTAAGAGATGTGATCAAAAACACTGAATTGTAGTATGTCTTCATTTACCTTTTTCACTGAATCTGGGCCTGTGAGACTTCTAGATCTTCCCCAAAGCCAAAACTACTGTGAAAAGTGAACGAATGTTTTGAATCAATTCAGGAATCGAGGCAGCCATGACAATACAACCAAAAATACTCATGCAAGAGCCTTTCTAGGACTGCTCGAGAATGGGGGATAAGTGTGTTTGAAGTGGCGTGGTATTCTGAGGGGAATTAATAGCAATGTGTAATAATTTTTAAAAATTCAAACATTCACCTCATTTTTCAATTACACTCGTGAAAAGTCTCGTGGAGAATCAGAGGCGTTTCCGTTCCTTATCCACCCAACGTGTGTGAGTATCTGTGTCCAAACAACTAGCTGAGCTACGTAACAGGCACAAAGATAAATACGATACAGGCCTTGCCCTTCATATGCTAGGAACTTAAAAGAATCACGCACACATTCAAATACAGGACCAACTAGAAGGCCCAGGGGTGGACAAACTTCAACAGTGAGGCTTGGTCAAGCCGGGAGGGGAAAAGTTGCTACTGAAAGTCCTTAAACAGAAGGAAGGGGCTGCAATTCATAAACTATTAAGAGAGCCAGAGACTTTAACTGGCAAAGGTGACCAAGTGATGTCTGAGGAAAACCGAGTACTCCCAGGGCCTAGTGCCTAACAGAAAGAGTGCCTCACTTTGGAGCAAAAGAGACATAACATTATGCAGATATTCAGAGTTTCAAAGATATTGTCAAGCCAGATGCTATCACCTTTTTAAAGAAAGTTACACCGCAAACAAGAAGAGATTCAAAGAAATTAAAAATAACATCCTCAATATATTAATGCCCAAATAAGCCCATGAAAAGATGCTCAACATTATCAGTCACTGTGGAAATGCAGTGAGAACCACAGTGAGACGCCACTACACCCCACGATATAGCTAAAATAAACTGACCGACAGCATCAAATGTTGGTAAAGAGGCTGAGCAACTAGAACTCTCATGCGTTGATGGTGGGGCATGACACAGTACAATCCTTTTGGAGAATTTTGGCAGATTTGATTTTGCTCGTGGTTTCAGAGGTTTCGGTCTAGGGTCGACTAGCTCCAGGACAGGAGCATCGTGGAGGAGGAGTGTGGCAGAGTGAAGCTGCCTTCTGTATGGTGGCCAGGAAGAAGAATGAGGAGAAGAGCATCTGCAAGAGGCCCGTCCTCCAAAAGCACAGCCGCAGTGAGCCACCTCTAACGAGGCCCGACCTCCTAGCTGCACATTGAGCTATGAACATCAACGGTGGTTTAACCTGCTGATGAGCATAGGGCTGCTATGTCCCGGTCTCCTCTCCGACTGTCTCCTAATCTAGTCAGTTGACAATCAGGCTTACATGTCACAGGAGGCTGGATTGAAGAAGCTGTTCAATTTCCTCTAAGAGGGACCGAGGTCTCTGAACTGGATTTATGTAATAAGGGTGAGGGGTTGAGGCAGGCGGTGCAGCCAAGCAGACCGGCTTGCTTTCAGCAGGTTCCCAGTGGGGCCAGCGCCCTGTGTATGCTGGGACTGCTGCTTGGATCACCTGAGAAGGCAGCTGGTATCAGAGTTTCTTCACTTCCTCCCCGTCACAAAGGCCTACCCTGGAGGGCATCACCCTAATAGCTAAGCTAGAAAGCCCAAACAGCAGAACTGTGACAGTGTCACACCCCTTTGTGTTGTTAAATACCCTATAGAGGCATCAGCGCACCCTTCCTGGGTTAATATGTGGACATCGTTTTTTCTTTAAAATGGAGTTTAATAGTATCCACCTTATTAATTTTGCCTCCAAGCTCTGCCCCGTCAGGGACGGTCAGCAGCCTGGTGATGCAGTGGGTAGGGTTTTTCCTTTTGAGCATCTACAATTTAGTAGCAGTTGCTTGAACTCTCTGGGTCTCAGTTCCTGAAGAACAGGGGCGCTGGAGTAGACCAGGTCCCAGATGTTCTTTCAATGTCCTCTGGCTCTGAATCTGATCTCAACTTCAGGCAGTTTGTCATTTGGTGCTGTGAGGGAACAGCAACTATCTAGTGATGTGGCAATCTCATTGGCTGGCTGCCAGGCATTCAGTAGGCAACAGGAGTGCACAGCTTAACGTATACACACTTCTTGGGGAGACACAGCAATAGCATGGTCCCTTCTGCTGAAGGTTTATGATCCACCTAAGAAAGAGAATAACCTTGGGAAAATATTTTTAATGGAGAAAGATACAGATATATATATATATATATATATATATATATATATATATATATTTTTTTTTTTTTTTTTTTTTCAGGAAAAGGCAATAGTATGATTTTGTTTTTGAACAGATGATGCTGGCAGATGTGGTGTTACATGCCTGTAATCCTAGCTCTCAGGAGGCTGAGGCAAGAGGATTGCCAGCATGGGCTGCAGAGTGAGACTCTGCTTCAAAGGAAAAAGAAAGAGAGAGACTTTTAGATGGTGTTACCCTCATATGAAGGACCTTAGAGGATGTTGTATATTGCAGAAAACTCAACACACTTCTGGCACTTTTTCTGATGTATACATTTTTGTCTTTCTCTCTCTCTGTCTCTCTCTGTGTCTCTGTCTCTGGCTCTGGCTCTCTATATATGCATATATCTCAAAGCTCTTAGACAACAAAAGTCTTTGTTCCCTCACACAAAAGGGAAGGATACTGTTATTATTAAGGAAACGAAGACTGTGACATTAGGTCACAATATAATTATGTTTGGGACTTCAGAGCAAAAGTAGTCAGGCTGCTTTATACATGAAGGATGAACACTGGGCCCAGATGGCCTAGAAAAGTATTATTTTTCACGCTGCTACCTAACAATACACTTAGGTAAGCTCTTTACTCACTCAACTACCCATGAGAACATTGAAGGACAAATTTTTGAGAAATTAGCTCTGGATATGATTGTCACCTTGGTCACCAACACATAGCTGTCATGAATCTGGCCAAAGGCTGATCCTGTTGGAAAGCTTGGTTAGATGCTCAGCCTGGTAATCTCTGCCTGCTCCTCCTGGAGGTCCTTAGGAGCTGTGAGTCCTGGCTCAAGGTGGGGAAGGCTACCTGCTCTCAGCAACTGCTCCGACGGATGGGGCCGGGGACGCTGGAGTGTGCTGTCACGCAGGCCTGTGTTCAGTCACCCTTCTTTCCCCTTGACACTTCTGTTTTCTCCTTTGAGTTAACTCCATCTAAGCCACCACTTCTTTTACAGCTACATCTGGTACCAAACTTGCAGTTACAAAACTTCAGCTTCCACCAGCAATAGTGATCATCTGGGTTGATACAGAAATACAAATCTATTTAAAGATCAGCCCATCACAAGGGTATTGGTGGGCGCCCACCAAAAGCTGTGTAGTCAGTTGATTTGTTACTCATTTTAAATTTCTTTTTCGTATCTTTCTCTTGAAAAAATGCCATGAAAATACACTTAACCTCCTTTAAATAAGTGACTTATAAATTATACTTACTTATAATTTAACTTACTTTATTGTTTTAAATATATTTATTAGTGCCTACTAATTTTACAAACTATTGGGGTGTAAGGTGGTATTTTTATCCATGTATTTATACAGGTACATATTTTTAATATATTTATCTCACCTGTTACCCTCCCCCTTATACCTCCTCCCCCTTCCTCTGGTCTATTAAGAGACCCTCTATTACCTCCCATGCCACCTTGTTTTTAAATTCCACATATTAGGGAAAACACTTGTTTTTCTGAACCTGGCTTATTTTACTTAACACGACATTTTCCTGCAAATGACATGAATCCATTCTTCTTTACAACTGAATAATACTCCACTGTACTATAATATTCCATATCTTTCCTTTTCTTTAGCCATTCATGTGCTGATAGATACCTAGACTTGTCCTACATCTTGGCTGCTGTGGATTGTACCATAATAAATGCATGTGTGCAGGTTCACCTGTAGTATGCTGACTTCAAGTCCATTGGGTACACCAGCAAACGGTGTAGTTGGACCGGATGATAGGTCTATTTCTAGTTTTTAGAGAAAACTCCATGCTCATTTTCACAGTGGCTGTTAGTACTTTCTCATCAGAAGTGTAGAAGAGTCATTTCTCCTTACACTTCCACCATCTTTTTAATTCTTGCTGGTAGCTATTCTCAGCATAACTTTGATTTACATTTTTTAATGTCTAGAGATGCTAACATTTTTTCATATACTTATTGGACTTTTGTACTTTTTCATTTGAAAAGTTATCTGTTCTATTCATTTGCCCACTTATTAACTCATTTATTGCTGAAGATTGAAATGTTTTAAATTTTTGCATGAGATTCATATATGTTACCTAGAAAAGTTCAAGCAACAAGAATTTGAGGAGAGAAAAATTCCTTTATGTTCCATTATAATGGGCATTCTGAAAAGGGAACACTATTCATTGGAGGGTTAATTGAGCTATTTGTTTTTGGTGTTAAGTATTTTTAGTTCTTCATATGTTCTCAATACTAATCCTCCATCAGAAGAGCATCCGGCAAAGATTTTTCTCCCATTCTATGGGCTGTCTCTTTGCTCTGATGATTGTTTCTCTTGCAGTGTAGAATCTTCTAATGTGAGGTAGTCCCATTTGACTCTTGCTATTATTTCCTGCACTGTTGAAATTCTACCCAGCAAGTCTTTGCCTGTGCCTGTGACTTCAAGCATTTCCTCTATGTTTTCTTTTAGTAGCTTCAGAGTTTCAGGTTTTATACCTAAGTAATGACCATTTTGAATTAATTTTTTTGTACATGGTCAGAGAGAGATTTAGCTGCAACCTGCTATATATGAATATTCAGTTTTCTCAACCCTAATTGTTAAAGAAGCTATATTTTCTCCAATATTTGTTTTTGGCTCCTTTGTCAAAAATGAGATGATTTAGTTATGTTAGTTTGTTTACATGTCCTGTATTCTATTCTATTGGGCTATTCATCTATTTTTATCACACTGTTTTTGTTACTATGTCTTTGTAATATATTCTGAAATTGGGTATTGTGATGCCTCCAACCTTATTCTTTTTACTGAGTGTTTCTTTGGCTACTATGGGTCTTTCATGCTTCCATATGAATTTTAGGACTGTTCTTCTAGTTCTGTAAAGAATATCTACTGTTAATATCCAATTGTCTTGTTGTGAAGTGCTGTGTTGCTTACATTGTTCTGATCTGCTTAGATCTGTCCTCTTTTGTTTTATTCTCTTTAAAATAAAAAAAAATTTAAAAAAGAATGTCATAGGAATTTTGATGGAGAGTGCATTGAATGTGTAGATCACTTTTGATAATGGGGTCATTTTAATGACATTAATTCTGCTGATCCATGAACACCGGAGGTCTTTCCATCTCCTAGTGTCTTCAATTTTTTTCCTACAGCTTTTATAATTTCATTTCAGAGGTCTTTCCTGTCCTTGGTTCCTAAGGATTTTATTTTTTCATTTATGAAGCTTTAAGGAATGGAATTTTCTTCTTGATTTCTTTCTCAGCTAATTCATTATGAGTGTATTTTTTAAAAACCTACTGACTTTAATGTTGGCTTTGCATCCTGTTAATTTATTTCTTGATTTCTCATTATGTTTAGTACTGATAACGTGAACTTTTCTATTACATCTAGTGGTTTCCTTTTTAATAAAATTTTATAAGAGAAAGAATATATGTAAGACCTAACTTGTTAAAGAATTGGGAAGAAATAAAATTAATTCTTTCCAAAATCAGGATTGTTTTATTTTCTTTCAAGATTTTAAACAAAAGTGTACACTCACTATATGAAAAATAAAGACAAGCACACACAGTCTCTCAATTTTGATAACACATCACTTTCTCCTGGGAGATTTAAATACTCCCAAAGCCTGGTCCCACCCAAAGACTCTGATTTAATTGATGTGGACTGGAACCTGAGCAGTGACTCTGGGCTGGAACCTGGTGACGTAAAAAGCTCCCCAAGCAATTTAAATGCATAGCCAGGTCAAAAACCACGGCTCTATGCAAAGCACGAGGAAGGAGATGAACATCATCTATGAGCTCTTTCCAGGCAACGATTGTTTTGGATTTTTAGTGCAGTTTATAGATGAGTCATTAGTGTAGACCACGAGGACTCAGGCCAGCAGAGGGACACTTGGAATCTACACGTGGCAAGGAGTACCAACTTATGTTGTCCAGATTTCCTGTTCCAGTCTTCCTGGCTGAAAGAAATGTCCACAGGAGCTGGTAATGAATCGTGATTGGTCCAAACCAGTTATTCCCCTTCAGGAGACTTTAGACAATTTTTTCTAATTGCCTCCTCCCATAAAAATTTAATACCAGAGATATACTGTGTATCTGTTTATGTGCTATATGCATATATACACTTGATCTTTTTATTTATTTATTTTTTACAGTACTGGGGATTGAACCCAGGGCCTTCACGCTGAGCTACATCCCCAGCCCCCAACCCATCTTTTGTTTTGGTATGTGTCCTGCCAAATCAAGCACTACCTACCTTTTCTGAGACAATCTCAAGTTGCCCACATTGCATTTGAACTTTCAATCCTGCCTCACTCTTCCAGGGTGCTGGGGTGACAGCCATGCACCACCACACCTGGCTTATATCTGTACTTTACACAAGGCAAGACAGGCCATGACACTCATAAGCAGTGGAAATAGAAAACACTTTGGTTCAGGCGTTTGCTGAATTGGGAACAGAGGAGACATGAAGCAATGTTCCTGTGGCCAGGTTGTTGGAGCCATGTTCTGTCTCTACCACTACCTAACTGGGAAGATTCCAGAAAGTCTCTTCCATTTCATTTTTTTTTTATTTGAAAATTATGTGATTAGATTAAAAGAAGATCCCAAGATCAATATTCTATTTTTTCTCTGGTAAATTTCTCTAAATTTGGAAAACACAGTGGAGACCAGAAAGACAATACCAAGACCAGTCCCTGTAGCCATTACAGCAGCCAACATGAGTCAGAGCTCTGTTCCAGGGCCTTACAGGTTGTACCCATTTCTTCTCACAGCAACATGAAGATGTAAATAATGTTGTCAAATCCCAGACTACACATGGGGAAGCTGAAACCCGGGGAAACAAAGCATTCTAAGTTATACATCTAGTAAAAGATTTGAGCCCAGGCAACCTAAATGCAGCATAGGAGAATGTTCTGGCTGCCCTGGCCACAATGGAGAAGCTAAATTATTCCATCTAGAAGTCTCCTTGAGATGTGGAGGTCCACTCCTGGGTGCCCAGGGTTTGTGTCTATGGCTCAAGTGTCAGAGGCAGAAAGCAAGGGGGAGGGCGGGTGGGGGTTGGCTGCTCTTGTGTTTGGGGCACACACATACCTTGCCCATTAGCAACGATGGGAAAGG
>PVLA01002614.1:205723-225779 GCA_004027455.1 Hydrochoerus hydrochaeris | reverse complement strand
AACTCTTATCCTTAGGCTCCCACGTTTGGCCCAGCCTGGGGGAAAAAGAGGGAAAACAAGCTTAGCACATGGAAAGTATATCTAGAAAACACAAAAAAGATGCTTAATGAGTGGATGGATGCATGGATGGATGGATGGATGGATGAATGGGCTGGTGGGTGGAAAGATGGGAGAAACAACACATGTTTACCCATGAGATTTTCCTAAGAATTAAGAGTAGACCCTTCTGGGGAGAAATACATAAGGATAACCTGTTTGTTACTAAGCAAACCCAGGGTGTAATGGCTTGTATCTAAATCTCCCCCCAAAGCCTCATGTGCTCATAGGTCTAGAGAAGTGTTAGGGAGCCTTTTAGAGACAAGTCCCCAAACTACAACTGAAAACCTAGTTATTTATACTAAAGTGCCAACACTACAATTAAACCCGAATACTAAAGTTTTAGTTTAGGAAAAAACAACTCATACCTTATCTTTTGTCTTCAAAGATAAACCAACAGCATGTGTGCCACAGGTTTGCTGCTTCTGATGTAAGGTGTGTGAATATGGGTTAAGGGTGTGGCTACGGTGAAGTCTCACCCTGGATGTGGGGGGCATCAGTGAACAGGTTTGTAGCCAGGGTGGAATAAAGGGAAAGATGGAAGGCAGGCTTCTGCTGCTTGCCTTCGCCACCTTCTGTCTTCCAGGCCATGGACTGTTCCTCCCCTGTGATATCCCTCTGCCATGCCACCCTGTTAAGCCAGCCAACTATCGACTGGAACCTCTATAGACTGTGATAAGAAATAAACCTTTCCTCCTTTAATTTGTGAGTGTTAGGTATTTTGTCTTAGCAGTGAAGCAGTAACTAAGGTACAAGGTTAAAGGGACAAGATTGACAGTGGAGCCACTAGGACCTGGCCTCTGAGCCTCAGTTTATACCAACTCTGGAGACAAAAATGATGTCATAGGTCAGCATCCATCATGCTGCATCTCCAGCCACTTTTCCTCAGACGTTAAGAGGAGACTTTCCTAAACACTGTGACAGATTCTGTATTTTATCCTGATCAGCATCTTCTCCAGCCCATTTTTGTCTTGCTTTCCCCAACTACAGAGAGTCGAAAGAGGAATACTCAAGTTCCCATCCACCTTCACAGGGAAGGTACTAGAGGTACCATTATGGCTGATTCAGAGTAGGCAGAAGTCCTGGAGAAAGGTTTTCTATCAAAATAGACGAGAAAAGCTTTGTCTAGCATTCCCTCTCCTTCTTCCTTCCTGGAACTCTGACATAAAGTTTGGATTTTTGTGATGAAGAGAGCACTTGCCTTGATCTAATGATGTCGAAGAAAGAGGATGTAAAGGCCGGGATCCCCAACTGCCTTATTAAACTGTCATCCCAGCCTTCCCATATTGTGAGAAGGATGAGCCCCTTACGTAGTTAAGCTGCTGGGTTAGTTTTCTGCTCTCCCCCTGCCAAACACGATTTCTAAATGTGTGATACACAGCTCAAGCATTTTAGGCCTCCCAACATTTTTCCACATGACTTCAGGGCCTGAAATGCCATTCTCTTCGCCAAAGGAGAGGCACTAAATAAATATTTTAAATTTAGAATTCAATTAGAGGTTCCATAAAGCAAGACTGAATGATACATCCTCTTAAATGCCACTCCCTGCCCCATCCAATCCAAAATATTTAGTTTTACCCAGTTTTTGTAAAGAAATTCTGAGGTCAAGCAAACTGGTTTACAACTGGTTCCCCCAATGACTGAGAAGCTATATTCCATTTATTTTTTCTTTCTATACGGAATAAGATGAGAAATAAGAGTCCAACAGGCTAAGATCAAATCTGGTATCTACCCACTACCTGTGTTGTTCTTGTTCCTGTCTCTAAACTGTTGGACCTTCATCTATAGCCTGAGGATAACCATCTCCATGAACAGAGTTACAAGGACACTTCAGTATGGTGACATGTTTAAAGGTCATGACACAGCATAGGTACTTGCTAACGTTGGCTTCCTCCCTAATCTAATAGCTTTTGTCTTCCTTCCTTCATTCTTTCCATCCTTTCTTCCTTGCTTTTTTCTTTCAGTGCTATTTATTAGCACTGGGCTATCTCAAAAGATACAAAATTGAATTAAGCATAATCCCCACCCCACTCTTCACCCCTCAAATATGATCTATTCCAGGGTTTAATCCAATATTTAACTTCTCAAAGATGTCATCCACTTTCACAATGCCAAGTGTCAATTCATAGTGCATTGCTCCCTCCCAAATTCTAAGTATATGGTTGACTTTCCCCTAAATGTCATGCCCTACTCCTAACACCTTGGGGCCAGCTCTCCTTAGAGACCAGCAGTACTCCTCATTCTTCCAAGGCAAGAAGATACATGATAGATGTATTTTCTCTACTACTCTCCCTGAGGGATGGTAAGAGGCAGGTCTGATGAATATCACAGTTGCCTCATCAAATAATGCCAGCTGGTAAGCCCTAGGATACTCTGTCTTTCTTAGTTAAAATTGATCCACACTTGATAGGGCGTTTAGTTGTGACACTATGAGCAAAGCAGTATAACACAGTCTCTTGCCAAGACTACAAACCTAGGTCCCAGGGAGAAGGACCTTAGAAGCTAGGCAGAGCTCAGGATGTGTATCTATTTGAGATAATCTGGCCTGCTGCTTTTGAGAGCACCTTCCCTGTATGCAGAGGGAACGCATTCATTGCTTCCCTTGGGGCTAGCCCTAGTCTCCACTGCTCAAAGCTCCTCCCCTGACCCCCACTTAAATGTTCCCAAGATGCCTAGGTTGTTCCAATCAACACCAGCCCTCTGTGGCCCTAGCACTAAGCCCTCCCATAACCCAAGATGGAGGCATGTAGAGAGACCCACCTGCTCCCACAGCACACTCTCTCTCTCTCCCAGGACTGCATGTGCCACCAGTCAGACCCCTTGCTCAGCTCCCCTAGCTGAACCACTGTAGAAGGGCAGAGGGCAGAAAATAACTCATGAGAACCAAAAACAAAACCCTAGTGGAACCTCAGATGGAAAAGGGTCCTGAGATGCTGGGGCTATTAATAACATTTGTGCCTCAGCCCTCTTCTCTGGGGAGTGTGTTGATTCTTGGGAAGGTCCCAGTGTGCCAGGTAAAATGTCTCCAAGACCTTACACACTGGGCAAGCCCCTCCTCACACATATGCACACAAACACAAGCACACAGGCATTTTTATCAAGCCTTCCCCTTAACCTCTTTTGGCCCCCATAAAGGAAAGAAGACTTGGAAAAAATGGTGGTGCGAGGCCCGGATGTTACTGGTTCTAAGGATTTGGAGAGCCCTGTGGATTGGTCTCAGCCTCATTTAGTTGGCAGAAACTGTATCTTTACATTTACCTTCCCTGATCCCGGAAAGATGAGACTACTAGGACCCATTCTGTAATATGATCAGAGACAGACAGACCCATGACTCACAGATGGGTGAGAAAACAAAAGTCCTAGTACTTTTATTCCCCAAAGTTGCCTGCTGTCTTCTGCTTCAGAAACTTTGGTGGCCAATGCATTTGTAACTTCCACTCCTTGCTCCAATTTCCCTCCATCTCTCCCCCCACTCCCGTCTTGCCTCAGCATGGTGGGGCACCCTGGGAGTACTCAGGAATGGGCTATGCCGAGGAGGAGTTGGCCCTTCCCAGCTCACACCTTGGAAAACAGCATGTGAACCAGTTAGCACCTCTTGGCTGTGAAGAAGCTCCCGCTCACAGTCTCATGGGGGAGATTGCGAGCTGAGACGGGACTGCATGGAACCAGCCTGCCCAGCACCCGCCTCGGGTGGAGCAGGTGCTACCTACCGCACAGAAGGTAACCCTGAGCTGCAAAGCCTCCTCCAGAGCAAAAGCAAGCTGAGCAGCTCATCTCCACGACCACATGCGTTCGGAGTCTTGAGCTTTACCTTGTCAACAGTATTTAGCTCGAGCAGGGACCTCCGAGTAAAGCATCGCTGAACCTGAGTCCCAAGAGTGAAAGAGATGCCAGAAAGGGTCTCGATGACGAGATAAGTCACTGACCAAGGAAACCAGAAAATGAAAGGTCCTTAACTTCGCGCACACACACACACACACACACACACACACACACGAGTCTCTCACACACAAATACACACAACACAAGCACGCACATGCTCAGAAGGACGCAGAGCACCCTCCTTCATTTCCCAAGGGATGCTCTCCAAATACTACCAGGCTGTCCTCCATGGGTGAGAAAGCCCCAGCCCACCATTTCTAGCCATCCTCTGTCATTTTCTGGATGGGGCCAAACCAACTCCCACTCCAGCTAAGAAATACCTTTCATGCCTCCCAGGGAAGAGCAGCAAGCTCTAGGCACTATTAACCTAGAAATTTCAGGTAGAGGCTGATGTGGCAAAGGGAGGAGAAAGCAGAGCTTGGATTATCTGCTAGACTGAGCAATGCAGCAAGAGAGAAACTGGGGGAAATACATTTTAGGAAGAGTTCAGGGTTTTGTTTTCAAAGCATTAAAAGAGTCAACCTTGATTTTGGGTGTCAGATATTTTATCCCAGAAATGAGAGAAAGGTAACCAAGACATTGTACTTAATCTCAGTCTCCAAAAGGTCTCAGGACATGGACAAAATGTAGACAAATTTCCTGTCAGACTGCAACACACCTGGCTTTTTGTCCAACCTCCAATGCCATTATTTTCAGCTGAAGCCTCCCAGTGCAGTATACTCGCTACATGCGTATCGAGATTCTGGGTTTTGCCTCTCTAATTTTTCACTGAGGCTGAATTTATGATCCCGGTAGGCTTCTGGGATGGCAGAGCAGCAGTGTTTGTCCCTTGCATGCAACACTTTTGGTTTGATGACCAGGAGCCAGACCTGACATTGCTGTGAGCCAGTTCCAAAGGCTTCTAGAGCACATGGTCAGCTATGGTCACAGCAATAGCCCCGCCTCTCTGATGCCAGTTTTTTGTATTAGTTAGCTTTTCCATATTACTTAGTGTATTTGCTGGGACAAAATGCCCTGCAGTCACAACTGAAAGGAAGAGAGGTTTATTGGGCTCAAATTCAGGAAATTCAGCCCACATTGGTTAGCTCCAAGGCTGGAACAGCAAGGTTTCCAGGCATGCTATCACAAAGCTGTTTGGTTCATGACAGATAAAAGCAGAGTGAGGGAACCCTTCTACAGAGTAAGGGGCAAGGGACAAGACCTAGGCTCCAAGGCACACTTTGTGCCCCTCCAAGACACACCCAGAAGTGTGCTCTACCAATCGCCAGGGTGGATCCCAAAGCCCATCAAGTTGACTCTTCACCCCAACTGCCACATGCATAAAAGTGTACAGAACAGTGACAAACATGATGTAAATACTTTTTAAGTATATTCTACTATAATTGACATTACTATTATTACTCTTATCATCTCTAAAATTCTTACTGTGGCCCTAGATGGGAGATGGGGGCTAGGACAGGGGTGTGTTCCCCTAGACCAGCAAGAAATTCAATAGCTCCTGAGTTTGTGAATTTCACGTTAGAGGGAGGTGTAGATAAAAATGATTTATGGGTGGGTAGAGGTTAAGAATGCTGGTTTGTACCAGGTACCCACTCTCCCATTTTTAGGGCTTTGATATTCGAAGCTCAGGATATACAATGGGATCATAGATAACGAATGGTGACCAGAGGAATTCCTTTTTAGCAAGACAGGTTAGCGATGGCTCAGAGTTTCATAGATATATGAAGGACTGTCAGCCCACTTGCCTGGGCCTCTGCAGCTGGCGCTGTGTGTCCGCATGTCTGTGTGAGTATGCACGTGTGTGTATGTGGGGCTCTCATAGGGGCTGAAGTGCACACTTCAGTCTATTCTTTTTATGTTAAGAAACAAATATTAACTTTGGTTCCTACTGGACTATAGAAGCTTTGCTCTTCCTAATTTCCTGGACCTGCTCAGCAACTCCTTGCAGAATTGGATCATGTATTTAGCAGATCAAGAGAATCAACCATGGCCCAGGCCCTCAGAGGGGAACCAAGATGTTGACATTTATTGAGGTCGTGCTCTGTGCCAGGCCCCATTCTGAATACATTATTATTCACTGAAACCTTACAGTTAGTCTTACGTGGTAGTTATCACTATTGTTATCATTTCAAGAGAGATCAAAGCACAGAAATGTAATATGTTGCCCAAATTACTCAGTGTTTGACAAGTAGCATTTGGACCCAAACCATCTGGCTCCAGAGTCCAGAGTTCATGGTCTCTGGTCTCAGTCTCAATCCCATGACTTTGACACCCTCCACTCAACTTGGGAGGTGGGGACAAGGCAGTGAGCAGTTGACCAGGATAACTGGCAAAAGCAGCTTGACCAAAGCCAAACAATGCAGCCCAGGAAAGAGATTTTTCAAGAAAAAACCACCGATCTCATCTCCCTGTCTCTTCTCTTTGCAGTGGTTAGACAGTGTCCGCTAGCTCCTAGCCTTCCTTTAGGGTTTCACCTTTTGCTGTTGCCTGCTGGAGGAAAACAGAGACAGTATTATAATCAACTCCACTGCAGACAGGACTAGCTCCACCCTCAGGGTCCACAGCAACAACCCCAGGCTCTCTTTGACTGTATCTTAGTTAATCAGGGAGGAGGGAAAGACCCAGGAACTTATTTATTTATTTTTTTAAGTTTAGGCACTTGGTTTATATTGTTTTCTGGAACTGGCATCCATTTAGCCCTATATGGTAAAGATAATGGCTAAATACGTGCTGAGTACAATGTAGATTCAACCTGTTTGCTGTTGAGATCCATGTTTAACAAAGAGACAGACCATAGATAGGGATGCCTGGAAATTACGGCAAAACACAAAACCTTAAATATAAGCGAGTTGGCCCCTGTGGGAAGTAATTCAGTCTTCAACAAGATCTTGGGTACAGTCACTATCAAGAAGAATTTCTTTCATGGCCTTTGGGCCCTGCTGGCTTTTGATTCCAAGCGCCCTCTCTTACCTTTACCTTCAAAACAGAAAAGGTTTGAGGAAGCAAAGCACATGAAAAAGCCCTTTGCTGCTGCAGACCTCACTGAAGGGCAGACACCGCAGGCTGAAGAAAGGCTTCCCGTGTTGCTCTCGTGGCTTCCCTGTGACAGAAACAAACACGTTTCATTTTAGCTAAGCTACCTTAAGTGTAGGCTTTGTCACAGCAGCCAGAAGAATCCTGACAGTTACTGCCATCTATTTACCTGTGCTCTCGACCAGGTATAGAATACCCCTCCCAGGGAACATCCAGAGATACGCAGAACACAGTAGCATTCTTCCATCTGCAGTTTTGCTTTCTGATGTTTCTGTTACCCAAGGTCAACCATGGTCTGAAAATAGTAAATAAAAATGCACAAGGAGCCCACCACCCCTTAAAATGTGAAACTAGAAAGGAGGGCAGGGCAAGGGAATAACAGAGGGAAAAATGATTAGAGCATGTTAGGTGCATGTACAATTCTGCCAAAATAATCAAAAAACTCATTAAGCTATTTTACTAGCACGCATTCATAAAAAAATGTGAAAAATTGCAGGAGAATATTAAAAAATAAAAAATAGTGAAAATTTTCAGAAATAAACAATTCATGTTTTATGCAATCACCCAAGTAATGTGACAAAACCTCATGCTGTCTGCATTGTCTTACCCAAGATAAGAGCCAACCTTTTGTTTAGTGTGTCCATGCTGTATCTGCTACCCTCCCGACAGTCACTTACAAGCCTTCTGACTCGTGTTGGAGTACCACAAAGCTTCTGTTCAAGTAAACCTTATTTTACTCGGTAAGATCTCCAAGCATAAGAGTAGTGTTGCTGGCATTTTCATAGGTGTTGTTAATATTGTTCTTTTTGTCAATTTCTCACTGTACCTAATTGGTAAGTTAAATTTTATCATAGGAAAAAAAAAGTACAGGGCTTAGCAGTATCTTCACTTTGAAGCATTCACTGAGGGGTTTGGAACATTTCCTTTCCACATCAGGAAGCATTGGTGTATTTATTTGCCATTCAGTGAAGGTTGTCTGCAGTCCCTAAGCACCCTAAAAGCGTAGCAGTTAAACACAGTAAGAGTTGTTCTTGCAAGTGCCCACAGTGTCACTGGTAGAGACACAATGCACCTACACTGACCATGACAGACATCCTGGTCAGCCTCTTCGGCTCCCCACTGAGGGGGCCATACCTTCAGGACTCTCAGCACAGTGCACAGTTGTGATCAAGTCATCAAAGTTGGCAAAAACTTCACATTACCATATCCGAGTGTAGACCAACCTTCCTCTTTATTTATAGCTAAGGAAACTGAGACTTGGAGAGAAAGTGTCACTTACCCACAGTGACACCACTTGGTGAGGGGCAGGATTCAGGTTAGAGAAAGCTCTCTGGCCTCAGAGAAGATCACTGCACACTGCCCCCTACCTTGATCTTCTCATGGAGGCCAGCTTGGAAAGCCAGACTGGCCTTGTGAGACAGATGCTTCTGGGAACTTTCCTGAGGTCTTTCAGGAGCTCCAGGGCTCTGTGCAGGGTGCTTGGTCTCAGGTTGCCACTTGCAGACTCTGATGGAAAGAGTGAGGGGCTATCTGCACAAAGGGCTGGACTTTGTAGGCAGAGCTGGTACCAAGCAAAAAGAACAAAGTCAGAGAGCTGGCACCTCTGCCAGGGGAGGATAAGGGCTCCACACCCATTCACAAACTCTTGGCTGCAGTTGCTTTAACCAGATAATCACACAGGAGCTAATTAGCACCTTCCTTCCAAGCACTGCCCTCTGGGGCAAGAGGATGCTCAGTAGAGAAGAGAAACCCATTAATTACCTTATCAGGAAGCACTGATAAGAAGCTGGAAAAGGTATTGCTCTGAGGTTCTGAGCTAATTAAAGAGAACCACAGGGTGAAGAGATGTGTCATCCTGGAGAGAGCAGAGCGCACACTTTGATCCCTCAGGCTCCCACAGTCCCAGACGGAGAGCAAAGAAGCCCCCCAGGGAAGCATGACCCTTGCAGTTCTGTGGCCACAACACCCAGGTAATGTGGAATCAGGGAGTCTGCCATCTGCTGGGCCAGCTCAGCCGAGCAGAGAGGTGAGGCACAGAGCAGGCAGTTTGAACTCACTCCTAGAATGCCACACACCTAGCATGGCTGGGGTTTGGGTGGCGTTTCCATCTGTTACTGGTGCATTAAGGTTGTTCTGGGGCTGGAATGAGGTTCAGACAATGGAATCTGCCTAGACAGGGGCCATTCGGGTTGCAGGGGGTAGAAACCCAACTTGAAGCCAGCTCTGCGGCTCAAAATTCCCTGCCATTCCCAACACGCTCTGGTCTCCTTCTGCAGGTCTTGAGGTGCTACCTTGGGCTCCGGATCAGAATCTTTCCTTTTCAGAGCTTTTAAAACCAATTTTTCCCCCTCTGACCTTTATCTCGTTGTCCATGACTCAGGGCTGGTTATACCTACTTGATTATAAAAGGGATGCAAGACAAGATGGCACACGCAGATCACCTGTGATGTGCTATTTTTACCAGCTGTTTTTTACCTGCAGAAATTTTAGTTCCAATATAATCTGATAGAAAAGCTCTGTGCAAAAAGCTCCAAGGGGCCCCATCTCTGAAGGGAGGGCAGGGGGCAGCTCACCCCCAGCAAAATCTGTCAAGCACCCAAAACCCATAGAGCACAAGTGAACCTTCTCAAGGGTCTCTGGATAAATGCCCACACATCAAGACAAATGATGTCCTTTTCTCTCACAGAGGACATTAATATCCCAATATCTGTGCTTGTGTAGATGAGGTATTCTCTCAGAAAAGTGAGAAGAACAAAGTCAGAGCTGGCACCTCTGCCAGAGGAGGGTAAGTAAGTCCTCCATACAGATTCTGTACCTCTTCCTGGCCTATTGCACCTGTAGTTGACCAAGGAAGACATGCTGCAGGACCATATCTGTGACCTGGAGCCATCACTGTCCTAGCCAGCCAGCGGCTCATCAGAGAATAGTGACATTCCACAAAGACACACTTGTTTATAACTTCTAGGAGAGAAAACGTGTCACAGTTACAATAGCATTGTTCCACTAGATGTTTACAGAATGAGAGCGGCTGGAACACCTATTCTAAGGAAACATAACCACAGACAACTGCAAAGAATATTGATACCGATATCTCAGAAAGTCAGGTGATAGGCGATCAAACCCCCATTCCTCAGCAGCAAGGGGGCAGCAGGGAGCAGCCCCCATCCGGCAGCGCCTTAACATGGTGATTTCTATCAGGACGAGGCAGAATTTGTTCATTTCTTCCCTTTATTGAAGGTGGCCCAGAATCACTGGCAGCATCAGCATTCTGAGAAGTCAGGACTGAGGGGAAAGGAAGGGGAAAGAGTTGTTTATCAGGGATTCTCCCTTCTTTTTGAGTATGATGGAAGCCATTATACCCCACGGATATATGAGGTGTGATAAAGAATACACTGTCCATCAATAAAATAATTATCACAGAAAAAGACACAGTGCCGCTAGCCCCTCTCAGAACACTCCCCACTTTAAACACACTTATCCCATCCCCCTTGTCACTTTCTCAAGCAATTCCCTAGGTCTTCTTTTGTGACTATGTTCAGCTGTGCTGTTGTGGCTGCCTTGACACCCTGAGTTTGCTCAAAACATTCATCTTCTGTATTATTTTGACTTTGAGGAAGAGACAGAAGCCTCACAGTGCTGGATCCAGTGACTAAGGAGGAAGAGGACAAATGTCTTAGGGAAGTGTCTTTCTGTTGGAAGGCACTCTGAAGCAGGGGTCACCATGTTTTTTATCACACCTTAAAAAGACACTCACAAAAGAGGAAAACCAGAACTGCTTCAGAAGGTGGTAAGAAGGGTGGGATAAGTGTGCTCTAAGATAGGGGGAGTGTTTTGAGGCGCATGAATGGTAATGTGTCTTTTACCATAATAATGTTTTATTTAAACTTTCACAGTACCTTGCAAACCCTCCTGGCTGTGCCCTCTCCTATGCCAAAACCCAGTACTGGCTGACTACCATGTAGAGCCATGTGTTGGGGACTTTCTAGTCACACACAGGTACAGCCATCCTAGATAGTGCCCAGCAGGACACCCTAGAAGCTCAGGACCAGCTAGAAAGACATGTGAGAAAGAAAGACTTGAGCTCTCCTCAGTTCTAACTACATAGGTCCCTTCAAAACGTTCTCGATTCTCCTCTGTGAGCAGAGGGTGTGGCTCTCAAAGCCACTTCCTGCTCTGCCCCTCCGTCTTTGACTGCCTGAGGACTTCTGAAGCAGGAGTGCTTGGCTCTGTGTCTCAGTGTGACATGCTTGCATGTCCACATGTTCTTTCTATCTGTATGCTGCTGGGTCCCCAGGGAGGGACATCAGGTACAGTTCCAGTGCCCTCTCCCCACAGCTATTGCTGCCCTTCTGCTTTCCCAGCTGTCCCACCAGGGCTCTAGGAAGTGAAGGAGTCAGGACCCTAGAGGGTGCACAGCCCCCTGGTGGGTGGAGGTCGTAACTGCAAGCACTTCCTCTGGGGGGGTGGGTCTGAGGCTGCCCAGGGGAATTCTGGTCATTTTGATGAAAAGGTGATTGACGCAGCTTTGAACTCACTTTCTGTTTTCTGGTGGATGTGGAATTATGAGAAACTCATAGAACTATTAAGAAAGGAAGTCAGTCACACAGTGAAGTGGAACCATAACTCCCGAATGGCTGAGGAGTGGTGGGACAGCAAACCACATGCTCAGACGCTCAAAGTGACTGCTCTCTGGAAGCATGGTCAGCCCCTTCCTGAGCAGAAGCAGAATTGTTGGATAAATATCAAACCAGGGGTGTGATTGTGTGATGGGAACCACTTGGAAGGCACCAAGGATTAAGGAGTGCAGAAATTCCAGTGGTTTATGAGTGAAAGAAGGTGCTCTGAGTACACTGTTTGACTGATAGCCACAGATCTCACCCTCACGGAGTTTAGAATTGTAAGAAGAAGCTAACAGTGAAGAGGTACAAGCATAAATATGTAACCTCACCCTGAGAAAGTGCTAGGAAGGTGTCTCAGTTAATTTTCTCATTGTCTAGACAAACTATCCAACACCCAAACTTAAAGGGAAAGAGATTCATTTAACTCACAGTTTGCAGAAGTTTCAGTCCATACTTGTTTGGTCCTAAGGCACAGCACACAGGCATCTCAGAGGAGAGACAGTGTTTGGTGGGCAGAAGATAACAAAGCAACAAGCGACAATCACAGCTTTTTCTATCCTTATATCATACCCAGGTTACTCAGGGTGGACAGCACTCACATCCTTGATCCCAGTGCTTTGGAGCCCAGCATTGTACCATGGATCAATCCCAGCAGCACACACTCTAGATCCAACTACCTCTGAAAAACTCCACCTTTGACTGCATGAAGATTTGGGGGAACATCTAGACACAAACCATAATGAAAGAAGCACAATGGGATGACAGCAAATAAAGCTGTGTTGGAGGGAGAGAGGAGGTTTCTATTACAGTAATGGCAGCTAAGAAGGACTGTTTGGAAGGAGGATCTTGTAGACCTACTGTGAGTCTATAGTCAAGGAACTAAGTGGGTTACAAGCTGCAGAAAGAGCGTGAGGCAAGGTCAAAGCCAAGTCAGGTCAGATAGTAAATGCTAGCTAGTAAATTCTAGGTCCATAAATCTCTTGTCATGCTTGTATTCCAATACAACTTTATTTACAAAATATAAACAGGCGGTATTCTGCCAATCTTTGCCCTAAAACAATAAATCGTGTTCCATGGGTTAGGAAAAAATGAGACACAAGAACAAGGAGGAGAGGGTCTCATGGTAAGCTGGAGGAGGCAGACAGAGAAAGGTTATAGGACGTTGTATGTAGATACAGCTCTTGTATTGGGTTTTATTCTAAAAGCTATTGCAAGGTTTTACAGGAGCAAGAGACAGGAAATGATTTGTACTTGAAGAAAGGATGCCGGTTACTATTAGAGAAAGCACTGGAGAGGAAGGAGAGGAAGCAGGAAGACCCTTGGAGTCTACTGCCATTTCAGTGACTGATGCTGGCGGTCCACCTGGTAGCAACAAGGAAAGGTAGATGGGTTTGAGATACAGCTTGTTGGCAGACTCGGCAGGGTACACGCCAGCTAGAAAGGAGAATTTAAGCCTGATTACCTAGATTTCTGGCTTGAACAAGTGGGTGAATTTCCAGGGGACACAAAGAAACTGGATCAGGGGACAGACTTGGAGATGGGCATGTGCAAGCTGAGAAGTTTATAAGACATCCAGAGAAGTCCAGGGGGCCAATGTGAGCCAGAATCATCAGAAGCAGGAGTCACCAGCTCAGAGTTACACTTCTGTTCCTCAGTGCTACCACCCTGTCTGAGTCTGGGCTTGGTCACTTACTCTCATTTCTAGCTAGACCAACCCCAAGTGTGGAACAGTGACCTGCGTGCAGTCGTGGAGCTTCTGGTCACTGCTCTTGCCTCCACTGCCGGTAATGCTGCCTATTGTGGGCCTCTCTGGTTCCGGAAATCATGTCCAGCCAACTGGGCTCTTGGTGTTTTGACTTCCCTGGCAGCTGTTCCCAGTGATATATTATTTCAGCACAAAGTCAGTATAAAAGGTTTTAATGAGCTATTTTGTTCTTTCATGTTAAGCCTTAAAATACGGCATATTTTACATTTACAGCAATTCTCCATTGGGACAAGCTACATTTCTAGCACTCAGTGGCAACAAGAAACTAGTGGCCACCTTATTGGGCAATGCAGAAATAGACTGCCCATTTTCTTGTGAGCGAATGACAACAGAGAAAAAGAAAAAAAACTGGCATTCCTTGAACCACACATAAATATGGAGGATGACTGTCTTTTCTGAATAAAAGGAAAAAACTAAGGAGGTGGATAGAAATTTCTTTGTCTGAATTCTTTGATAATGACTGTCATATATCTGTCAGCAGGCACTGAAAAACAAAAATGAACACAGAGCAGACAAGTGTCATTGAAAATATCTGGGAAATAGATGTTTATAGCTTGCCTGGGCTTTGCCTATGCTTGTCAGTGCTTGAGATTTTTATACTGTACACAAATAAGAGTTGGGATATTCTTTTTGCTAGCAAAATCATTCCTAGAGTGTATGGTTGAAATAAACTTCCAACTGCATTCCATTCTCATTTCCTCAATGAGCTGATGAGTCCTGGCAGGGGGCCAGGCACATGGTCAGATTTGGGACCACAGGAGTAAACCAAACCAGCAAACCCCACTTTTGGAGTTTTTGATCTAACGAGAGAGCACAGCCAGAAACTGTGAGCAAGCGGCTTGAGGGAAGTGTATCAGGGGGCTTTGGGATATCGGGTGGGAGGGGCCTCTGACCTGAAATCAGGTTAGGGAGGGCTGCAGGGAGGAACTGTGATGACTCCAGATCTAAAAGATGAAGGAGTCAAGCAAATTAAGAGTGGTGGAGAGAGGGGACACAGCCTGTTGCAGGCAGGAGCAAAATCCCAACGAAGAAGCACAGTGCATTCGGAGAACCAGAATCATCTCACTGCAACTGGATCATACACAAGGTCGGGTACACAAACAAGGGGAGGGACCACATTTTTCACCAATGTGGATGGAGAGTTCTCAGAGTGCAGCTCTGCCACCAGGTACCTCGAATTCACTGGGGATGCTGCTTAACAACAAGAATTTCTGGGGCTCTTCTAGGTCTGGGTGAAATTTGAGAATCTTCATTTTAATTAGTTTCCTAGATGATTCCTTGACTGACGCCCTTCCCAAATACTGATAAAAATATTTCTAGTGTCACCAGCAAATTTCCTAAACAAACACAATATTTAAAAAATAAATTCCCAGTCAGGCATGGTGGCACACACTTTTAATTCCAGCACTCGGGAGGCTGAGGCAGGAAAATCACCATGAGTTCAAGGCCAGCCTGAGCTACATAGTGAGACATTGTCTCGATTAATGAATGAATGAATGAATGATCAAGTCATAAAACAACAGTGAGACAATTAGGCACATGTGAATACTGTTTGGATATACTAAGGAACTGTAATTTTTAAGGCATTATAAGATCTACATTCAATTTTTTTTTTCTTAAGAAAGAGTTTTAGGTTTTAGAAATGCAGAGACACAGTTGCCATGATTCATTAGGAGGGAGTTGTACCTACATGACCTGGCAGGATAAGCAAAGCACTCGGATATAAATAAAACAAACTGATCCTGGGCTGACTGTCATTAAACCTGGAGCGAGAGAGCCTGGCACACTGTCTCCCCCACTCTGTTCACTCCTGTGCACGTGTGAAGCCTCCCATTGTATTTCTACAGAGTTCATTCATTCCAGAACTTTCACAGGATCCATTCATTGCATTCACGCATCCAGCAACAGTTTCTGAGCCACTGCAGTCTGCAAGAGAGAGGCATCTTGCAGGCCGGGGCTCAAAGGCAGAGACAGCAACCCCTTTGGAGCAGAGTCAGAGTTGCTTCTCCCCATGATCAGGGTGGAGATCTCTCTTCCATTAGCTTCTTTTTTCCTTTATAATGAAAGAAGGAGGACCCTGTGAAGTTGGCAATGTGAGGACAATAGCTCTTCTGGGCTTTAACTGTCATATGGGCCACGGCAGATCACAGGAAAACTTCACAAAGCGGTGGAGGGGAAACAAACACTGGCTGCCATTCAGTGGCTCATTGGAGGACAGTGGAATTTTAGAAAACCCACCCTATAAGGTACACAAAAGCTGCTGCGCTCAGTGTTGTCATTCCAGCTTGGGAAAGGATGCTAGCGAGGAGCATCACATGCTGTTTGCTGCAAACATGGGCAGCCAAGGCCAATATGGCCACTTAGGAAGGTTATCAGGGCTCTAAAAGTGTGTTGCATGTGCCCTCAGAACATTCTCCAAGACAGTGGGTGCTGCCCTCTGGCCCTGGGTGGAGGCCAGAGGTCAGCTGCTGGGCTGCTTCCCTCCTCCCTCACTTCCCACTTTGTCCAAATCCACGGTGAACCTGGCCCCGTTGCCCACACCTCCGGAGCCTGAGTGATCAGAGGAAGGAGGAAAGCAATGGCTAAGCAGAGCTGACAGAGCTGCTGCTGAATGGGGATTTTGGTCGGATGCGGAGCTTACCTAGAATGCCCTGGAGTTATTTTGGGAAGGCAGACATCCTATGGAAACAATAGAGTGGAAAAAAAAAAAAAAACAGCTAAAGCAAATGCTTCTGTCTGGTTTTTGCCAAACCAGCCCCATATGGCCAGAGCAGGCCCTGCAAGCCCAAGGCAGGCAAGTGAGAGTCCAAGGTTATGTGTGTCCTGTTTATCACAAGGAACGTGCAGGATGTGAGAAAAGGAAGGGTCCCGGAAAATCCCTGGGACTTTCTGTCAGTGACTAGACAGAAAGATCTAGGGACTCTGCACCTTGCCACTTAGGGACAGCCTGGAGGTGAGGGGGAAATACAAGAAATACCTGGCCTGCATTGAAAGCTGGCCTCCACTGTTTGACCTTAGGTAAGTCAGTTAACCTCTCGGATCTTCCATGTCCTCATCCAGATGGTAAAGAGGCTCACAGGCACTGGGCATGGGGTTCCTGGGGAGAGACAGGTTCCATGCCAGAAACACACCGTGGTTGTTGCTGACAGATTTCTGCATGAGTACAACTCTAAAAGACTAGTTAATAGTGTGTGGATTCTGTTGTTCTTACACCTCATAACTCGCAAAGTAACAAGGACCCAATACATATCCCAAAGGAAGCTTCTCTAGGAGCCAAGAAAACAGTATTTGCATGTTATTGTCTTTCTCACTGATGTTGGCAGAAACTCCTTTTTGAAGTGGGCCTGAGTTTGTGCCTGTCTGAGTAACCAGAAATAATTGTCATCTGAATGTGGGGCATAGACATATATTTCAGGTGTTTATTTCAGTTAAAAATTTTTCAGGTGGGGCTAGTGTGACAATCTTCTTATCTATAGGCTAGAGGGTAGCAAATAAAAGGGAAAGGTGAATTTTTAAAGGATTGGCAAATAGATACAGAAAATGTGATATTTGTGCACAGTGGAAACTGTTGTAATCTAACTCTTAGCGCCGCCATTCTGTTCTGTATGCGCCATGCGCTTTGACCTTTAAAAAAAAAAACAGGATGTCCTGTTTCCTCAGGAATGCACAGGTGTGGGGCCCCCCACATCTTTGCAGTTTTTCCCCTTTATAAACAACCCCCAAATCTCAGCCTGCTTGCACAGCAGTGTAAATTCCACCTTCACTCTGTGTTGCTGGATACCAGCCTAAATAAATAAGCGCTCTCTTCTTTTCCCTCTAAGACGTCTTGGCCTTTTTATTCTTTTTGCCTTTTTACAATTTTCATTTTATTTTGGGGTGCAGCCTTTTGGGGTACAACATTTGGGGGCTCTCCAGGATTAACCCCAAGGTCCCCCAAAAGGGCCCCCCTTTTTGTTTTCTCAAGTCATTTCATTGGGTCGGTACTCTGTAAGTATCTTTTCTATGTATGCTTTTCCTTGGTTCGTTTGTATTTTGGCCCGCGTTTGCATTTGGTAGAGGAGCCTGAGTGCTCTTTCTGCATCAGAGCGGGACGCCCTCCGGGTTTGGGGGCATTTTGCCCATTGGTATTGTCGGGTATTGGTATTTACCCGTTCGTAATTTGCATGGTCGGGTATTGGAATTTACCTGTTTGTAATTTGTACGGTCAGGTCTTGGTATTTACCCAGTCGGAGTTTGTGAACCAGGAACTGCTTTTTGCTCGACTCGGTTCCGGATCTAATGCTGCCGAGGGGATTTCACTGGTATTTCCTTCTAGGACGCTCAAGAGGGGACGGATGGAAGAGGGTGTGTGTGCATTGTTGGGGTTTTTGTGTCTTCTGTGTTGCCTTATTGTGTGTGCGTTTAACCATTTTCTCATTAGTCACCATGGGACAAGGATCTTCATCTGTGCCCTTAACTTCTCTAACTGTAGTTCTTAATCATTTTAAGGAAGTTAAGCAAAGAGTCCAGGGATTTGGAGACCCTGTTCATCCCAGGAGACTTTGCATGCTTGCTTCCTTGGAGTGGCCTCTCGGAGTCCCTGAATGGCCATCTGTAAGTAGCTTTGATATGGCTATCGCAGAGGCAGTCCAGAGATATATCTTCGGCCCTCCGACTCATCCTGACCAAATTGTCTATATACAGATTTGATCTTATTTTTGATTCTCCTCCCTGGTTAAGAAAGTTTCTTAAGGCTTCCAGGCAGCAGCCCAGTAACCCTCTGTGGCTGGCACCGCTAAGAGAAAAACCACCACCTGCCCCACTGGTCCTACCGGAGGGAGATGTGGAGGAGCTGCTGCTGCCCCCTTACAGCCTGTTGGCACCACCAGCACCGCCAGAAGAAGAGGAACCTCCTCCTCGTCCACTGAGCCCTATCCGGACCAGGAGCCGGCCATGCCCGGAGTCACCAGACTCCTCCTCCACAGCCCCCACTCCCGCACTTTGCCCCTTGCGGGAGACGCCCAACTCTAAGCCCCCATTTTTGTCTACTTCCTATCTATATAATTGGAAAGGACAAGACCCACCGTTCTCTAAGGACCCCTAAGGTCTCATTTCTCTCTTAGAATCCATTTTCTCCACCCATTGTCCCACTTGGGATGATTGTCAGCAGATACTGCGGGTGTTATTCACCATGGAGGAGAGAGAGCACATTCGGGCATTGAGACGAAGGGCAGTGCTGGATCCAGATGGAAATTCGTCCTCGGACCCAGATCGCCTGAACCAGAATTTCTCTTTATCTCAACCTGACTGGAACCCCAACACCACGAAAGGTAGGGAGGCTCTAGCCCAGTATCACCAGTTGTTCCTTAGAGCCCTCAGAGGCGCCGCCAAGAGACCCACAAACAAATCTGTCCAAGGTTTCAGAGGTAAGACAATTGGCTAATGAATCTCCATCGGGTTATCTACAGCGGTTATTAGAGGCCTATTGTCCTTATACACCCATAGACCCGGTTGCGCCTGAGAATGCAAGGGCATTAATGTCGCCTTTGTTATTCAATCAGCCCCAGATGTTAAAACGTTACAAAAGCTTGAGGGATTTGAAGGGATGCCCCTTAGTCAGCTCGTAGAAATTGCTCATAAAGTATTTGAAAATCGGGAGAGCTGGCAGGAGGTCAATGGTAAAAAGGTAACAAAGGAGCTGGAAATCTTAAGTACAAGAGTTACGCCTCCAGATAGCAAAGACAAGGGTGACAAAAGAGGCGAGGAGCGCCCTCCACTAGATAAGGATCAATGTGCTTATTGCAGAGAAATGGGACATTGGCATAGAAATTGCCCCAGACTAAAAGCGAAAAGAAAAAAAGATGCAAAGATTCTATTATCCTGAGATTGAGGGGGTCAGGGCTCTGCTGCTCTCCTTGAGCCCAGGCTAACCTTACAAGTGGGGGACCAACCCGTTGACTTTCTGGTAGACTTGGGAGCAGCTCATTCTCTTTTGACACAGCCATTAGGGACACTGACCAAAAAAAAAAAAAACCCTGAAAGTATTAGGAGCCACTGGTACTGAAAAGGTCTATCTGAAACTGCAAGCCTGGCTTGCCAGACCTGGGCAGAAGACTATCTCTCATGAGTTTCTCTGGGTGCCGGAGTGTCCGGATCCCCTTTTCAGGCGGGACCTTTTACACAAACTAAAGGTCCAACTCAGTTTTGAAGCAGCAGCTCCAACAGTGACGCTAGGCTCTGAAGAACCTGCACTGGATTTACCTGATTTACACAAGCCCTTCTCTATGTTGATAAAAAAGGGAACATAGCTAAAGGAGTATTAACTCAAAGCTTGGGACTTTGGCAACGTCCAGTGGCCTATCTAGCCAAGAGACTTGATAATGTGGCCATTGGGTGGCCTCTCTGTCTGTGAATAGTAGCTGCAGTGGCCTTATTGGTAAAGGAAACCCAAAAGTTGACTTTTGGACAGAAGCTTATTGTTGTTTCCTCACACTCGCTGGAAACTCTAATCAAGGCCCCCGCTGAGCCGATGGCTGTCCAATGCCAGGATTATGCATTATCAGGCCCTACTTCTAGACCCTGCCTCCATTGGTTACAAGACAACTGCAGCATTGAATCCTGCTATGCTGCTGCCTGATGGTGATCCTTCCGCGTCTCTCCATGACTGTTCTGAGGTAGTTGT